>WFKH01003881.1:46013619-46099273 GCA_016163765.1 Magallana hongkongensis
CATAGTTTCTTTACTAGTGTTTGTTTAGTGCTAGATTTTTTCTTCGTTTTTATCCCATGTAATTTATTTCTTTTGTCTTTTAGAAGGGATGGGGTTCTCCCGAAAATTTGACAATTTCAATTGTTCGTGAAGTTAGCTATTTTTAATGCTTTGTATATTACTGGCTAAGTATCTATATATTAGATCCGACACTTTTAAAGATGCCTAGTGTTGATTTTATTTAGTGCTTTATATATATATATATATATATATATATATATATATATATATATATATAAGTTTAGTTGCAGTATAATCGCTTTTGGCGAGTTGGATCAGTAAGTATTTAATTCAAAGCACACAGATGATCAAGGTTCCCGACAGAGAGTAATCATTATTTTACATTTACCGTAGATTTGAGAAAAGAGTGCTATGTCTAAAACTACTGGACTAATGGACTGGGGTTTTGCGATGAATAAGTTGTAAATGAACTGTTTGATTTGTTAACTTCCGTCATTATTGATCCTGTACATCGTAAATGAATGTTTCAATTATTCCATGCAATAACATCTATTAACTGTAATAAGCCATTAGTAGAAAAAAAAAGACCCAGGCATCCTTTGAAACATTATTCTTCTCTTGCAACTAAACTGATTTTTAACAGAAATACTCGGGAACTCGGGTTTTGACGGCCGGTAATCTGATGCAAACTGCTTCGTTTTTATTACCGGGAAATGACACAGAGCTTAAAGAGATGGAGAAATGAAATTTCTAATCGGTGTCCCGTATATTTGGTTTGGCAAACCTTTAATATTTTTGCTGACGTTATGTTTGCAATAATGCAACACGCATTACTTTTCTTGCCTTCTATTTAAGAAATACATACATGAAATTTTTAGATACTACTCTACTACTATTTTGATTTAGTATTTTTACGCTATTTAAGGCATAATTTATACATTGTTGTCACAAGTTTAATATTTGCGTAAATGAAATAACAAATTCAATAGTATAGCATTGCAAACACTAAAACAAGAGGCGCAAGAGCGACATCGCTCACCTTAGTAACAGTAGCCATAACTCAAATTGAATTAACATTATGTGGAAATTTCAACTTCTTTTTGAAATATAATCAATTTCTACACATATTCTTATGTTAACATCAAACCTCTTTTGTTGTTTAATTTTTGAGGAAAATATTTTTAAAGATCAGGGTAATCCTATTGTTTACAAGTTTAACTTATTTACTCTAACCAATCAAAATGATACAAGATAAACTAATATAAAGAATAAAAAAGAAAAAAATCATAAGAGGTACATGCAGGTATGCATGATATAGCATAGTTACAAAAGCATACTTGAAAAAGGAGAGAGATAAATACCTAAAATAAAAGACATATATGTATAGCAATTTGATATACATGTAAAAGAGCTTATCAGAAGAACAATTAAGGGGAGCATATTTGAAAAACATGAAAATGCACATAGTTTTCTCAGAGATATCATGTTTTAACCAAATGAATATATACCAATTATTGCAGCAACGCTGGTTAAAAGAAAAAAACCCTGCTGATGCCAATTTGAAGGAACAAAAGCTCAATCAAGGAATGAATTACAGTTTGCAAACTTCTTACATTAAAAATGTCTTTGAAATCCTTCAAATAATGCTACTTAACTACAAAGGAATTATGATATATGCAACGAATACAAGTGTATAGATATAGAAGAGGCCCAAAAGCCTCATTGCAGTTCTTGTATAACTTTCTAACCCTATAAAGAGTAAACCGTGAACTTAGAAAGAAGAGAAGTAATGGACGGGTGTGTTACAAAATTTAAAAAAAAAATGAATCAACACTGTAACGGTATATAAGCAACAGGCGTTTGCATAATGATATATTGCAAGTTGTTAAAATGCATAACTTTAAACATAGATTGTGTAAGGAAGGAGTCTTCTCATATTTATTTTACTGGTATTCTGAGATTCGTGATATATTCATACAGTCAAATATGAGAAGACTCTCTCCTTAATCATTTTTAAACGTTAAGTAAAAGTTTTAAAGTTTAAAGTAACACATTCTTTGCATCTCATGATTGTTAGAAAAGATTATTTTTCAGAAAAAAATCAAGTCTGTTTGACTGTAGATCTTAAATTAATATTCAAAAGTCAGATTTTAGGGTCTATTAACGCATTTGATATCATTTCTTATAGGTTAAAGGGTACGGGACGATCAGTCATTGGAACGCAGTTCGCTTTTCGCAATTCAAAAGTGAATTGCATTCAAGAACGCGGTTCGCAATTCATTATGCTTTTATCACATTTATGAGCTGAAATGTTTGGACACATCTACCAGTGGTCAACCACTACCACTGTGAAAAATGATTGACTACATCTGTTTTTCTTGTCTAAAAGATTATGACCTTGACCTGACTTTGCTGCGAAAATGAGGTCAAATTTATTTTTATTGATACTTATAAATATTAATGTAAAATGATAAAATTTGATAACTGACGCTAAAAACGTTTATATATTTATTTAACTCAAATGCACAGTCAGATAGATCTGAAAAGTTTCTAAGTAAAAATTAATCTCAACAATTATATAAACGTTTGAGTTTTGGATATTTCCATAACTTCAGTCACTCTGTTGGATGTAGGTTAATTTGCCAGTGGGGATCGATACTTTTACAATTCCCATAGCCAGACTAACGTGTAAGCTGTGGAGGAAGTTGTCTGCCATGAAATTAAATGAGGTATTTTCGATCTAATGACAATTAACAAATAAAACAGAAATAAACACAAAGAATTTAATTCATGTGTGAGACATGTACTACATGTATGTTGTTGAACCTTTTCATCGCCATTTGATTAAGTCCCTGGGTTAACTCGACACAAAAAAATGGAACTCGGATAAAGTTTATAAGAACTAAAAACCACACAACTCATTTCAAATGAATCGACGCACCGTATTCCAGAACATGTATGTTATACAAAATATTATACAATGCATAGTCACTAAGATGCTCGGATATGTATGATTAAGTATGTTTTAATCAATCAATTAAAAGTTAAATGATTTCTTTATTATCAAATTATCCACGCCATGTAACAAAATATATATACAATATACACTCACTAAGATGCTCGGATACTTAGTATGTATGATTAAATATGTTTTAATTAATTGATTATTACATTTTATTTTTTATTATGTCAATTATATACACGGTGCACCGTTCATGCTGCTTAATTTGTAATATATGTTTGTTCAAAAGTGATTTATAGGTCCGATGGGCCGGGTGTAATTTATTTTAATACTGTGAATAACATATTGTGTATATTGACATATACAATTGTACATAAGTCACTAAAATAAATAAATTACTTATTTACTGTTTGTTATGAGACGACAGTGGCGAGGCTCGGATTTGTGTTGTGTTGGATTTCACTAGTCTCCCAATGAATGGTGGTGTCATAACTTATAATTGCATAAATTGACGTCATATCTTAAAAAAAATCCACAAAGAAATTGGTATTGATAGTTGATGAACATGTTTGTAAGTTATAAGTCACCCAACTGTATGGTTTTGTTCTAATACAATAAGCTTTTAACTATGAAATTATCATTGCTATTACCAAACATATTTTATAGTTTCCTTACAAGAACCCTCTCAAATAATGAACAAATTTTTACTCAAATGTCGATGTCTTGCAATAAAAATATTTAATGGTTTCCTTTGTGTAAATAACAAAACGAATGTGCTTTCGCTGGTTATGTTGAAAACTTTTGATTTCGAGAACAATAAAAAATAACATCCGGGAAGTATTTCATGATTCTTTTAATGCTTATGATTAGTTTAAGTTAACATCATTGACATTTTTATGGGAAACTTTATTATTATTATTATTTTTTTTTTTTTTTTTGAACTAAAACACGGATGTAAAGTATATTCATGAAATTTTAGTGTGGGAGAATTGCTCATTGAGATAGATAAAAAAAAAAGAGATATTTCAAAAATGTATGTACACAATGTTTTATAACAATGACCATGACATATGTATATAGGGAATGCACATCGGTTAACTGCAGCTCGATCGTATAAAGTACAAATATTCAATAGTTTTGTTGTTTTTTTAAATGTTTTTGTTTTGTTTTGTTTTTGTTTTTTACAAATAAACACTATAGTAACAAGAAAGAAAACTATAGAAGGCACAATAGAAATATCCCGTTTATGTTGTAGAATATCATGTTTAAAAAAAAAGTAATTATCTTGAATGTAGTTCAAGATACAAACAGCAAACAGGCATGAAAAAAATTAACAAAAATTCCCTGGCACCATATCACAATCTCGTGTGGTGTTTTATTTTACATTTTAAAATAATAGATTATCAACAAAGGCCGACTATACATGTAGTTTGCCTATTATACAAGTTTTAGATCTGCCGTTTAAAATATCTTTCTGGTCTCAATTATTTGCCTCTTTAGAAATAAGCAATTAAACATCATTTTTTTATTTTAAAAAAAAGAGCTTAAAATGATTATACAGATTAAAAGTAAATAATGTGACGGTTCAAATAAAAATATTACATCATTAGATAATTCCTGGTATCATGTAAGCTTTCAAACTTGCATGCGTCCATTGATACCCATTATAAACTTGTAGAGAATTACTCTGGTATTTTAAATACTTCATAAACGAATGAAAAAATGATTTCTTCATTTCTACTTCTTGTAGGCATTTAAGCATGCGCTTAACGCAATATAAAAAAGTCATATATATATTTAATAATCTATTTGGGAAAAAAGGTATTATTATTTTGTTTTAAAGAACCTTTTGTTTAATGGAAGGTCATATATAGTTAATAATTTATTTGGGAAAAAAACTACATGTATTATCATTTGTTGTTTTAAAGAACTATTTGCTTGATGAACATTGACTTCCTTGAGGTCCTTGATAAAGGTAACGAGTTTTTGCCAGTTTCAGATAACTTTTAAAAATTTTAACTTAATATTTTCTGCTGTCAAGCTAACAATAATTTGATATATTTTCCTTGGGCAGTTCACTTATAGGGTCAATTTAAATTAGTGAAATTAATTTTGCTTTTAACCATTTCTTAATTTGCAATGAAAATTTAACAATATCCAGGTAATCCTTACTATGGAATATATTTTTAGTTAAGCTTTTTTGAGAACTTTTACTTGTCACTTGAGTGTTAAGTCAAGATAAATGATGGTTGATAGTTTTGCCTATCATTATACCGGGTATATCAGCCGTAACGGTTTGCATCTAAATTTGTCACTAAAGAAATTTCATGGCATATAAAATTTTATGACATTCTAATTTTTGTGCCTCATAGCAAGGGCAAAATAGATTTTTCCTGCCTGTGACAAAATGTGACAATAGAAGATAATAGGTGCAGAATGACATATGTATCATTCAGTTAGGTTAACAGTTCCTACGAAAATAAGTAAGGACCAGAGTATAAGTGGAAGAGAATAACAGCCAGCAATTAATATCCCCCCTCTCTCTCTCTCTCTGTATTGATCTACAGCCTATTCACATGATTAGAACAAATACACGGTACATGAACTGTGTCTGTTGAAACAGAAGTAAACAAAATCTTATATGTGTTCGCTTTGAGAAATAATTTTCAATGTGGCACATGTATGTCAATATATACTAGTTTGTTATCAAAATTTTAATAGCATTATCCCTTTAAAAAGGCAAGGGTTTGGAATCTGAATAACTGCATAATATAATAATTAAAGTGTAAACAACTTATGTAGCATATAACTCGTATTTATGTCAACAACAGAATAGGCTTTGGAGATTCAAATTATCACCTTTGAATTTTAATGAAAAACATGTCTGAAGTGCTATATCTCACAGAAACATGTCTACTTTTCCTTGGTTTGAATCATTGTGAAGCAAAACATATTATCAGTAATTATCGACAGGCTGCCATGATGAGGAGGTGGGATCAACTCGATCTGTTGGAGCCAACTGATTGATTCCAGGAATCGACTTTTGGAGACCAGTCCCTCCCACTTCCCACATCTAATCAATGACGATAACTATCTTATAAAGAGTTGGAATTCAATCTCAGATGTGTTAAGTCTGAAGTGCCGCTTACCTTGTATCTCAAAATTATATTGAAAGGAAAGAGTACTATGTGAACAATGTGCTAGCAAACGGTTTTTGTTGTGGACTGAAAATCTAAAATCAAGGAGATACAACAATTTTAATAGTTTTGCTGACAACTACAAAATGAGAGTTCCCGTATTTTTGTACAGTTTTGTGGTATTTCTGGGTGTTTGTTGCGTTGATGAAGTGATTTCAACTGACAAAGATATAGAGAGCTCCTCGCAGGAAATAGACCATGAAATGGATTTCGCAACACTTAACAAACGCCGATACGGAGATGACGACTTTCAAAAAAGATTGCGATACTTTATAGGCAAACGATCTGATACAGGAGACAAGGAGAAACGCATGCGATATTTACTTGGAAAACGTTTCGCTTTTGATGGTAACGTTAACAAACGACTACGTTATTTTCTCGGAAAACGTGATTTTTCAGATACTGAAAAAAGAACAAGATATTTCATTGGAAAACGATCTGATGAACTTGGCAGTAATGATTTAGAAAAGAAAATGAGACACATTCTTGAAAAACAGGAATCTGATAAAGTTTATCCTGGATTGGAGAAAAGAATGCGCTATTTTCTTGGCAAGAGAATGAGATACTTTCTTGGGAAACGGGCAGACGGCGCAACATCAAATTCAGACTCGGAAAACGAATCTTCAAAAAGAATGAGATATTTTCTAGGAAAAAGAGACGGAACAAGATACTTCTTGGGAAAAAGATTCCGCTATTTCCTCGGATGACAGAACATTGTAAGTTACACGAATCAGCAATTCCAAATACTCTTGTTGTTTCGAAACATTTCTGCTCAAAAACATTTTAAAATTCATTTGTATTATGATTAAAAAAAAAAATATGTATTGATAAAATGATTTGAGAAATATTGTTAATTGTTTTAAAATTTAATAATCCCCTTTGTCTTTTTCACATTATAGTGTCCATCTATAGACGAACTAATCAAACTTTGTATAATGTACTCTTCTTTATAACGATGGAATCAATTAAATAGAAGCTTGCAATTGAATCTTATGTCT
Organism: Magallana hongkongensis; assembly: GCA_016163765.1. Lineage (NCBI taxonomy): Eukaryota > Metazoa > Mollusca > Bivalvia > Ostreida > Ostreidae > Magallana > Magallana hongkongensis. The sequence continues at coordinate 46,020,777 of WFKH01003881.1, forward strand.
TATTACGCATACTTCGTATCGTGGCGAATATATAGATGAAGCCTGACAGTGTTACAGCAGGATCCAGACTCGGTTTTCGCATTAATCAATGTATTTTTAAGTCTTCCTTACAAATTAAAATTAATTTTAAGAAAACCTAAAATTTATATTTTAGAAAATGAGATGATAAAAATGATATGGTTATTTTCCGTATTCTAGCATTGTAATTTGGCTTCATTTTTAAAGATACGTTAAGGTAGATACTATGATGTTCCTACAATTACATATTATAAGGCTTTTTTATAAGCAATTGTATACTCAATTGGATCACTTTAAAAATGTGTTTGAATGTAAAGTAGACATATTTTGAATAGCAGTGCCAAAATAAAATCAATTAAAGCTTTTTGTATTTTTTTTTTTAATTTGACCAAAACATACAGTTTATGACTCTAATTATAGTACTGTCAAACTATAAACAAAAAGCATTTGTATTTAGAGAAAATGGTAGAAGATAATCAGTTTAAATGTTAGTATCAATCGAAAAATCCTTGTTTAAATTAACTATGAAATGATACCCTTATACTTTAAGTTTCTACTTCCATCATGTTTTGCCGAATATTTCGATAATCATACATACCTTTCAGCACAAACCACAATCATTCACTAGAATAAAAAAATACCCAGGCCTCAGGATCATGAAGTCACGTATTGCAAAAGACATGAAAAGTACCTGGATGATATTTTAAAAAATTGTGCGAGGAGTCCCGAGAATTTCCGAATGAATAATTTATGAGGTATCAGATTTTCCCATTATAAATCCCATAAGAAATGTATTTTCGTTCCTGTGAAATTCTCCGGTAATAAAGAGGAAACGTGTGAAAGAGGAAATCTGAATTTTTGCCACATAATGATAACAATTGTTTTTTTTTCACTGATAGGTGTGATGAAAACAAAATTACAAACTCAAAAAGTAAAGAAAGAATGAAAATTTTACAATAACATCCCCTTCAAAATAAAAATAAACTTAAAAAACAACAACCCCAAAACCGGAAAAAAATTACAAAGCGAAAAAAAGCATAAAAACCCAATAACATTTAGTCATCAATCCAAAATCAATGTTATATTAGGGACTTCAATTGAACAATTTTATTACTAGATGTTTTATAATGTGCCTGTGGATAGTTTTATTCTGATAAAGAAATTCAATGGTATTCCCGGAAGTGTCACGTCAGCAACCTCTACGGGACACTTTAACCAATAAAGTTTGTTTTATACAATAAAATGTTAGGAAATCTCGATTAATACGGCTTTTCGGTTCCATAATTGATATTTTTACCTAATTGCAAAAATAACAATTAACACTTGTGATTTTCTTTAAATTATAGCAGTATCTAACAAAAAGAGAGCTATTTATAAGACGAAGGAGAAAAATCGCTTTCTTATTGGTATGCTCTATACATGTATATCTGGGTATAGGAGAATCTACCTATTCTTTATTTTTTTCCAAAGTCTCAAAATAATGTATTTGTTGACATTTGAAAAGTCAATCAACCTTCCTGTTTTTAATGATGTAGGTTTAGGTTGGAAGACATACAGTAAGGTTCACTGACTGATATGCATCTCTTATAAAACAAACATCCCGAGAACTGCATCAGTCAAACGATTTTCTGTATTATTTTACATGTATTTGCAATGCAAACATTTCAGAAAGTAAAACAAATCAACTATAATACAGGTACATGTATATAAACTTTACAGATCTAGAGCTCACCGAGACGAGTGGTCACCTTTATGAGACCGCCATTATCATATAAAACGAAAGTCATAGTTAATGATATTATATCGTGCTATATAATACAATGTTTATCATACTATACAATACGATATTGATACATGAGAATATTTATTTTGTGTGAATTTATATTTGCTTTATCCAACGAGTTGAAACGGTGTATTTATATATTCGCGAGGCTTGCCCACAATATAGAGATGTTCTTTTTATCTTATAGGGTTTGATTTATATTAAGCTTTTGATAGTCCCTAAAATGACTTAATGTAGGTATTAAAGACTTGAATAGTCGAGTATGTTGACATGCACAAAGTTGCGAAAGCTCATTAGTTTGAGTAGATTCGAACGAAAAACCAGTTTTTTTTTAAATAGTTTCATAAAACAAATAACAGGACAGAACTATCGATTCGAACTCATAGAAACTGAACAGGGATATTTAGCAGTGGTGAACAGTCTTGGAGGCATTATTTTGGTATGTTTGAACCTATGTGTTCTGTGTACGGTCGTCAGGATGATATCTCTAAACATATGTCACTGGCCCCTTTTTATTCCGTGAATTATAGAATTATATAAAAATCTACCATGATTTTGATATTTTTTAAATGAGAGTGTAAAAAGTGACATACCTTGATTAGTGTAAATAGCTTTTTAATCGCTTTATATTTTAATAATTGACGCATTATTGGCATATCACATGATTTTGTTGATCCACTATCGAATTTCGTTCTGGTTTGTGACCCTGTCCTTGCAATGAATAAAATAGGCGGGTCCTAGTACAAAAGAGGATATGTATCTGAAGAAACTCAGCAGATCGGACAAGACTCGTTTACATATCACGTGACATTGTTATCGCCAAAATCTCACCAGTTAAAGCCTGGTCATACCTGCTTCTACGGGTTGTCTACGGGCGGATTTTTTTGAAAATCTTGCGAGACACGCAAGTGCATCTTACGATTTTGGAAGGACGTAGGCTTCCCGTAAGCACGCACGGGTGCTGTTGGTTATGCACAACAATCACCACGGTTTCCTTGCGAGATCCGAAAACGTACGCTGCAGTTGCGTTTCACTCAAGGAACCCGTAAAATAACAGTACAATTTGACTTGCACGTATGAAGTAAGGGGATCTCACTTTTGACTTGCACGAATGACGTAAGGAAATCTCATTGTCCCTTTCTTTACACATACGTTGACTGCAAGTCGCTTGTGCTCACCATCAACATATAAATTGAACGCACAGTAAACGTACGTCATACTTACGTCATGCGTACACCAATTGCTCGTGGTGCGTGCGAATCCCCGCATAAACAAGATATATCTATTTAAAGAATGATAATGAAAAATTTCTGATTGGCTGAAAAAATAATTTTTTATCGTATAAAGAATGTTGCCTAAGTCACAGTAAGACTTACGTAAAAAACGTATCAATCCGCCTGACGTTACGTTTGAATTTTGTACAATTAAATGTCATTTTAAAGGTCAAATGAAAGTTTAGTCTACAATTAATATCAAAAAATTAAATTATAAAGAATCAAATCAATAGCTACTTAATTTATACTTATATAAGATGCGTTGGAACAGTTTACGCTTTTTTATAAACCGCTTCGCCGTTTATAAAGTGTAAACTGTCCCAGCCCATTTATATTCGTACAAATTGGGTAGCTATTGATTTCATTCCTTAAGGTGGAATAACACATCATCACAAAATGGCTGACCTCTGATCGAAACGTCATTTCGTTTTATTAAAAGGATTTTATCGACAGCAACATGTAACTTACTCCATAGCCGAGTGAATAAAGTGTCGGGTTTGGGATCCATACATCCCGAGTTCGAATCCCGCAGGGGCTTTTGTTGTTACTTAATATTGAATTTTTTAGATATTCATTTTTTATCCCCAAACTGCAAATTTTTCGCTTATTTGACATATGTACAGTTTATTTATCATTATACATGTATCTTTCATAATCACATAATTTACTGTTAATTTGAGTGACTTTTTCAAGGTGTGTTATTCCACCTTAATGAAGTGTAAATGATGTCACTCTTTTAATAATAACATTTGTAAAAGCAAAGTAATTCGATGTGGATTTTTACTTTCAATTGAAAGTTTCCTCAAAGCTTTTTCGAAGATATTACGGAATGAAATCAATAGCTTCCCAATTTATACGAATTTATACGAATATAAAATGGCTTGGCCAGGAAAAATTATCATCTGATAAATAATTCGCTGAAATAAGATTTTTGCTCAGACTTTCTTCTAGATTTCACAGAAATTTTCTATCGTTTATGGTATCAAATACGAAAGATAATGATGTTTTCAAAACAGTCTTCATTTGTTTCGCCCAGTTTAGCTAGTATATTCACAAAGCAGCAATTACAGAATTACATAAATAAATATTAATGGCATATAAATTCACATCGAATATGGATAGCACGTGACACGCGTAGTACAGAGATGTAACATTATAAAAGGTTAATCGAGTTCTCACAAGGTAAGCAACTTCAGTTTATAATAGCGAAGGCCAACGCCTCAACTGCCTTATGCAGATAATCTTCATAATATGATGATATTTAAACATTATATGATGATACTTTAACATTACATGCTGATACTTCAACATTACATGCTGATACTTTAACATTACATGCTGATATTTTAACATTACATGCTGATAGTTCAACATTACATGATGATACTTCAACATCACATTATGATACTTCTTCATTATATGATGGTACTTCACTATGCGGTGGTTCTAAAAATAGGGAAGCGTCGCCTCTGGATCGAAATACGCTAAAACTCAGAACACGCGGATGCTTGTAAAGTCTTTTACATTGGGCTGTTTCTCTGTTTCTGAGATTGATCAGATAGGACTAAGGTCCACTGAAACTAGTTTAGATCAAGATACTCAACAAATACTTCTATTTGATTACGTGTTGTCTTCTAAAAGGGTCATTTAAATTTAAAGAATACCTGCTTGGGGAGACCATTGGCGCTCAGCGCATAAAAGTCAGGGGGTACGAAAAGTCTCCTAGGGGATTTTTGGTCCAAAAATGTGCATTCTGAACTTTTGGCGCTTGGTCAGAGTGGACCGCTAAAAATATTAATAGCACCTAAACAAAGGCTTCTGCCATTCAGGTTAGATTTATAAGAATTGATGGGCTCTCCCTGGAGATCCACGTGTAGGAGTAGGCAATGTAAGCACTGATTTTTTCAACAGTACAGTTTTTGCTAAAATCAGATCCAACAGTAATGCAATGCTTTATCCTATGCATAAATGGGGCCGTAATCTTATAAGCTGCATGTGTGGTTGTCATATGCCTTAATACATTACACCCGAACAAATCGTATGTTCCGACGTTATTTTTTATTCAGTAGAAATCATCTATTATGAGCTGTACTGTGTACTTCTTCGGTGCCAACAGTTTTTTTTTACATGTATGTTAGCAGATGCGCTAAGACACTGAAATAAGGCAATATAAGCACTGTAAATGCTTCGAGAAGCCAAAATCATTTTTACTAACTCTCATTTTAATCAACACACTTTTTGTGGAAACATACATTTTTCACTTCATCAAATATAAAAAAAAGTTTTAACGAACTGACCATTTCACTCTTTTTAAAACAAGGTGAAAACACATATGTGAGTATGGAAATTCGATCATATGTAGATCAATAGATCAAATATTTTAAACTACGGGCAACTGAGCCTCCCCCCCCCCCCTTTTTTATTTACTTGTCGAGATTGAGGGGGAGGTCTGCCCCCCCCCCCCCCTCCAATAAAGATGCAACGTGCGTGCGCTGGGATCTACTGGATGATTGCTCGTACTCTGATTCCCTTAAAAGTCCCTTGAACGGTAAAGTCGCTGTTTAATGGCGTAGAAGCGCCAAAACCTGGGTAAAATAAGCGCCATTTGAAGGCGCCTGCATGATTAAAAACAACCAACCTATGACATAAAACGTACTTACAAAATTTACATCGAATCTGAAGGCGCCTAAACAAGGACGAGTAATAATCAGGGGACTCGGGAATCGTTTGACACAGAGATTTCGGAGCATGTTCCAACAAATATAATGAAGGTGACCGTGCCCCCATTCCCTCCAGAATCCAGTTTTACCTGAGAGGCACAAGCCCTAGTTTTGGCTATATAGATTTTAAGAATAACCAATCGGTTTCGAAGAGTGTCCATTTTTATATAAGGAAATAAACGTAAATAAAGCTTTTTTGAATTGTTGAGTAGCTTGACTTTGTACTATACTCTCTTCTTCGTAATATCCCCGAGTTTTACGGAATCACGATCTCGGTGCTTATAGCTAATTTAGAACCACCGCATACTGAAATACCATCATTTTATGAAATATCAGCATATAACGTTAAAGTAATAGCATATAATGAAGAAGTATCAGCATATAATGACAAAGTATCATCCGATAATGAAGAAGTATCAGCATTTAATGTTAAACTATCAGCATGTAATGATAAAGTATCATATAGTAAAGAAGTATCAGCATGTAATGTTAAAGTATCAGCATGTAATGTTTAAGTATCAGCATGTAATGTTAAAGTATCATCATATAATGAAAATCATCCACGTAAGGCAGTTGAGGCGTTCCATACTTTGCATTTTTTTTAAAAGTTACATAGGAACGCATTGAGGTACATTTTTCTTTCACACACACACGTACACCCGACTTGAGCCGGAGGTAAATAACGTGACGTCACAATGCATTAAATGTGACGACACAATGCATTAAATGCGTAAATGGCATATCTTGAAAGCGTAATACACCCTTAATGCTCCAACCCATTTTATATAAGTATAAATTGGGTAGCTATTGAATTCATTCCTTAAAATTCAAATGTTTGCTATTAATTGTAGATTAAAACGGTCATTTGACCTTTATCGCAAATTTCGCTTGAGAGTATACACTCCGGTCGATATAGCATTGTGTTGAGTGACGACACTTTCTAATCGGTGTGTATTTCAATTGCGATTCGCAACAAAGATTCTGATTGGCGCATTTTTATAGACCCGCCCATTTCTCAAATGCATGTTGAGAACACCTGGAAACAAATGTCGGAGAAAGAAAACTTATAATAAAGTTGTACTCGCAAGTTAAAAATGTCAGAGTTATTGGAGAACAAACGGGGCCCGGGCTATGTTAACGTACATGTGTAAATGTTGTTAGGAAAAAAAAATACAAAGAAAAAGTTCCCTAAAAGCAAGTACGGGCGCATGTAGTTTAAAGTCACAGATCGTTCTTCGCTCATCGAATAATATGGTGTTCCGATGGGGCCACTTTGACCTTCCCACTTTCGCCTTTAGTGCAAAGGTGCGAAGGCGAAGGAGCGAAAGTGCGAAGGCGAAGGAGCGATACAACTTCGCACTCTCGCATCTTCGCCCTAAAGGCGAAAGTGCGAAGGTCAAAGTGGCCCTATCGGAACAGCTTAGAATAACGTTATTCAGTTTATTGTGAAGAAATTCGTCAGAAACTGTTTTTTAAACAAATATATTTTACGTTACCGTTCACAATGTACCATACGTGGAATATCGCATGAGTTGAACAGACTGTAATAGTGCCAATTTTTTCTCACAAAAAGCATGCTGCAAATTGCTGCAGGGGGAAATTCGGGTTAACAACGCCATGAAATCAATTCGACGTTTTACAGCATAAGTCTTCATTATTTACTTACAATAAATCTGTACTGAAAATCTTTGAAACATCATCACCAGCTCCGTAAAATGAAGAAGTGTGGTTTGTTTATATACATGCCGAACTGTGTAAAATGACGACTCGATCTGCACGTGAATTAAACATTCCGAGGTCGGTTAGCGTGTTTAAGAAATAGTCAGCGGCAAGTAAAGCGCCAACATCAGTAGTAAATAGTCACAGTCGTCACAGTCCAAGGCGGACGTGTCTTCTATCGCTCAACCTAATCTTCTATTTCTGAGTGTTTCTGGACTACCTACAGCTATACAAAAGGTACTTTTTACCAAAGAAAATATCCTTCCAATGTCTTATTGTACCAAAAGTTGAACAAAAATGTGGAAAAACGAGTAAAACAACTTGTAGTAGTGTTAATAGTGATACAAGTCGCGAGATCAGTGTTCACAGTGTTCACGATGGCAGTCCATTTAATGGTGCCACTGGTGACGAGGTACTCAGCGAAGTAATATCAAAGGCAAATGATGTTTTATACGATGCCCCGTGTGACGATTCCGAAATAAAATCATCAACACCCCGTGTACAGGCAGACATTCGCGGAAAGCTGGACGAGTTATTTAGGCAACATACGTTAAATACAAAACTCGACGGCATTGTCAGCAAGTTGAATAAATTGGATTCCACTGATCGTAAACTCTCAAGCTTAGAAAGCACTGTTACTAATCTAAGTCAAAGAGTTAAGAAAATTGAGGGGAAGCATGAGGAGTTTGAAAAGTCTGTAAAATTTTTGTCTTCAAAATTTGACGATGAAACTAAGAAAATCTCAGCGATGGATGGTGAAGTACGAAAGTATTCAAAGGAAATACGTGATATCCAAGGCAAACTAGCGAACCATCAATGCAACGCTGATAACCAAACAGCACAGAGAATATAGATTCACTCGAAAAGGAGATGAAACGCCACGCAACGATGATCGAAAGTATGGCGCGAAGTTTAGACTAAAAGTAATTTTAAAAAAACTTTTAACACATTAAATGCATTATAAAAATTATTTTCCATTTGTCTCGAGACATGTGGTGCACTTGTTCCTATGTTTGAGTGTATGCGACCGCAGGGACATCGGAAACAATATATTGCTTATCAAATGATTGATTTGTTTCATGATATAATATAATTATATTATAATTGTTCAATTATCTTTGGTTTTTAGATTCTTCCAAATTTTTTGCTTTTTTACCGATTAATTGCTGGAAAATGACGAAAAGATAGAAGTAAAAATATTGGAGAAATGTTTGGCGTGATACTAAAAATGATAAGCAACAAATATGGCAAACTCCGTTTGAATCAGTTGTTCGTGTTTCATATGTGCATGTATGAGTAATGTTGATCTGGAGGAACCACTTAGGTGGACTTATTCGAGGACAAAAGAGGAGACGGTCAGGTTTATTAGAGGATCCGAAAGTATCTAAGCACTTTACCTCGGCGGAGAAAAAAAGACGCATTTCTGTGTATGGAAGCGAGAAAAGGAGAAAAGAATGAGTACTACATTGGATTCAAGAGGAACATTTACAAGTATTCCTAAACTAGCACTTTTAATTCTAATTTACTCTGTTCTGTCTAAGGAGTTAGTCAGAAAATCAGTCACACAAAACACATGTAGTTTATTTCGTAGGACGGAAACATACAATGACACATAACAGACAAAACCAACATGATAAAACAAAGACAATTCCGGAATACAACATTCCTCCCCCCTTAAGTTAATTTCATAATGATTTTGACTAGATCATCAACTGTAAATAAAACTATTAAAAGCTACTTACATATATATTAGTATATGCAAATATCTTCAAAATTATTACACAAATTCAGTTTCCATAGTTATTATATTGTTAACTTTAACAGTTCAAAGGCGGTACACACAACATAAACACTCCACCAAAAAGCACAAATCCGTCCCTTCCACTTACAGTTTGTTTAAGGAGTTACATAGTCGTCCAGATAGGCTGATTTTTTAACAGAACGAGATGATCTGCGTGGACTGGCTACGCTTGGAGCGCTGGACGATGTTGAAGTAGTGGATAATGGTAGAGTCGCGTCGGTCACGGATTCACAGTCGGATGCTTTGGATGTAGGAATCTCTTCGACGGTTACAGGGGTATGAGTACATTCACTTCCATCAGGATTGTCCAGTTCCATAGATGGTTTAAAATGTCGCTGTTTGATATGATCGACATGTCTGCGTGGAATTCCTCCGTCTTGTAGCTCGACTCTGTATGATAATGGTCCTGTCTTTTGTGTTATTTCCCCACATTTCCACTGTCCACTTGGAAAACTTTTCACAATAACGGCATCTCCTTCCCTAAATGTTCGCCCTTTTGCATGTGAATCATGATAGTGTTTGAATTTCTTCTGTCGATTTTCTACTCGTTCTCGAATTTCGGGTTTGACGAAGTCTAGCTTTGTTCGCAATTTCCTATTCATGAGGAGTTCTGCTGGAGTTACACCAGTCGTAGTATGTGGAGTCGTTCGGTAGTTTAACAAAAACCTTTGCAATTTGGTCACCAATGATCCAGGGCCTTTATCCATCTTCTTCATCCCTTCCTTAAAAATTTGAACTGCCCGCTCAGCCAACCCATTGGATGCGGGGTGGTATGGTGAGGTCTTCACATGTAGAATACCATTCTCCGGTGTAAAACATGAAAATTCATGACTTGTAAAACAGGTCCCATTGTCTGTGACAAGTACATCAGGAATTCCATGTGTTGCAAATGCCTGTCTGAATTTTTCGATGGTCACTTCAGATGTAGAAGTAGATGACTTGTAGACCTCGATCCACTTGCTATAAGCGTCAATTAGGATCAAAAACATGGATCCCATAAAATGTCCTGCATAATCTGCATGTATTCTAGACTATGGGCGATCTGGCCATTCCCAGGGGTGCAACGGCGCCACTGCCGGCATGGCGCTTTGTGCCTGGCAATCTTCACATCCCTGTACTTTGGTCTCGATAGATTCATCAATTCCTGGCCACCACAAGTAACTCCTTGCCAAGTTTTTCATCCTGACTATTCCAGGATGTCCCTCATGCAACAAGTCCAATAATTTCTCTCTTCCTGGTTCTGGAATCACCACACGACTTCCCCATAGAATACATCCTTCATGTGCACTAAGTTCGTTTCGTCTGCTAAAATAAGGACGAAGTTTCTCATCATTATTCTTCTCTTTCCATCCATTCTGTATAAAATATGTCACTTGACGCATGAGTGGGTCCGACTGTGTCCATTCTAAATTTCTTCAGCATGTATTGGTGTACTGTTCAAGTGTTCAATGAGTAAAATGGTCTCCCCCGGTAAAGGTACTTCAACACTCTCCTTGAGTGGAAGACGACTCAAACAATCTGCATTACCATTCTTCTTACCCTCCTTGTACAATATTTCATACTCATATCCTGCCAGAATCTGAGCCCATCTCTGAATTCGAGCGGCAGCCATGGTTGGAATGGCTCGGCAGGTTTAAACAGGCCCAATAATGGTTTGTGGTCCGTATAGATAACAAATTTATGACCATACAGGTACTGGTGAAGTTTTTTTTCTCCGAATATAATTGCAAGTCCCTCCTTTTCCAACTGAGAGTAGTTCTTGTCTGCTGGAGCAAGGGTTCGTGACACATAAGCTATTGGCTTCTCTCCTTCTTCTGTAATGTGTGACAACACAACACCCAACCCAGTTGGCGAGGCATCACAGGACATGACAAGCTTCTTGGTTGAATCGAAATGAACCAGTATTGATGAAGATCTCAGAAGGTTTTTTGACTCCTGCATTGCTTTTGACTATTTAGGACCCATGCAACATCTTTACCTAAGAGTTCATGTAATGGTGCTAATACAGTTGACAAATTTGGTAAGTAGCAATCATAGTAGTTAAGCATTCCAAGAAAAGCCTGCAATTCTTTGACGTTATTAGGTTCAGGTAAGTTCTTGATCGCTTGCACCTTGTCTTCCATGCTTATTTATGCGATGTCCAAGGTATGGACAACTTCTCTCTTTTCAGTCGAACTCCTGCTGCTTCCAACTTCTTTAACACTTCTTCAAGATTTTGTAAATGTTCACAACTGGTTTTCCCTGTCACAAGTATATCATCTAATCGAACAATAACACTGGATATGCCATGGAGCAGGTTTTCAATTGTTCTCTGAAATATGCAAGGAGCAGATGAGATTCCAAAAGGTAGACGATTGTACTGGAAAAGCCCCTTATGTGTGTTGATAGTGGTGTATTTCTTGGATTCCTCATCTAACTCTAATTGCTGATAGGCTTGACTCAGGTCGAGTTTGGAAAAATGTTCGCCACCCCCTAATACTGCAAATAGATCCTCCGTCTTTGGAATAGGATAGTTGTCAAGCTTCGAAACTCTATTTACTGTGACTTTATAATCACCGCAAATACGTACGGTCTTGTCGCTCTTTACTGTTGGTACGATAGGCGTTGCCCACTCTGAAAACTCTACAGGTTTAAAAGTTCCTTCACGAACTAATCTGTCAAACTCATGTTCAATTTTCTCTTTCAAGGCAAAGGGTGGTGAACGACTTTTAAAGTACCTCGGCTTTTCCTGAGAGTCAACATATATTTTTTGCTTTCACTCCTTGGACTGTCCCCAATCCTTTCTTGAACACAACTTCATACTTTTTTAGAATCTGTTCCACATCAGACTGCACTTCTGTTTTAATCTGAAATACTTCATCCCAGCACAGTTTAATGACATCAAGCCAATCACGGCCAAGTAAACACGGTGTTTTCCCTTTGACCACTTCTGCTTTCAGGTCATACTGTTTATCTTTGTAATTCACAATCAACTGTACTGTTCCTAGAATGGGAATAAGTTTCCCAGTGTAAGTACGTAATTTTGTACATGAAGGTTTTAAGTTCAACCGAGAGTCAGATTTTCATAAAGACTTGTACACTTCTTCACTAATCACGGTCTTCCTGGCTCCCGTATCCAATTCCATAGACTGATCTACTCCATTCAATGCTAAAAACACATGATATGGTGGCTGCTTGCCCGGCTCCATCATATGATACAAGGTATACTCAGTGGGGTCTTCTTCTTCATCAGGTGTGTATCACATACATTGTGCACATTTTCCTTCCGGAACTGATCCCTTGGTTTGTTACTCCCAAAATGGCCTCTCGAGTTTCCTCTTCCTTTTCCCCGATTAGTGACTTGGTCGGCCTTCCTTTTCCTACACTCTGCGGCAAAGTGTCCAAACAAGTGACAATAATAACACTTTATGCTACTTTTGTCTTTTTGTGGTTTTTCACCATCACTCACTTTGTTTACAGTTTCAGCATGTGGAGTTCCACTCTGTAGATCAAGTACTCCCTTCGCTGCAGTTTCTATTGATATTCCGGTTTCATATGCTTTCTTTAAAGTTGATTCAACCATGCGTCTTTCTGTAAAGTAATTTAACATTACAAAGGTTTAATGTCAGTCAAATGTCTATTTTCAGTAATTCTTGATTCCGAATTAAATGGCATTCCGTAGATAACATACAACAATTTTATTAAAAATTCAACGATTTCCAACTCCATTGTTGAGTCATTCATTAAACATAAATCGTCATATGTATTACTATGATCACCGAAGACACTGTAATCAAACCTGAATCTAACATTGGTGATAATTTTGAAATTTGTTTAATTTTTATCAAGTAACGTAAAAGCTTAAAATGAATAAAACTGTCTTTGTGTTGCTGTGTTTTTTTCGCATAAAAAAAAAATGTGCTCTGCTTTCTTTCTGCGAAGATGTGTTCGTTTTTTCTTATAATTACATACAAAATTATATGTATGTATCTCAGAAAATTCAAATCCTGAATTTAAATTTGTTTTAAAATATGTTAAATTGCTGTTTATGCAAAAATATTCCCTGAAATGAATGAATAAATAGAATGTGTTAGTCGCAGTAGGAGTGGAAAGGGAGGGGGGGAGGGGTCGCTACTAAGCATGTTGGTGCAACAGCAGAAAAAATATTTTCTGTTGTCACATTTATTACCTATTCAGAACTCATTTTATCCACCGATTATGGAAGAAAAAAATTAAAATCAATAAACGTCTAAATTTGATATTCATCTACAAGTACATAGATTCTAGGTCAAAGACTATAACCACGAGGCACTTTTTCTCGCGATTTTTGCTAAGAAAATGAAAGGGTCAAATAAAACCACGTGATCTAACTTTAAATGACAATAACATTCGCATGTGTGAATAGGGTATACAAGTTGGTCACCCTGGTAACACATTGGGTCTAAATCTAGGTCATGTGATTACTCAGGTATGACATCAATAAAGTGAGCTATATCTTGCAGACACTTGCACTTTTTGAGCTTTTTTGTTTGGAATATTTTTCTACCGTTTTTTATCTAACATTGTTGCTATATAAGTTTGAATTAATTAAAAAGTCATAGCACAAAAAATACTATTAGACTAGTGTTGTGTTCAAGGAATTGAGGATAGAACCATAATGTCATTAATAATTTTTTTTTAAATTACAGTCGTGTTCGAACGGAAAGTACATTGTACTAAAAAATAGATGGGTATCTGTCGCAATATGATTTTCGAAACCTAGGTACTGATTTTATAATGGTGCCTGTAACCACTGATTTGTCATAAATTCAGGAAACCTGCATCGAAAAATGAGTATTTAGAACTCTGTGTATAAAGTCAGTTGATATTCTGAACCGTGATTTTTCCAGCAAAATGAAATGAATGGACGGACGAAACATGGCTTCACTACTATGACCCAGAGGGAAAGCGACAATCTAGTGTTTAGAAAACACCTGGAACGCCACCACCTTACAAGGCAAACGTTTCAAAATGTGACGGTATGTTCATCATCTTTATGACCTGACGCCTAATTCTTACGAATATCATTTTGGCAAATGAGCTGTTACAATGTATTTTTCCAGAGCAATAAAGTAATTGTATCTTGCCCGGATAGTGATTAAAGCGATAGCATGTATACGAGTTAGAAATTTATTCAAGATTTGTATTATTATACCTAAAACACATTAACATATCTCAAATAACCCCAACGGTTTACAGTTATGATTTAAGGAAGGAAAACGTGCTTCGACTGATAATTTTTAAAAAATTTGATCCGATATGCAGAGTAGGACACAAAACAACCAATCGATTCTAATATGGTAATCAACGTAAGCCATTTTTACCTGTTCGTTCAATTAAACAGTAACACAGTTTTTGAAATTATTGTAGTTTAAAGCAATGCTTATAAATTAATGCCAACTGTCTTTTGTTGATAGAAGTAACAATAAATATTCTCCAATACACCATGAACGCCATCAGATCTAAGAAACGCATACATGTATTAACTTCGCGCTGATCATTACCGTCTTATTTGGAAGACAGTATACAGAGTTAAATAGTTATTTTTTTTTCTTTTGTAATTTTATTCAGAAACAAGTAATATCTCTGCAGAGACCCTCGAAATATATCTTTACCTGGTGTGCCAAGGGCCCACTGGTTCAGATAGAATATAATATTATATTTATATTATGTAAATATAATTTATTAATAAATTTCTTATTATTCTAAGTCTTATATTCAAGAAAATTATACCAAGACTGATTTAAGAAGTAAAGAACTACATGTTTGAAAAATTATACTTGTTTTCCCTCGGACTGAAATGTAACACTCTCATTGGTTTAAACATGACACGTGACTGCCGGATATATCTTTTTGTCCGTCTGGTGAGAATTAATATTCGGCAATATGGCCGTCGCTTCGTCTACTCATTTCATAATATTTAATACAAAAACCGCGTTCCGTAAATCTTAAAATATTTGGAGTAGTTGCCCTTTAAAATTACTTTTGAAAAAGACTAGTTTCCCTTTGAATTGACGACATATTGTTGTGTCTGGATCAGAACAAAATGGCAGCGTCGAGATTTGCTCAAACCTCTGTGGAAGAAAGAGAGAAAAAGTTTAAAATTAAACAGCAACAAAACATTATAAAAGAGCAAGGTGCAGCGAAGATTTTCAAAGACTATTTGAAAGGTGAGAATGAAAAGATCGACTATGTTAAATTGGACGAGTTGTAGGCCACTTTTGTACATGGATTTTTGAAGATCATCGCTTCTTGTGAAATAAATATCTCACTTGATACTCCTCGGGAAAACAAAACACTTATTAGGTTTGTTACCGAACGACTACAGAAATATTGGGTTGACCAGTCTCATAGACGGCGAGGCGAAGCCATACTTGTGAGTATATAACATCAGAACGTTAAAGTTTTCAAACAATGTTGCACGTCTTTATTCCAGTCAAAACAATGTGTATTGCATCTAATATTTATTTCGAACAGCTTAATGTGACTGTTCTTAGGACCTAAGCACTGCGCGTTCTTATATAAAATTAATAAATAAATAGGCTATAATATTAGGAATCGTGTTTAATTACCCTTTCAATAAAAATATAATACAAAAATATTCATAAATAAGTGAATTATAATTAACATCCAACAAAAATTCTGTCTTCTGCATGTCATTCCAATCGGCAGCCTGTGATCAATAACCTACTTCGTCTCTATAGAGGAAAGGATCAGCAGCGGAAGTTTTTAGCTTCTAGTAGATTAGAAATAAAGATCTTGTTATCGTGCATTTTGCTTACGCCTTGGCTTTTATATTCAGCGACCGAGAAGGCTTTCATGCAGCATTCACGAAAACGCATACTTTTTTAAACAATAGGTCGCGTGTTTTATTATAATGATAAATTTCAATAAGAGTGATAAAATACAATTAATTTCACAACTTATAAGCATCGGTACAATATTAGAGTGACACTTTCATACCAACCAACCACTGTAAATAAAAAAACAATCGGTGAAAATATCAAGAAATAAAAAAAGACGGAATGGATATAAAAATGAAATTATCATCGATCACGAATTTTTCTTTTTGATATGTATCAGAGTCAATTTGATGTTGTAGGTTTGACATTCAATGGCAATTTAATCCTAATCAGTCAACAAGAAGTGGCTAAATTCTCAAGTGAATTACTTTATTGTTTGGCGTAAGATTTAATGTAAACTGATAACTTTTATACCGTTTAGACCCTAAATAAATAGATACAAATCTTTGGTTTCCGTTCTTTATTGGAATAAAGCTTTTCACCGGACAAGAATACTACGCCGTGCAAGACAATGCCAAGAACAGAGCTAAGTTCGAGTGAATTATTGGTGAATTTTGTCAGTATCTTCAATCAATCACAGTGCCTATTTCCGAACAATTATTTTATAAGAGTGAAGAACATTTTCAATATGCATCTGAAACATAAACATGAAAATGCAACAAAATTACTTAGGGACGAAAAAAATGACAGTGATAAAAAGGTGGGCGCACATTCCAATTTTTTTGCCTTTTCCTTTGTTCAACTTGACGTGCCTTTTTATGCAAATATATGTAGACCTTTCAACTATTTTCGAATTGTCATGTTTACTTGAAAATCTTGTGAACATTAAATCATTCTAGAAAATGGTCAAAGTAATAACTAAAACAACGTCAAAATGTATAATTAAGGTCTTCCGTTTCCTTATTTTTTTCGGTTACTCTTTATCTATAATTAAAGTCTTTGATGACCTTAAGAATTGTTTATATTCTTTCCCCCTATTATTATTTTTTCTGTTTCAGACGAACAATGTTTATGGGAGTTTTTTTCAATATTAAAGGACAGGTGACACAAAATCATTTTTTTCTAAAAACATTTTCATTAATAAAAATAAATCACTATATAACAAATTTCCCACTTAACTAGCATCAGATAAGAACACACAGCTCAATTAAGAGTGCTGAAAATCCCAGCTGCAGCCCATCTCCGAGTTTTGTCGATCTTTAATGAGATAAGAAACCCCTGTGTGTTATTCGTCAAAGATGACATAGTCAGCAATCGGCTGCATAGTAAACAGAGCAATGACCGAGGATACTGTATTTGTGTTGCAATAGATGAATTGAGCCTTCAATTCGAAATAAAGCACCATCAGATTAAAATGAATTTATTAAAAACATATTTTATTGAAAAGCCTATAGCTATATTAACCATCTACCAAAAACAAAGTAGTGAAATTATAGAATATAGAAGAATACATGTAGTATTATGGGTAAATAGAGTTATTGAGAAAGCTTGTGTACATAACATACCGGTAATAGAAAAATTATCAAAATAACAAGTAATTAAATTAAAGTGAATCTAAAAATTCTGTGATTGATAATAGCAAATTATTATCCTGTCAGCCAGACAGGCAACAATATTATTAGATTCTAAATACTGGTACTCAGTAAAGATGGAAATATGTTTTAAGTTACACAGGTGCCCACCTCATCTGGGATCCATATTGATCCAAACTTGCTTATCCAAAAAATTGATTTAATTAAGGTTGATTATGATTTAAATATTTTTTTAAATTCAACTTTGAGCACGATGAGTTAGATTTTTATTATACATGTATCACATATATATTTCTTTGTGTTCTTTTTTTAACAATAGATGTTGCTGTAATAAATATTTATTCATTGTCCATCTGAATTTAATGTCAGTATATAAGAAGTCATCAGTGTGCATAACAGCTCGTTTTTGTTTTGAAGTTTGATCAACAGGGAATAAATAGAGAATCATAGACTCAGAAGTACTACTTAAAATAAAATGATCTTCATAAATTATTAAAGGAAAGATTAAATTCTATTTGGATAGTAAGAATTCAAGGAGTCTGAGATTAATACATTTCTAAAAATCTGAATTCTATGTAGAAAAATATTGTTTCATTCTTAATCGATAGTTCTTTTAATTAAATTTCAGTCACAAATCAAAGTCATTGTATAAATTAAAATGGTGTAGTATTATATTCAGACAGATAATAATTGAAAGAAAGTTTCACAGCAACTCATAGTGTTACATAAATTAAACAGAAAAAAACAAACATGATCAAGTATAACACACCCCAAAATGAAATCAAAATAAAGATGCTTGAGGTGTTAGTATTAAGATTAAGGTAGACCCTTGGTTTTGTGGATCTCAAGAAATTTACAAACACATTTGCTCACATGTACTAGTATTTCTGCCAATATCTCTTTAATCCAATCCTTTCTTAAGTCCAATAAACTTTATGAGGGTTTAGGATCCGGTGACATATCTGGTTAAAAATGCTAAGTCGTTATACATTATCACTTACTATGTGTTGACAAAACAAAATCCTTTCTTTGGCAATAATGATTTCATATTTTTGATGAGCTTTTATATTTGGAAAATCCAAAATCTGACACATTTTTCCAACATAAAGCAGATAGGTCAATTAAAAGTCGATCACCATTTTTACTCTAATTCATAATTGCTGCATGGGAAAACAGCAATGGGGTTTCTAAGCTTTAAAAAATCATGTTTTTATACAGGGTTCTCAGACTTGTAATATTAATGAGCAAAATTCATTGACTTCAGATTTTAGATAAGAGCATACAGCGAATGGGTAGCGTGAAGTCGGCTCTGACGTCGCACCGAAGGTTTCCGATCTCAGAGGCTTCAGATATGCATATTGAGGTCACCCGTCTTGTCAGCTCTATAATTCAGCAATAGCTGTGAAACAGATGGGAGTAGCAGGAAAAATTCTACAGAAATTTTATCACAGTCACAATCCAACTTGTTGCTTAATGTTTTTGTGATTGTGTCACCTGTCCTTTAAGGTTTCCGTCTTGATCTACAGAAGGAGACCTTACTGGTGGTATTTTTAGGGTCGGTCTTCCGTCTCAGCGGAAGACCCTTCTATTATTCTATTGTTTGTTTCTTTTTCAGGTTTCTTTTTTTTCTTTTTTTTTTCTTTACAATTTTTGTGCAGAAGATTTCTTGGAGATGGGTCGTCCGTTTTTTGTCCAATTTTCAGCATGGATCTATCATCATTTGAAATTTGTACCCTATTTTTTATTTTGTAAAAATCACTTCCGGTTCGGACTTATCCGCCATTATGTCATTTTTTCTTGACTTCTTGTCCACGCATCTCCTCAGAGGGTAGTGAAGATAGAAAGCTGAAATCTTCAGGAATGATAGAGGACATGCTTGTCTAGTCGCTCCAGGAAAAATTGTTGTCCGGAATTTCCGAGAACGGAAGCTAGCTTGGATCAAAATATAGGTCAAAAATTTTCAATGGATATTCTTTAATCCACGGATCTCCTTAAAAACGATCAAAACTATAATACTGAAAATTTGAGGAATGATAGATTCTGCGTCTGATGACATCTTACTCGAATCGATTTGATGAAATCGAAATTTTTTTAAACAATTTAAATTCATTTAAATCGTGATAAAATAACCTCAGACTAATTTTAAAACATGATATCTAAGTTGCGTTTGCCTTTCTGCGTCTGATGACATCTTTATAAAATTGATTTGATGAAATTTAAACTTTTCAAAAATTTTAAACTCATTTAAATCGTGTTAAAATTATCTCAAACTATTTTAAAAACATAATATCTAAGTTGCGCTTGCAATTCTGTGTCTGATGACATCTTTCTCGAGTTGATTGGATGAAATTTAAATTTTTAAAAAATTTTAAACTCATTTAAATCGTGTTAAAATGACCTCAGACTAATTTTAAAACATGATATCTAAGTTGTACTTGCGATTCTGCGTCTGATGACATCTTTCTCGAATTGATTAGATGAAATTTAGATTTTTGAAAAATTTTAAACTCATTTAAATCGTGTTAAAACGACCTCAAACTAATTTTAAAACATGATATCTAAGTTGCACTTGCAATTCTGCGTCTGATGACATCTTTCTCGAATTGATTGGATGAAATTAAATTTTTCAAAAATTTTAAACTCATTGAAATTGCGTTTAAATGACCTCAGACTAAATTTAAAACATGATATCTCAGTTGCGCTTGCAATTCTGCGTCTGATGACATCTCTCTCGAGTTGATTGGATAACATTTAAATTTTTCAAAAATTTTAAACTCAATTAAATCGTGTTAACATGACCTCAGAATAATTTAAAAACAGGATATCTAAGTTGCGCTTGCAATTTTGCGTCTGATGACATCTCTCTCGAATTGATTGGATAAAATTTAAATTTTTTCAAAAATGTTAAACTCATTTAAATCGTGTTAAAATGACCTCAGACTAATTTTAAAACAAAATATCTAAGCTGCGCTTGCAGTTTTGCGTCTGATGACATCTTTCTCGAATTGTTAAAATGAAATTTAAATTTTTCAAAAATTTTAATTTCGTTTAAATCGTGTTAAAATGACGTCAGACTAATTTTAAAACATGATATCTTGGTTGCGCTTGCAATTCTACGTCTGATAACATCTTACTCGAACTGATTGTACGAAATTTAAATTTTTCAAAAATTTTAAACTCATTTAAATCGTGTTTAAATGACCTCAGACTAATTGTAAAACATAATATCTAAGTTGCGCTTGCAATTGTGCGTCTGAAGACATCTTTCTCGATTTTTGGATAAAAATTAATTTTTTCAAAAATTTTAAATTCATTTAAATCGTGTTAAATTGACCTCAGACTGATTTTGAAACATCTTGTTTAAAATCTTTGGATGAATTATAGGATTTTCGAAATTTCAAACTGATTTCAATCGAGTTAACATGGCATCAAACAGATTTAAATCTCAGTCAAAAATCTTATTTCATTGCATCTGCTGAAAAATTGGACGGAAGACCCACTCGTTGCTCGCAACGAGATCGCATCTAGTTTGTTTTTCTTTTTCTCAATAATATATTTTACGGTGCGACCGTTGGGGCGAGCGCAGCATATGTGATGTATTACCAAATACATGTATAAAAGAAATTGAATTAAATTTAAATCAAACTTTTTTTTACCCATGTTTTATCTACTTAATTATAACTTTCACGCTAAAGTATATAAGCACAACCGCAATATTTTGACTGATTAATGAGGAGAACTAAATTAATCATTACCTATTAACCGCCCCTGCTCCTTTAAGCGCCTCCTAGGCCTTTTTCAATTGGCCCCATTGTAGTTACATTATAATAAATAATAATCTCAATTAGAGTTGTTGGTCCTAAAAAAGTCATGACACACGGAACTTCTAATCCACTTATGTCTAAATCATCCGTCCATCGATATTTTACTTAGACCGTACACTGCAATGTTCCCCCATGCTTAATAAAGAAAGCCACTGTTTTGCTGATTTTTTTTTAGGCACATGGTACCGTACTTAACCGACAAAACTGCATATTTGTCGACCAGATTGTGTATTTCTCTCCGAGTGTTTAATGTTTCTCCGATAACTGGATTCCAAATATCTTTGTAAATATGAAAACCTCTAATACAAGAATCGTATCGAAAGTCCGCCATAATTTGAAGAAGGTGAAAATAAAACACGGTTGTTTTGTAATTCGTACGTAAAGTATTCTTGCCATACAAATTATTACATGGAAGTTTAGAGTTCATTAGTTTGTTATTTTAACTTTTGTTTATCAATTTTATTTATCGAATACTAGTAATCATGATAGTTTATTTGTTCACTTTTATATTTTGACATGTTTCTTATAAGTCTGTGCCTAAAAGATTAAATCTTCTTTATGCATAAGACCCCAGGATTATGACCACAAATGCAACATTATATCATTATTGGATACTGAATCATTAGAGGTTGCTACAATCCAATATCTTTATTCATATGCAACAGTCAGGTCAGTCGTGGTTTGGGCTTCTTCTGTGGCTGGGTTAGAGGAATGTGTGACGTAGACGGATTAGATTGCCCCAAAGGATAAAAAACAAGGTGAGTCATCGCGTACTGGACCAGATGATGACGTTGTTTTATATGTATATGTATATGCATAGATAAACTAAAACAAGGTGGCTAGTAGACATGTTTTATTAAAACAACCTCCCATCCCCCATCCCCAGGGGCAGACAGAAACTCTCCCTGTGGGCATTTAAACAAAAAGCATAAAAGAGAACAGCTACATAGCCTTACAGCTTAACTATGCTTTCCACTTCTGTTATGACTTCTCAATTTTCACCCTACGTTTGTCGAAACACCATCTGGTATTTATACCAAAATCATTTTACATGTACTGTTTATCAGTGATTTTGGTTAGCCAATTAATACTTTGCTATTAACGAGTCTATTTATTTATTTAAAGACTTCAAAAACTGTTTTTGTTTCAATAAATAAAAGACTTGCATAGTTTTTTTGATCATACAAATTCTTAATTACATTATATTTAATGACTAATAACTCCATTATGAAGAAGCAAGGCAAGATAACTCCATTATGAAGAAGCAAGGAAAGATAATTCAATTAACTTTCACAATATATTAACTTTGAGACACAGCTTTATTCTTTCTCTTTTCTTAATACACATGTATGTGAATTATCTCATTTCTTTCTTTGAAGGTCCTGAGCAGAATAAAATAATAAGACAAATATACCCCCCCCCCCCCCCCCGTCCCAGCCATAACACTTGCCTTACATGTAAGTGGCATGAAATATTGTAAAAGATGACAGCTTAATGTTTTTTTTTTCTAAATATGCAGTCAGTTTTTATTATGTGTCAGTAGACCTTCTTTAAACATTCTCTATACATTAACACTAAACGACCATGCTTTTTGCCACACTCTGCATTAAGAATCCCAACCCTATACACTATATGAGTGTTTTGGGCCAGCCTTTGTGTGGTTCTTAACAATATGCTACTTAATTTTTTTATTTATCGCCAAAATATGTGTATAATTACGAGAACTTTCATTTGATATCAAGGAAAAGGAGCTGGCCCCTCAAATTAGGGGTCAGGAGGGCTCTAAAGTCGTTTTACTATAACTCTTTACTGAGCAATTATTTGTTAACAATTATAGAAGCAACTAGAAACGAGCTCGTTGCAAAGCAACGAAGAGGTCTTCCGTTGCAGCTTCCTGTCGGAAAAGGATTGTCAATCAGTCTGATTAAAAGCACCCTCTTCTCCTTACAGGGTCTGACAGGTATTGATAGGGGGTCATCTTCACCCGACCTAAAATTCTGACCAATCAGGGCTTTAGAAAATGTATTGGAATTTTTAAAATGGAGACAGTCAAATTATTTTAATCCTGCTTTCTATGTAACCCCCAGACTGAGTATTGAAGAGTTGCACCTCTCATTAACAGATAAAGTCATGTATTTGGTAAACGAGATATATATTTAGGTTGTGTGCAAAAATATAGAGGTTAAGTGAAGATGAATTGTTATCGATACCTATCAGACCCTGATGGGTGTAGGCAGAAGGGTGGTGATTTTAATCAGACAGGATTGTCAATATGATAAAAGTAAGTTCAGAAAATCAAAAAATAAATGATGACGGCTTCTCCAACCTGAGGGTGCGCTGTACGAGAGGTGCTCAGTGGGAGGGACAACTCTCCGTATAATGTTTGGCCATGCAAGCACTCAGCATCGTTTTTGCTTCGGGGAACAAATTCATCCGAAATGTATTAACAAGCCAATAAAAGAAAAAATTAATCTTCAAAATCTAATCCGTGGTAGTGGTAGGGGAGGGGGTGGGGGGAGTTGTGAGGCAGCTATAACTTATTTTGTTTAATATAATTTGTTTTCAATTTGCCATAAAAATTTATATTGCCTTCTACTAAAATGTGGGTTGGGGGAGGGGGAACAATGCCCCAAAATTCAA
This sequence comes from Magallana hongkongensis, assembly GCA_016163765.1. Lineage (NCBI taxonomy): Eukaryota > Metazoa > Mollusca > Bivalvia > Ostreida > Ostreidae > Magallana > Magallana hongkongensis. The sequence continues at coordinate 46,044,909 of WFKH01003881.1, forward strand.
TTTCCTTTAAGTTAATTTAAGGTGAATTTTGGTTGCGAGAAAGGGGGAGAGTGCTCTCATTGGACTAATTGGCGGTTCTGTGAGCAACTTCACAAATAATTCCCCCCTCCCCACTAAGAAAAACAAAATCATAACTAAAGTATTTATCTACAGACACAACTTATGAAATTTCCTCCAATGACCTTGAACTTCACAAAATAACCTTGAAACAAAATCATAACACACACTTAGGTCATAGGCAATCTTTGTGTAAAGTAAGATCTTTCAATGTTTGGAGGGCGCCTTGTTTAGAACGCTACATTATAGAAATAATTTGTTCACTTAAGGTCTACTCCGCGCCCTGCCGCCGGAAATCGGTGTCACTAGTGCTTAATTTGGCGCCGAAATCCTCAAGGGAGTACCCGTCCCCCGAAAAATCCGGGCTCACCTAATGAGCACAAGTCAACACTTAGGTCATAAGCAATCATTGTGTGAAGTAAGAACTTTCAATGTTTGGAGGACGTCTTGTTTAGAACGCTACATTTCAGAAATAATTTGTTCACTTAAGGTCTACTCCGCGCCATGGCGCCGGAAATCGGTGTCACTAGTGCCTAATTTGGCGCCGGAATCCTCAAGGGATTACCCGTCCCCTGAGGAATCCAGGTTCATCTAATGAGCACAAGTCCTAGTTTTGGCGCAGGGCGCCATGTTTAGAACGCTACATTACAGAAATAATTTGTTCGCTTAAGGTCTACTCCGCGCCCTGGCTCCGGAAATCGTTGTCACTAGTGCCTAATTTGGCGCCGGAATCCTCGAGGGTACACCCGTTCTCGAGGAATCCGGGCTCACCTTATGAGCACAAGTCCTAGTGTGGGTGCAAGGCAGCCTAATAATTTCAGTTGTTTAACATCGGGATCGGAAAACGATTGAAAAATCGATCACTGTTGTGTCCATATGAGGCATCCGGCAAATGCTTCCACGTGCGCACACATTCCGCTTGCATAAGTAGTTCTTATAAAAACTTGAAGTTTGGTTTAGTATTTATATAACATTTTACTCGGTTTTATTTCAATTCATTTACCTTAAGAGATGCAAACATACATAAAATACAGTTCGACCTGTTAATTCAAGAATGCACATTTTGTCTCACGCGTAAGAATTTCGATCGAAAGATTCATTCAGTAATGCAGTTGACCTTGATGAACTGACCTCAATCATAAGAAGATGCTCCATGAACTGACCTCGATCTATTGATGTTGCATAATAGTAGCTAGGAAGACGGCTTGATTTATAAACAAGGTTACGTTATAATGCGACCTCAATAGCAAGTTATGATGGCATTCAATGTTTTTCAGTCGCATTATATTATTTTAATACAACTCTTTCTTTGTATACGTGTTAATGCTCTTTGAAGAGCCCTACTCAGTATTCTGAAGAAGAAGAAGATACATTAACATTTAATAATTGCGTTAAAAATATAAAATTAGACAAGGAGTTTACGAACGGCTTTTCCCAAATTTATTTAAAAATTAAATTTGTTGACGGTTTATAATAATGAAATTATGGTGTACAGATTCAAAATATTCTATATTTTGTAAAAATACAGTACTTATCTTATTATTTTACATCAAACTGATCATGTTGATTGCTTCTAGCTATCAATATATCATTATTGCCGATCATTCCTTTAAAAGGAATACTTGTTTTTTGTTAGTGCGTTGGAGTTAGTGCTGGCTAGCTTTACTCTGGTAGTGAGCTATCATGGTACATGCATTTCAAAGAAACAAGAAATCTGTCGACACTTGCAGTACTTTGATGATTTCTATGGCGACCGACTGCGTTGCATAATGTAGTCGTATTTCATAACTTCTTAATCCGAGAACAATTTTCCTTTGACTTAAAACTTTTAAGTATAAAATATTATTCCGTTCATATCTGTAGAAGTTTAGCGTGTTCAACAGGTTGATTTATTAGCATCATTATCCGATTACGATTTCGCACCTACATGTATAATGTGAAGATGATTGACTTCGAATAATAGTCTTATTGTTTAACAATTGACCACTGTAGTGAAAGCACACTTCGATACTCAATAATATATTCGATAACCTTCGATACATTGTTACTCAATTACATAACAATTGATGATCTGCAGACATATAAACATAACCCGACTGGGGCTATAGATGTTCTCAGCTGTGTGCGCTGAAGCGACACAAGATTTTCGGTCGCACGCTGCGATTGAATTAACACAGACTGACCGAATAAACAAACGGGTGGGAAAGTGAAAATGTTACACATAAGAAGAAGTCGCCAAAAAATGATTTTCGTCAAATCTGATTATCTTTTTGCCAATTAAAAAAAATCCGAATGCCTCAATTCAGGACACCTTTTATCGTGCCAGCACCTACCGCAAACATGAAACATGGAACTTTGATTAAAATAAACTACCTTGTGCGCAATCGTATTAATCATTGCTAACTCAACTGTATATGTAAAATAAATTTATCTTTTCATCTTAAACCAAATAGTTGTGTTCGTACCAAAGTCTGAAACATGCACTCGCGCGGGATCTCCTCGGCCATGTGCGAGGGATGATCATCATTTAAAAGTTTTAATATTTGTGGGTTGTTTGTTGATTTAAAACAATATTTGTACAGATTTATAAACATTTTAGACCTACAAACCAACCATTTATTTAAGACTGACGAAGTTTCCGATTTGTAGTAATATCGCCTTTATAAATTTTCAGAACGTCTTCTTACACTCTAATGTTTAATTAAATAAAAACAAGATGGACAAACTCTTATAACATGAAGAAATTAAAACAGATCTTGTATTTTATTTACGGGTATATAAACTAAAACAATTCTAGAGTTTGCGGCTAAATAAACTCATATATGAGAGACGCAACTCTCGTGTATTAGATAACCGCTGACCGCTTGTTAGCCCCGTCGCGACTATGGTGACCGATTTTCTAGGCCACGGGTGAGGGATAGCTTACGTAACGGTACACACACAGCTCTGATTCAAGGTAGATTTTAAATGCATGCAGTATGAAAACTCAATTGTAATACATATATTTATTTTAAATCCGTAGTTTGTGTTTTACTACAAAGAAAGAAGAATGTTTTGTTTTCCGATTCTCGTTTTAGGGATTATGCACTATAAGAACTTAACAAAACTGACATAAACTCCAAAAAAAATCTATTCTATTAAAAAAAAAATTTCCTGTATAAACCAGCATACTTTCTGTGGTAACTTTATGCCAGTTGCACGCACATAGACTTTCGTTAACTTGCCAAATTAAATGAGGTACATGCTAACATGTACAGCTTTTTACACTCATACAACACAAATCACCAACAAAATAACATTGTAACGACCTTTATAAGATCCCAACAAACAACTTTTCCAGCGACAGCCATATCGAAATCCTAACCGTTTTTGAGTTATTAAGCAAAAACTTTCAAGCGCTATTGGCCCTTAATTTTAGGGGCCAGGCCTTTTTTATTGGTGTCAAATGAAAGCCCTCAACATTCTGCACAACTTTTATTCTACATGTCTTAACAAAATATTTTTCGTTTAAAAGATACAAAGCAAAATATGTCTAAATTTTCGCACTTTTTGGAATCCTATTTTTTGACCCCCTACCTTTTTCTAAATAACAAACGTAATCGAAAAACAAAAATCGATGTGCACAACTTCAATGTCTTTGTTATTCAAATTCGCTGGATTCCCATTCCCTGCTATCATAGTCTCGGAGCCTTTGTCTGGAAACCAAAGGCCCTAAAAAATTTTAAAAGGGGAATAACTCGTTAACGGAAGAGGAATTTTAAAGTTTATGAAATGTTTTAGATAGTGTTTTGTAATGTCTATAAGCCCTGAAAATTTGAGCAAAAACCGTTCAGAAATGAGCAAGATATGAAGCCTCAAAGTTCGCGTCTAGGAAGAAAAAAAAAAAAAAAGAAAAATAAGAATAATCTTACAAGCACAATAATAGTAAGGTCTTCCGTTGGAAACGGAAGACCTTAAAAATGTTCATTATACAGCTGTATCTATACAGTTCCATAGAAAAATCATATGTTACGTAATTAGGGGTTTCAAAGGGCAAGAAGTCCAAAACTTTGATAATCAATATCTAAAAAAGGAGAAATATTTTGGAAAGCAATGTACAATAAGAGTTGCTACTTCAAAAGTCTTTTTATTATAACTCTTTACTGAGCAATAATTTGTTAACAATTATAGAAGCAAAAATACTCATTATAAGCTGCTTATCTATATAGTTCCATAGAAAAATCATATGATACGTAATTAGGGGTTTCAATGGGACATATGTCCAAAACTTTGATAATCAATTTCTAAAAAAGGAGATATATTTTGAAAAGCAACGTAGAACAAAAGTTGCTAAGAATAATGTACTTAACAATACGCTAGCTTAAATTTTTGGTTTATGACCTCAATAAGGAGTTAAAGGGTCGGCCCCTAATACACATTTGTTCAGATATCTCTAGAAAGGTTAACAATTCCTGAATATGTCTTGAACAAAATATGTTTATATTTACAAGATCTTTCATTTGACATCGTGAAAAAGGGGTTGGCCCCTTCAATTAGGCGCGAGGAGGGCTCAAAAGTCTTTTTATTATAACTGATTACTGAGCAAAAATTTGTTATCAATAATAAAAGCAAAAATGTTCTTCTCGTCGTTAATGATCTAAACAATATCATGCCGAGTTCAGATCTGAAATCCGTTTTAAAATTGGACAATGCCTTTCAAAGATATTGAGGTTTATAAAACGAGTTTTCCGGAATTTTTTTTATTCCCACGGGCTTGATTAAGAAAATAATTTAAAGTTAAAGGTAAAGTTAACTCGTACCAGAAAGAATTCGATAAATTGTTAAGTCGTGCTTGAACTTGTTGTTAACTTGTTCATGGAATTGTTTTGATTTTTAATAATTCGTACTAAGAACAATTCGTATTTTGTTAAGTCATAGCAAGAATCATTCGCAATTTTCTTTTGTTCGCCTTATAGCTATTGATTTCAGCAGGAACTGCCAACTTTTACTGTTTACATTAACGGAAGACCCACTTGTTGCTTTGCAACGAGCTTTGCTCTAGTTATAGTTATTTCTTCAAACTGTATTATCTCGCTTAATTTTCATTCAATTCTATTTAAATTTTCAGGGTATATTGTAAATGTTCATACGTTTCCATGACACAAAAAGATGTGAAATTGCTATTTCCTGTTTGGAGTTATTCCCCTTTTTAAATATTTTAGGGGTACTCCATTCCGGACAAAGGATCCGAGACGGTCCGTAGCAAGTTTTTTCAATTTTCAACGGCCTTATAATATACCAAATAAAATTATTATTATTTATTATCATTTTTAACATGATTAAAATTTCAAAAATATTCATATATTCATAAAAATTTTGATATTGCCGTCGCAGGAAAGGGTGTTCTTTGTGATCTTGATAATCTCATGAAAGTGTTATTTTGTTTGGGTATTGCGTAATATGAGAGTAAAAAGCTAACCATGAAGACAGATAAACGATAACTCAATTGTGGGTAAAATTTAAATAAAGTCGCAAACACATTGTTCTCACTACGTGGGATGCTACAAATTATCAAAATATTTTTTTTAATGTGTCCCATGCTTTTGTCACCACTCGTTTTGAGATATTTATTTTTCTATTGTTAAGTTTTTATTTAAACAAAAAACTCATACCTTTATAAGCAATATGTGAAAAATAGTTCTATCTCTTACTTTCATCTTTTTCAATATTCAAGCACATGATTTAAATAAAAATTATTAAGCATATGGTAACTACAATGGCTTTTTAAATCCATGCACCCTTTCCCGTAAACTTGTGTATATGATTACGTCCCTCGCATGTGACCAAGGAGAGCCATCGAACGCGGATCGACTAGCGAGCTTCGCGTGCTTCGCGTGCTGGTGTCTTATGTCTGCTACTGACTCAAAAAATAGCAACTCTCTATAATCTTAATATCATTGATTTTGCATGAATATTAAGCTTATATAGTTTTCATTTTAACTACGATGCTTGCATGTGCTATGTACATGATGCAAGACGTTTGCTGTATATTTTTTTTAAGTTATGAATTATATGGTCATTACAAATTTGTTAAACTGCTGAAACGTTAAGCTGAATATTGTGAGTATGGAGAGCAGAAAGAAGGGTTGATGTGACATGATAATAAACGATGTCAACGACATGAAATGTTCAGATAAAAAATTTTGGAAATTCCTGCTGGCGAATTAACCCTGGATAAGGTCATTCAAAACTGTCGTCAGGTCGAATTACCCAACGCGCATTTGAAAAACTTAGACGCAGAAAACCCATCAGTAAATTTTGCAAACACAAAACATAACACAAGCTACTAAAAACAAAGGGCATTCAGACAACCAATGCAGCGAGGAAGCAGATACCAAGGTACGCATCCGTATTGTGCAAATTGCAGCAAACACCACATTAGAGGACGTTGTCCAGCGTTTAACAAGTATTGTGATGCCTGTGGGCAGAAAGGACACTTTAAACCTGTGTCAAAGTCGTGCCACCTAGAGGTCATCAGAGAAGTAGAAGTAATTTCAGAGGAAGAGGACACCCTCCACTGCGTTCGCGAGTATATTACGCAAAAGACAACACACCAAGGACAACTCTGAGGTAGAAGAGATGTTTAATCAGTGCACAGTACAAGATGTTTGGACTGTGAGAACAGATACCAATTTAGAGTCAACAGGTGATTGGAAAGTTACATTTGACGTTGGCAACAAGAAACTAACTTTGGATATTGAGAGCGGTGCACAGTGCAACATATTATCCAAAACAAGTGCAGAGAAATTTTCGTCTATTGCTCCGATCAGCGATAGTAACGTTATTATCAATGGTGAAGGCACCTAATTTAAAGCATGTGGACAGATAAGCCTACCATGCAAATACAAGGACACAGAAAGACTAGTTAGTTTCCAAGTGATTGACAATCCTCGACCCTTGCAGTTACTTGGTAGGAAAGACAGCATTCTATTTGGCCTGATTGCAAGAGTTAACAGCGTCGATGTCAGTACCGCTACTGAACAAATAAGAAAAGACTATGCAGATGTCAATGGACATGACATTGGATGCCTTCCTGGCGAATAAGAAATAAAAATCGACAAAACAGTAGCACCAGTCATTCACGCACCTAGAGCTATCCTAGTAGCTATTCGTGATCAAGTAAAACATGAGCTTAACAACTAAGTTCGTTGTGGCATTATAGTAACAGAACCAACTCCATGGGTCAACAGTATGGTATGTGTACGGAAGAAAAATGGCCGCTTGCAAATTTGAATCAACCCATCAGATCCAACAAGGAAATTATGCGTGAACATTATCCAATGAACAGTATTGATGATATTGTGACAAGATTGCATGGAAACAAGTCTTTTTCAACTTTGGATGCCAACATGGGCTGCTATCTAATAAAATTGTCCAAGACCAGCTCTATGTTAACAACATTCAACACGCCCTTCGGAAGATACCGATACCTTCGTATTCCAGTGGGATTGAAATGTTCAGGTAAATCGTGGTAGACGACATATTAGTTCACGGAAAGACCTTGGAAGAGCACACAGACCGACTCACAAAGGAATTGGAAAAAGCCCGGACCATGGATTGAAGTTAAACTCAGCAAAGTGTGAACTTGTAAAACCGGAAGTTGACTACGTTGGTCATCGTCTCACAATAGAAGGCTTAAAACCATCTGCAGGCAGAGTAAAAGCAAAGCTATAAATGAAGGACCCAGAAGACAGAGGGAAACTTGAGACAGTACTTGGTATGTTAGCCTACATTGCAAAGTTTATTCCAAAATTAAGTGAACTCGCAGCTCCGCAACGGAAACTGAAAACAAGTGAAATCTGCTATTCGGACGTTGAAGCGAAACAAGCATTCGGTAATGTCAAGAAAGCACTTACCTCTACAGATGTCTTGAGGTATTTTGATGCTACTCGACCAGTGACCGTTACCGTTGATGCATCGATGAAAGGTTTAGGAGCAGCGATTTTGCAGGAAAATAGAGTTGTGGCCTATGCATTTTGAGCCGTAACCCCAGCAGAACAGAGATACGCGCAATTCGAGAAAGAGATGTTGGCAGTAGTCTTCGGGTGTGAACGTTTCCACAAACTGCTGTATGGAAAGTCTAATGTGACAATAGAAACTGACCATAAACCACTGGAAGCCATTATGAAAAAAACAATTCATACAGCACCAATGAGGATACAAAAAATGATGTTAAGATTACAGCCTTACGAGTTCAACCTCATCTACATTAAAGGCAAATAAATTGGATTGGCAGACTGTCTGAGCCGATTACCGTTAGAGAACAGTGACGAAAGGTTGATAGACGATGTGATGATGGTCATGACAGCTGAAACCTTATCATATACAAACCATGAGACACTAGTTGAATCTACAAAGATCAACAGCTACAAATTCTAAAACAAGTTATTTGCCAAGGATGGCCAGAGAAGAAATGTGACGTACCACTTGAAGTCATACCGTTTTGGGACTATTGTGATGAGCTATCTACTTACAATGGACTTATCTATCGTGGGGAGCGTACAGTCATACCGTCAGAATTAAGAACAGTAACATTGAAGACAATCCACAGTTCTCATCAAGGGATCCTTTAGAGCAATCAAAAAGCCCGAGAATTGGTGTTCTGGCCAGGAATGAACAAACAGATTGAAGATGTTGTCAGCAGATGCAGTGCATATTTAACACATAGAAACAAACCACAAAAGGAACCAATGATGATACACCCTATACCTTCACTCCCGTGGAGCAAAGTTGGAGCGGATTTATTTGAACTTGATAATCGTCATTTTCTCATTTTAGTCGATTAATACTCAAACTTCATTGAAGTAGCAGAATTAGAGAGAGACACAAGAGCAAAAACTGTTGTACAAAAATCAAGGAGTGTATTGCTCGTTATGGTATTATTGACATACTAGTGAATGATAATGGTCCACAGTTTGCACGCCAAGAATTCATAGATTTTACGAGGGAATATGGGACCGACCATGTCATATCATTGGCATTACATCCTCAATCAAGTGGACTTGCAAAAAGATCAGAACAAACGATCAAGAACATCTTAAAGAAATGCACAGAGTTTGGGGATGATATATAGTTTGGGCTACTCGATCTACGCAACACTCCCAGGGATAACGAAATCGGATCACCAATGCAACGTATTATGTCCAGACGAGCCAAAACACTGATACCCACCAGTAACACTTTGCGAAAGCCGTGTATTATAGAACCAAACCTAGTCTCTACTCGTCTTATGGAATACAAACAGAAGCAGAAATTTTATTACGACCAAAACGCAAAGCCAAGACCACAGTGTGAACATGGAGACACCATACGTATTCATACACCCGATGGTTGGAAACCAGCAACCTACGTGTTAGCCTCTATACATCCATGCTCTTATATTGTCGAAGCTGGCAGTAAAGGAAGAACATAGCGCAGGAACAACTGTAAACTGATGAAGACAAGAGAAGACCCGCATGTGATCCAACCAAAACATGAAGGATTCGCCTCACCTACTCTTGAAGTTCCAGTAATGAGAAACCCATCTGCAAACCAGTTACCACCAGCGAAGCCTAAACCAACGCTACCAGAGGAGAAGCCAATGGTTGACCAGAAATCCGAGCCAGTACAAGCACAAGATACACAGCGAAGATGTACACGTACCGAACGGGCCGTCACCAAGCCAAAGTACTTATCCGACTATACAGTTTGATTCGCAACCTAGTGGTTATCTATGATGTGAAAGGGCAAATAATCCCTCAGTCAGCCTATACTCAATTGTTATGTTTAGTTATTGTTGTTTAGTTTGATGTACACTAGTCAGTGTATTTCTAGTCATTCTGAAATTTGTTCAGCCTCATTTGCAGTGATAACAATAATGAACATTGGATCTGACAACATTTTATATTTGTACAACTCATTTGAATTTACTGCATTGTAATCTTCAATTAACACAAGTATAAGCTAAATATAAGCTAAATATAAATCAGAATTTTATAAAAGGGGGGATGTAATATAATCAGAATTATCTTATGCATGACCTGTCCCATTGTTGGAACTCTCTTATGTTAGAAGTTGAATAAATTAGTTTCCGGTTACACAACATGGCTTCATTAGTAATTACATCAATGTATACTAAATCATGGGTCATTATAATTAATGAATCAATTTAATATGATATGATAAACTAGTTGTGATTTTTAAATACAACTATCTTGCGTATCTTCTTTACATCGCCCGTTTGCCGAATTCAATCGCTCATCAACGCTTTCTGAATCGTCAGATTCAAAGCCACCGATGCACAAATGCATGTGAATGCTCTAAATTATGCTGTAGTTTGATATTATTCTAAACTCTCTCTCTCTTTCTCTCTCTCTCTCTCTCTCTCTGGGGGAGTTGCATATTATTATTTAAGTGCTTCGGTCATTTCTCGCAATTTGCTCTCAAAGATTAACCCAAACTTTTCAGTGATTGTGCGGATATGTGAAAAAGAAGATAATAAAAATATTGCTGAAAACATGCCTTTCCACAATCCGTGGATTCTCTCCAAAAGTTTTTTTTCATTAGACATTTAAGGTGAAGATCATGGAAGAAAGTCTCCCACCCCTGGGTTAGATAGTCTTAACCTCGTCCCCACCCCCTTCTCCTGGACATTTGGATATTTTTTTCATATAGTTAAAAAAAAGCAATTTTTGATCGCATATGGGTTATTTTCTATTTTGACTGTTTTTCGTCACAGTTCATTGCACAATTTTTAAACTAAAACTTGATCCAAACTCTTAAATTCATTGATCTGACAACGCCACAGTACCACTTCAAATAGTATTTTGAAAAAGAATTTGATGTACAGAGATTAATTTCATGTTTTGGATTTTTGAATGTACATATATTATACATTCAAAAATACATTCAAAAATATTTGTTTTAAATGAAAAAAATTGTTTCCTGTTATGTACAACTCTGCCTAACAACAACCCCCCCTCACCACCGCCAATCCAAAGCTTATGCATGATTTATAAAGAAACCTCTGGTGCACTCTCCTAGCTATATTCCTATTATGTACTCTATTAAAATTCTGTAATATCAAAATACTTTGATAGACAGCAAGATCTTTTATAGAACTTTGTAGGGCACCCCGGCCCTGGGGTCGAATGTAGCAAAAAAACCGACAAAAATTTCGGAAACTGATTTCTAACATAGTGGTCTATATTTACATCGAAAAGTGTATGTTCTGGATAGCTCAGTGGGTTAAACCGCTGGCTATGTCACACATGATGTTTTTTGTGCCCTGGTTCGATTCCATCTGTGGGCAAAATTTTTCTTTTTTTAAAATTAACTGCAATTATAACCACCGTTTTATTTTTTTTATTCAGAATTTGGCATTTTGTATATTTAACTTCGATCTTCTTCCTGAAATGCGCATTTGCTCTTTGAATTAAAGATATCGATGGGAAAAGTATATAATTAACTACATGTAAAAGCTATCAACCGGAACTATACCTTAGTGTAAGTGTTTGAGGACAAGAATCATTCACTCTGTGTTACTCGAGACAGGTGCCACGTAGAAAAAATCATTCCGAGCCTCGCCAATTGACAAGAAGCGGTGCTAATTTTTTAATGAATATTCTATAATCTGATCCTGTTTCCAAGCTGTAGGGCTACATTTTAGTATCGACACAACTTCTTAAAATTCATTTTTTATAATTTGCATTTCTTACACCAGACATTTTCTAAATTAAATGTAACATCTCCAAAGAAATGAGTTGTAAAAGGACGTGTATACACTAACGGGATTAGCAACTTCTTTACCGCCATATTTACATTTACTTCCGAAAATATCATGCACGTTTTGAAAAAACATTAACATCCCACATTAAGGACCTCATCGCGTAAAACATCCGTACCAACGAGAAACATTAATATAAGAACTTGCCTGGCAATTGTTGTAAAATAAATAAGTTCAAATAAAAAAAATCTTGTAAAAACATTGCTTCTGATTAAAGCAAATGAATGTGCTCGTCCTGTTGATACAGATCTGTTTCTTTTAATTTTGAATTATCATGTTTAAAACTGAGATACAAGGAAAATAAATACCCAATTTTAAGGTCATTGTGGACTCGGCATTTAAGAGAATTTAATCATCGTAATTATGCTCCTATAGGGGAATGAAGTAAAATACATGTGACAAATTCCCTATTTTTTAAAGGATATTGTGGTAATGTTTTCAATAGAATAAAAGAAAAGTGCATAAAACGACCTTTGAGACTTTCGATAGTTGCTAATATGTCCCTGGTTGTAAATAAACGCATATAAAGTACATGTATCGTAAACTGAAAATAAAATTTAAAGATAATAAAGTAAAAAAAAAAGCGTCAATAACTCATACTGCTCGGACAACGACTGTGAAATTTTTTTTCAATCACTATGCATTATGAGAACTAGAACCTAAGAGTTTACTGTGTATGGCCTAAAATCAAGAAGTGGAACGGAAATCGATATGCTTTTAGTAAAGACAGAAACCAATACCGGCCCTATAGGTCAATTATTTTGTTATATACAAGTGTTCCTTTTACGTATGCGAGGAACTCGACAGCACGTATTTTTGTCCACAGTGAAAATATGACAGTTTATGGTGATTTATTGTTCTTCAACATCTTTAAAAGTGTGACTGTAAGTAAATATATGTAACTCTGTGAACATTGAAACATTTCTGAAAGCATGAGCACTGTAAATAAACGCAGACTCTCCTCTGACGGTAAAACTCCGAAGCCACTGACAAAAAGCAACCAAAATGGCTGACCGAGTGATACAAGTGAGTCGACGGAATTACTTGATCCCATGACAGTTTCCGCTCAGGCGGTGCAGAGACTGCAGAAGGGTCAAGCTTCCTTGCAATCAATGATAGAAGGTAAACTTGACAAATTCCGTAATGATTTTATGGCCTATATCAACGAAAAATTCAAAGCGATGAGAAGTGACATTGACCTTGAACTTGCGATGCATACAAAATACATTATATAAATAGTGCCTGTTTAGAAGGGTAACAGTTGAAGTTGACACATCCGAGAAATCCATTGTCAACCGACGCGAAGCGGAGATTGACAATGGTTTTCGAGGGGTGTAAATTTCAACTGTTACCCTCCCAAACAGACACTATTTATTTTGTTTACGGTATGTCTTAGTTTTAAAGAAAATTTAACTGACTTCTTTTGGAAAGACGTGAATTCTACGGCGAACCGTACGCGCATTTTACGCGCATGTTGTGTTACCCGTTGTGTTGTTGATGCTGATGGTAATAGAACGTATAATAAACTGCGTCTAAACCAATCAGATTTAAGTATTTAACATGAAGGTATAATAAAGAAACCTTGCCAAAGTCTGTTGATTCTTTGCTACGCCGCGTAGAGAAAGTCGAACACTCTTACACACCTGATCAAGCATTGCGTTCATCCGATCATGTCAACAACCCTTTAGACGACCCAAATCTTACGGTTATAGCAACGAACTTGAAACTCGACAAAGATGAAAACATACTACAAATTGCTCGCGATCTAAATTTAGCAACCTTGACGAAAGTGCAAACGTGCTAGCCGCTTCTTGTCTTAGAAGCAGCGTGCAAGGAAAACCGGGTCTAGGAAAAATAGCGGTATCCTCGTTGAATGAAAAGAAATCTATTTTACACGAGAAGCTTAAACTTCAGGAGGTCGATGCTTAGAAAACGGTGTTAATCCGTTCAAGTAAATCGCAAACAGAGAGGCTCATTGAACTGAACGCACGTACTCTGCTCAACGAAATACCAATTCCGTATAACATCTAACGGTCGAATTGTTAAAAAAAGACCAGAATTTGACCAAGAGCGATCCGACTCTCACTAGGGAAATTCCCGACCCATTGACACTCTACGTATTGGACATTTAAATGTGTGTGGATGGACTAGTAGTAATCATGCATTGCGATCAGAAATAATAAATCATTTACAATGTGATATTATTAGTATTAATGAAAAACATCTACTTAATATGGATGAAATTACCTTGAATGAGTTTGGCTGTAGATGGATTGGCTTAAATCGTTAAAAGACTCACATCCAAGCCCCTAAAGGTTCAGGTGGAGTTGGACTTTTAATTAAATGCGATCTATACAAATCGTACAACGTTAAAGTCATTGATCACGCGTACGAGGGAATAATTGGTGTTCATTTTGCCAACAACTTCACTGACTTTAAGTTTATTGTATCTGCCTCCGGAAAATTCGCCATGGGGACGCGATTCCACATCGTTTTTCTAGCATTTACTTACCAGGTTTATCTGCACTGTGAAACCGACGCTATTAATTTATGCGGAGATCTGAACTCACGAATTGGTTCTATTCAGGAAAATAATGACATACCACGTCGGAAGTCTAGTGACAAAACTTGTAAACAACACGGTAAATCATTCTTACAGTTCCTAAATGATAGTCGTCGTTGCATTAGAACGGACGTTTCGGAAACTAGCCCGAGGAATATACGTTTTACTCAACTCGAGGTCATTCGGTTGTAGATTACATCTTTCTTCCTCTAGACAACTTGACACTGTGTCAAAATTTTCAGATTACAAAATGCATTGATCTTGTCGAAAGATACAACCTTTACCACCAACTGGGAGAAAGGTGTAACATTCCAGACCACAATGTACTAACCTTTGACCTCAAAGTATACTCACAATTACAGACGGACAATCAACGCGACAGCCAAAGTAAAAAACGCGTCAATTTCCGGCGAATTCCGGCTGACTTTCTAAGCTCTCATACTGTCATTACTGCTATTAATAGTATCATCGCACATATCGAGAGGTGCCGCGAAACTCAAAACCAGGTCGACGCCTGGTATAAAGAGTTCCGAGAAACTGTTCCGTGGGATGTCCGAGAAAATTTCCACATACGATTGGTCTGCACGAACTAGGAAACGCCTCAGGCCGCATAATCCATATTGGAACGACGAACTCACTAAACTTTGAAGGGCATATGAGCGAAATGGAAAAAAAAGTTCCTAAAATGTGACCAAAAAGAAAGGCGCTTCAAACAAATACAGAAATAATTATACAGAGAATCACAAAACTCCCTGGACAAACGAATTCGATTCTATGAAAGAAAACACAAGCTAATTCTGGCGTTAAACATAGACTCATTTCGCGATAATGACCCGAAACAGTTCTGGGATCAAATAAAAAAAACTCGACCCCCAACGCAAAAGTAAATTTCCAACCTACTGCTATAACGATGCTGGAGAGGTTACCTCAAACAGCGACACGCTGAAACACACATGGGAAAGAGACTTTAGTCTTCTATACAGCCCTGCAATTAACAATGCATTCGATGAAAATTTTAAAGCGAACATTCTGACACATAAGCAACACTTGGAGTGTAATATGCTCGACCCCTGTACTTTTAAACGTCTCATTACCAGATTACCGAAGAGGAAATCAGAACTCCAGAACCCCGAAGGCTAAAGCTGGAAAATCGTGCGGGATAGACGAACGTCTATAAGTTTTACACAAGATGTTTATGCTGTTCTTTGAGTCCGGGATACTGTATATCCGGGGTTTTTTGCGTGTCACAAAATTTGCGAAAATGGGGAAAATCTGTAACATTTTTAATTTGCGTCAGTCATTTTTTGCGATTTAAAAAGTTTCTTATAGAAAATGAAACATGATATAATTTCTGCGTATTCAATTATTTGCGATTTAAAAGAGGTCGCGAAAAAAAAGCGAAAATTAGATCATCGCGAAAATTACCGGACATACGGTAATACCTTTAATATGGCGCAAAGCTATTATATGCCCGATACTGAAAGACTCGTCCTTTGACCCACTTCTTCCATTAAATTACCGTGGAATAATCCTCCTCTCCGTCGTCGCTAAAATTTACAGTTCTGATTTAAACAAAAGGCTCGTCACCTACCTAGACGACAATAACCTACTAGTCGGTGAACAGAACGAATTTCGGATTGAAAGACCATGCTTAGATCACGTGTTTACTCTGAATAGCATAATTAAAAATAGAAACTTTACATTTGTTACTTTTATAGATCTACAAAAGGCATTCGATATGGTTGACAGAAGGTTGATGGAATTTTGTTTACTTAAAAACGGAGTGGATGGCCAATTTTACCAAGCGTTAAAATCTCTGTATTGTGACACCGAATCATGTGTACGCCTGGGTGATCATTACACAGACTGGTTTCTATGTAGATCGGGTGTTCGACAAGGAGATATTCCCTCTCCAACACTATTTGCCATGTTTATTAACGACCTTGCCATGCAACTGAAACATCTCAGCAGTGGGATTCAAATTGGCCCCAATAAATTGAACGTCCTTCTGTACGCAGACGATATTGCACTGATTGCAGAAAAAGAGGATGACATGGATGCAATGCTCGATGTTGTTTCTGGCTGGTGTTGGAAATGGCGGCTACGGACTAACTCTCTCAAACTAAAGTAGAACATTTTCGTAAGCGTCAGCGAATGTATTTTGCATCGGGGGGGGGGGGGGGGGGGGGGGGATTTTCTTGATTATACAACATCCTATAAGTATCTTGATCTACTATTCGATGAATTTGCTACTTTTAAAAATAATACAGAAAATTACGCTAAATCCGGTGGACGTTCATTAGGATGCCGTATTTCGAAAATGCATCTGTCCTGTATAAAAATAGCAATGCGTTAACATATTATTATTTGTATATTCATGTTAATAAAGTGACATATAGGTCCGAAGGGCCGGGTGTTTATTCATTATGTTATTATATAATATACTTGTCTCTATATTTGTTTATAAAACACATGTCACTATAATAGATCATTAACTTACTTTACTTTCTTACTAATATCTATGTCACCCGGATTCTCAAGTCTTGGCAATTACAAAGTTGAAATTTATTCCGGTTCAAATTCCGGATTTTGGGGAATTATTTTTGCTGATTATTAATTAACTTACACTAGTAGAAATAACGTCCCGATTGGCACAATTGACTTTCAATGTATATTTTATCTATAGTAATTGAAAGTTCCCGACACTCCATTTACCTGTATTAAAGCACAACATATCAAGTCCACAATTTTAGTTGAATATATAAACTTTTTTGGCCAAAATGCTTAAAAATTTTCCTGTTTTTGCCGTTTGATCAGTGCACTTCTTCCGCAACGTTGATGATGTTGAGATTGTTCGAAACGAAGTATGACAGGTACATGGGTCACCAGCTTACAATTTTTAGACAGTAATCGCAATCACGTGACACTCAAATCAATGTCCAAAACAACTTGGTTTGTTTACATGTGTAATTCCGGATGGGTTTTAACGACTTGTAAACTGATAAGTTGTGACAAAATGCTTGAAACCTCCCGTATGATCAAATTTCGTATATTTCTTCTTATTTCCGTTTTCATAATCAAAAAGTATAACATCTTTTTGAGTCACCGTGTCACTTTTAATAAAGAAAGTGTTAATCGTAAATCGTTCTTTTCGCCTCGCAGCTGCAACGGAAGACCAACTAGTTGCTTTGCAACGAGCTTTGTTCTAATTTTCATTACTAATTGAGTTTTTCTCTAAATGTGGTATGGGACGCCTCCATATTGTGACGTACTGCCTGTTGTCATTATGTCACATTTTTTATTAAATGAACATTTTGTTATTTCTTAAGTAAAACTGTTTTATATTATATTATAGTTTTTATAACTAAAGTTATATTCATTTCATAGCCATGTTAATGTATGTCCGTTTTTGTCAGATCAAGGTACATGTATATTGTATATGTATAGATTGGGAGTAGTGAAACAAGGGTTCGAAGGGGTAGTAATGATAGATACTAGTAGTCTAAATTAAGAGTGTAGTTTTAGTTGGGAAGTTGTTATAGAGGCAGGTGAGTGGAATTCATTCTGATAGAAGGGTGGTTAATTAAGATTTAGGTATAGTATCTTTTTTCTGTTTTCTTTTATTAGATTAAGTACAGTTTGAGCATATTTAGGTGTATGTGTTTGAATGTGTTGTGTGTGAATTATTTTTAACAATGTGGAAAATTATTCATGCTATTGTTTTTTTTAGTCTGTGTTGTATTGTTTGTATCTACATGTACATTAAATGTGAAAAGAGAGCAAGGAGTTTTCAGACAGATGAAATAAGTTGAGAAGCTCGTCACATTGATTGGTGCTGGAACCCGGGACTGTTGTGAGCCTTATCGAGTTGAACTTAAAGAAGAAAGATGTCGGCAACCTACCTCAAAGGACTTTGTACCAGGTCAGAAATCTTATAGAGGCAGAGATTGGAAAAACTACTAGGCTTGTGTCTGTCGATAGATACAGAATATTCGAGGAGGATCCAATAGCTCTACTTAGAAATGTTGAAACGTCAGTGAGTCGTATAAAGGACTTCAGGGCCAAACTTTAAGAAACGATGGAGATAGAGGGCCAAGAGACTAAACAAGAAAAATTTAGTGGTAGCAGTGAAAAGTGTTCCTATTATTAAATAATGCAAATGAACGCTCTGAGCAGCTTATCATTCTTGAAAATTCAACAACACTACAAGAAAAACTCACGACTCTGATAAAACATGCTGAGATGACAGACCCAAGACTAGAACAAAAAGATTCATTTGCAAGCAAAGATGCAAGAACAGATTACTCATTTTCAAGAGCTGCCATTTCAACATCACAACACAATGGCAGACCCAGTGGCTGTAAAACTTCCAAAGTTAGAATTTCACACCTAAAATGGCGAGAAAATTTAGTTCAAAGAATTCTGGGATGCCTTAGAAGCTAATGTTCACATAAACCATAAGTTCTCCAAAATTGAGAAATTCAAAATCTCAGGAGCAAATTGACAGGAGCAGCTCAACTAACCATAATCTTCCAATTTCTAATCAAAAATTATGATGGAGTTGTCGATATTATTAAAGACAGATTTGGAAATATCCAATGGGTTATCAACAAACAATATGTTGAACTCATCAATACACAGTCAGCTATCAATGAAACACCAAGTCTGCAGAAGTTATATAATGACATATGAGAGACACATGCAAAGCTTAGAAGCTTTAAATTAAAATGTCAATTAGGATGTGTTCATCTCCATGATAACTTTGAAACTAACAAAAAAAAAAAGAACTACTTCAGGAGCTTGAAATACAGGCTCACAGAAAAAAGTGGACGGTGCAAAAAACTTGAAATACAGGCTCACAGAAAAAGTGGACAGTGCAAAAAAAAAATAGAGATTTAATGAAAAGTTACATTACCGTTAAAAAGTCATCAGAGCTTCGAGTGTTGTTGGACATGAGAAAAGACACACCACAGCAGAAGCATTATCAACAGGTGATATTGTTTTGATGCAGACTGAAAAAAACCAGAGGCTTCAAACCATCATAGAGAAAATTCAGAATCAGCAAGACTTTTCTTGGACTCAGGATCTCAGAGAACCTACATAACAGAAGACTTAGCTGACAAATTTACAGTTGAAATGCCATACAACAGAGAAAATATCCCTGATAACCTTTGGTGCGGAATTCCCAAAATAGTGAAAACACCTAAAGTTTCCTTGAAACATAAACTAAAAGATGGACATTATTTAAGTATCGATGCAAATGCTGTACCAACAATTATAGGAACAGTGCATAGAAAACCAGTTTCCAAAGACATTCTAGAAAGATGTCAAGCCTGTGGAAAAATCCACAGTTAGCGGATACTCTACCTGTGAAATTAGAAAAGTCGACAGTTGACATTCTGATAGGTAATGACTATTACATGGATTTGATTCTACCAGATACAATAGAAATAATAAAGGGATTTTACCTACTTGCTTCCAGAATTGGGTGGATCCTCACTGGAAGGACTCAGAGAACTTGTAATGAAGATGAGGAGCAAGTTATGATGATAACTAATAGGACTTTTATCTCTCACAGAATACTGCCTCCATTCCAGAGTGGATGAGTGGCTATCAGTGAAACCTTCTTATTAATGACTTGGAATCTGGAAACCATTGGAATTGAACATTCTCTTTACACTTCAGATGACAAAAAAGTCCTGAGAAATTTCAACAACACATTGAAGATAGAAAACAACAGATACCAGGTCACATGGCCTTGGATGGAAGAATTTCTAGAACTCCCAGAAAAGGGAGAATTAGCATAAGGGAGACTGAAGTCACTAGTACACAACCTGCAGAGGAACTCTGAGTTACTACATAAGTATGATGAGATAATTCAGGATCAATGTAAAGAGGGAATTATAGAGAAAATTCCGAGCAGCCACAGAGAGACAGGAATTAAGCATTACATTCCTCATCATGCAGTGATTGATTTAGCTAAATCCACTACAAAAGTGAGAATTGTGTGTAATGCATTAGCAAAGTCACAGCCTATCAACCCCAGCTTGAACGAATGCTTACACAGAGGACCAGTGATGATGCATGACTTATGTGGACTTTTGAGGCGCTTAAGACTAAAGAAGAGAGCAATAGAAGCTGATATTTAAAACGCATTTTTTGCAGGTTGGTCTACAGGAGAAAGATCTTGATGCCACAAGATTTTTCTAGATAAAGGATGTAAACAATCCTACACTAGACAGCAATGTACATGATGTACATGTGTACAGAGTTCCCTTTGGTGTAATCTCCAGCCCATTTCAACTAGCAGCAACTGTAGATCATTACCTTAGTACTTATGAAAGCAAGACGACATATAACTATAAGAAATTGCATTTTATGGACAATGTTATTAGATGAGTTGATTCAATTGAAGAAGGAGAAACTCTGTACAATGATGCCAACGAAATCTTCAATGGTATTGCCATGAACTTGAGAGACTGAGCATCAAATGTTAAGGAGTCCTATAGACTTAAGTCTATAGAATATAATTATAAAGATCAATCAACAAGAGAAAAGATGAAAATACTTGGATTGACCTGATCTATTGTAGAAGATTACTCTCAGTGCCAATTGGGAATTAAGAAAGTATGCCAGTGTCAGTGACAAAACGAGAAGTAGAGTAACTTCAATTTTTGACCCTCTTGGATTTTTCACTCCAGGTACTTTAAAGGCAAAGCTATTTCTTCAAGCTCTTTGGAGGAAAAATATTGAGTGGGATAAACAACTTAAGGAAGAAGATATCCAGCAGGGGAAAGAGATTGCAGCAGATTTAAGAGAATTCCACAATGTCAGATTTCAAGATATTTTGAGCTCCCAGGAGAAGTTTTTATCGACTTTAATGCTTTTATGATGCGTCGGCGAAGGCATTTGCCACTGCTGTTTACCTACAGATGATAACTGACACTTCAAGCTTCCGTAATCTAGTATTTTCAAAGACTCGATTAGCACCTACAAAGAAAATTTCCATGCCTCTCCATGACAATATCTGAGACAATACTATGGACAGTCTCACAATGTGTTTTGCACTGAATTAATACTAGAAAGCCTTTGACAGTATTTGTAGAGAACAGAAACGAGGAATTTAGAGTTGCAATGACATTGAGTTTCAGTATGTAACTACAAATGATAATCCAGCAGATGTTGCAAGGTAATACAGTAGACACTTTAAGCAAAAACACCCATGGTGGAAAAAGCCCAGCATGGTCGAAGAGAACAAAGATCAATGGCCTTTATGGAAGCCACCTACCAATGGAAGCGACATTGACAGTATTGAGTCTGAGTCCAAGAAACCTTGAGTGTTGTATGAAACAAAAATATTCAGACTTCCTGTGCTGAAAATAAGAATTCATTTAGCATAGACGACAAGCGATTCTCATCCCTCACGAAGCGTATAAGAATATCAGCATGGATACTGCGATTCATTGAGAGACTTAAGAAAGTATAGTCATTCTCTGGTCCTTTGACAGAGATAGAGTTAAGTGAGGCAAAGGCACTTTGGATAAAGATATTTTAACCCAGAGCTACAGTGACGTAAAGCTTGCATTAACAGAGAATAACAGAGAGATATAATTTTGTTAACCAGTTAGGTTTAAAGTTTGACCAAGATGGAATCATTAGATGTGTTGGCAGACTAGGAGCTGCACACCTGAATAAGGAAGCTAGGACACCAATTTTACTTTATCAGTAAAGTCATGTAACAGATCTACTGATAGACACAGAAAATCACTTCATGTCGGAGTATCTTGGACCCTTTCTATGATTCGGCAGACATACTGGATTCCAGATGGACGTTTTGAAGTGAAAAGAGTGCTGCGGAAATGTACAATCTGCAAGAGACATGAAAGATGATCATACAAAATGCTGATTATGCCGCCCTTTTCTAGAGTGAATGGGTCCTCTTTATTTACCTACACTGTAGTAGACTATTTTGGTTCAATATAAGCGAAAACAGACAGACTTATGCAAGATAAAGTCACTTGAAGATTTCCTCAATGGATTGAGACGATTCATAGCTTAATAGGGAAAACCCAAACAACTCATTCAGATAATGCGTCACAATTTAAGTTGGCCAGTAATATCTTAGGAGAAACCTGGACCTCTACGGCCAGTGATCCAGACGTACAGAGCTATATCGCAAATAAAAACATCAAATGGCAATTCATAGTAGAGCTTGCCCCATGAATGGGAAGTTTCTATGAGCGTCGTATTAAACTAGTGATGAAATGTCTGCGAAGAACAATTTATAGTCTGTCCCAAGTTATTGCTTCCATCAGTTTTCGATGATTTTTAATAAAAATACACATACCTGTGAAAGAAATGCTATTGAAATCGATAAAAGGGAAAATATCCAAGATATCTTCATCGACAAATGATCATTTTCCACTCATAAAAGTTCACAGGAACAAAAACAAATTTCTTACGGAGATTTATAATGGGAAATGTTTACATCTTTTCTCCATTCGGAAGTACTCGGGACACCTCGCACAATTTTTCAACGTTATCATCCGGGCTTAATAATGGCTGATACAATGCAAAATTTCCGTAGACTTTCTATTTTGGGATGTGTATTGAAACCTGAAGCGGTAGAGGGGGCGTTTCAAAACAGATAATCTGGACATTTTTCATATTAGTGGATGAACGTAGTTTGAGCACAAAGGTATTTATCATTATCGAAATATCAAGCAAAAAGTGGTAGAAGCAAAAACTCGGGACAGAGTATAGAAGCTGTGTCTTACCAACGAACAACTACGAACTCTTTTAGCAGAGACGGAAGCAGTGGTGAATTCAAGGCCATCACTTAATGTGGGAGATATCATGAACTCCAACATAATTCTTACCGCAGCTCACTCCCTGACACTTAATCCTAAAACTGGTATTCCAGATAGTAATGAAGAGGATACAGGGGATCCTGAGTATTACCCTAACATCAGACATTGAGTCTGATATTTCAGGGTCATCTACTAACGGCCAACCACTACTGCTGTGAAAAAAAATAATGATAGCATCATTTCCAGTTTAAAAGATTCTTGGTTTTATGAAAAAACAACACGTTTTGATATCATTCAAAATTTCTCGGGCTTTTCCAACAAACAAAAAACTACCTAATTTTCTTAATTCTGTCGGTAAGACCTGAGAAGTTGCGATTGTATTTGCTATAAAAGGAATCTTAGCAATGAACCTTGGTTATAGCATGTTTATGGGAAAAAAAATAGCTGATCAGACAAGATTCGTTAAGATATCAAGTGACATTGTTTATCGCTAAATTCTCCCCGGTTGAGAGAAAACTTGAAATAAGATCCGTTGAAAATACAACTTACAAATAACGCTTTCACATAAATGAAGGTTAATGTCATATATAGTCACGTCGAATGCTTGTCACGTGATATGGATGGTATTGAAGTAAAATTGTGAAAGGTTAAGCGAGTTCACACCATATGTAAACAAGATCAGTTTATATTTGGGAATACCAACTGGACTTTTGGTTGTTTTTTTTTTTTAATAATTTACATATGGGCAGTTCATGGGTCGGGTACATTTTTCTCCTTTCGCGTATATATAGATTTTGACAAAACACATTGACCGGCTAAAGGAGAAATATGTACCTAAATTCACATGTGTATTTTAAAGGCTTTAAAATGTGGGCGTTTTCTTTGGTAAGAAAGGGACATTTATCATCATATATCATCAAAGTACGTACTAAACTAGATAGAAGTTACGAAATCTATTTTTGACCAAGTTAATTTGGGTCGTATTTCACATAATCCTTTTCAGTGATATCTACCAAAAGTAATGGTGATGGTACCAATTTTAGTGTGAGAGATCTGGGATCAAATCACATATAAGAGGATTTTAAACAAGATTTTTTGACGAAAAATCCTAAATATTTTTTTTCTAAAATATCCTGAGAAAAAATGCAAAATTGAGCATAGATTAACAAAAGCATCAATGTTGAGGCTAATTTCATGCCGTTGTTTTACTATTTAAAATCTCAAAATCTCGGGAGCTTTTAAAGTCTTTACTTCCTAGACCCCCACGAAAATAACCTCGAAAACGTACTTCATACATGTAATACCAAATTTCTCCGAAAACGTACTTCATACATGTAATTTCTCATCACCCCCCCCCCCCCCCCTTAAAATTTAAAATGTCTCTGAAGCGTTAATTTTTAGATGATGTAAATAAGCTGCTTTTATACTTGTGTAGTGATAAAAGAACCAGACTCGTTTGTTTGTTTAATGTTTTTTGGGTTTTTTGGGGGGTTTTTTGTTTTTATTTTTGTTTTTGGGGGGGTTTTTTTGGGGGGGGGGGGGAGGGGGGTGCAGCGAAGTTGCTGAAACTAAACTGATACGGTTTCCTGTCAACGATTCAGAACCATGAAATAAATCAAGTAACTTTCCTTTGATGACCCCAATTACCAATTGTAAATATTTACTAGCTCATGCACAAATTTCTGTTGCTATTCAGCGCTGGAGAACTGTTCAAATATGGTTCCAAATACGCAAATTACAGTGTCATTAAACAATCTATAATAGAGATTCTGCTAACGCTGTGGATCAATTAGCTATGAGTGACAATCAGTCAAATGTATGAACCTGCAATAATTAATGAAGCTTCTAACACAAAGTTAAAAGATACATATGAAGTTGAGTATTCACGCTTTTAAATAACCATTTTGCAGTTAGTAAAACCACTATTCTCTTTTGAGAAGATGACAGGCATAGCTTTCATCCACTTCTCTTCGCAAACTCTCATATTTTGATTCTGGAAAACGATTGTCGGAACCGAAGACGGTCTACGCTTCGACCCATGTTTCGACTCCAGTTTCCCTGAATTTTTGTAACAGGCTTCAATTTCCACATTTTAAACATTAATGCAAACATTAATTTTTAAACATTAATTTTTGTAACAGGCTTCAATTTCCACATTTAAAACATTAATGCACGCATATATCACCAAAAAAAAAAAATCAACACTAACCCGCTGTCAAATCATTTTCTCAGCTTCTAAATTAAATAATTTATGAGGGTTTGCGAAGAGAAGTGAATGAAGGCTATGCCTGTCCACTTCGCAAAAAAGAATTTTAAAACCACCAATTGTTCAATCTCTTTTAAAAGAAATTGACCGAGAAATTCAAACGTAAAGAAGAGCTAGTTAATTATAGGAACATGTAAACCGATGACAATGTGCTTTAAACTGTCATTTTTATTTAAACATACTATGTGGTTTTTTCATCGTCTGACAAATAAAAGGTATCCAGTCTCTCAGAAAATGGAACATAAAACTGTATGTTTTTGACCTCTTCTGTATAAAGAATATTCGGATTACCTTCCAAATGATTTCAAATGGAATGTCCCCGTATTTCAAAAATATATGGAATACACGGAACAAGTCATCTTCTTTTTCGGTTTTAGCACGTCTCCATTTCATGAATGCGTTGCATAATAAGTATTTTGTAACACATAACTTAATATAGTCTAGCTATATTACCATATCTGAACATCGAGAGTTCAAGCCCAAGAATTGATTACTTCCGCATCATGCAGATATCAATGCAACCATGCGCCCCAAATTCATATACGACTCTCACATTGGTTAATACAACAGAAAGAATTACGTGAATACTCTTCATAACCTCTCATAGAATATCAACATGATCACTATCACATCGAGGCCTATAAACATTGATAACATTCTACATCTTTATATCTGACTTGAAAATATTTATTCTATACTCATATTCAATCCTATTCTTGCCGATTGCCGATAGTGAGATTTCTCCTTTAAGAGGGCTCGATGGACGTAGCCATTTGTAGACTGTATTGATCTCTTTTGGAAGAAGAGCTCTATGTAGAAATTTAGGAAAATGCCTATAGCTAAACAAATCATCTCTTAAAATTTTAGGTAGATCTGATGCTTAAATTGTTGACCATTCAGCCTCCTAAAACCCATTCATTTCTGATACGATATCGGTAATAAAACAACACAACACATAAAAAAGAAATTTTTGATGAGTAAAAAAATTGTTTATACATATAAACAAATATTTCTCATGTGTATATTATCATTCTTTATGAAATGTGTAGTCTACATGTATTTAGGTGCTAACAACTATTGCTGGATACTATTTCTATAAAGTCAGCATGCAAAGTGGGATTTTTCTTCTATTTATATATGTAGACAAGCATGGTGGTCACTCTGTAATTAGGTTAATTTTAGACGGGAGGGCTGGTTCCTAATTACTGCAGACACCAAAATTCCATGTCCATATTAGGTAATGCATAGCGTAATGGGCAGCTACATTTCTGTTGGTCAGCTGCCACGTGATCGTTTTATCTAAGCTGTATCAAGTTTCGCTAACTAGTATCATTCCTTTGTCTTGACCCTAGCTGAGCATACATGCGTTGTGTTTTTTTGTTATCCCACCCACCATCCCCATGCCTTATCTTTTTTGTATGCATTTTCATGCTTGGGTATAATAAATTATTCAAAATATTTCGATTTGCTCTTCATATATATAACACTGTGCAGGATAATTATGCCAGTGCCAATGTGGCATTTTTGCACCCGTGTAAGGTGCAAGTATCAAAAAACTCAAATATGTCGTAATATAGACCATTGCTTAAAGAGTTTATTTCCATTTTGTTATTGATGTTTCTCACCTGTCAGTTGAGATATTTGCTTTAAAAAAATTTCTACAGGAATATATATATAGGATCTCTCATGATTTGCGATGGTATATGATATTTATCTAACGATTTGTGTGTTTTCTATCCCCAAGCCTTGGCGAGGGGATAGAAAACACACAACTAGTTGGATCAAAACCATATACCATCGCAAATCATTAGAGATTCTTTTTAAAACATGTTTTACCACGTCTTATGTTAACCCTCAATCATTTCTGTAAAAACTATAATCGTGAGCCGCACAACACATTTACAAGACGTCAACAACTTTACGCATGGAGAAAAGTTCCTTAAAGATTAACAAGCAAACATTTCATTTTGGAACATACAGTCAAAACTGCCGAAGCGGTCACCCCTATTAAGCAGTCACCTTTCGTATGCGGTCATTTTATTTCCTCCCGATGAAAAATCCTACATAATTGCCCACAAAAGAGCGGTCACCTGTATAAGGCGGTCAGCGGTCATCGTATTTTGATCCAAAACTGTACAGTTGACATGCATTAGGCGGCCATTCTGGTCGGTCACATGATTTACACCCGGGGATTTTAAACATGGCTTCCGAATGTCGCTAATAAATGTAAACAATAATTATACGCCTGAGGCGAGAGAAACCAAATTAATCGATGTATTTATAATACATAACTGGCAGATCAGATACGAATGGGAATCAAGTGAATTGTTCAAACATGTATTAACTATGTTTGTTTTATAAACATGAATGAAATAGGTGTCAAAAATGTCCTCGGCGAGGCAAGAGAAAATTGCTCTATTTAATAATATGATTTTGAGTTCAGATAGGGTCGGTTAAAAAATAAATTGTTGATTTGTATTAACAGTGTTTTAATGTCAGCGACAAGGGTTTACCCCGTAATGACTTTTTTCAATAATTTTAACAAATATAAACAATTGCATGCACAATGCATTGTTATGTAGTTGTACTTATTAATAAATATAATAGATACTATAAAAAACACTAGATCAATTACTTAACCTATCATTTTGATACATTATGCTAAATATCAAGTATATAATTAAAATAAAATCCAATAATTGTTTTAATAAGGTACTTGATGTTGGCAAATCATAAGTCTCTATTCAAAGGTCACCTCTGTTACTGTCACTTTGGGTGCCTCCCGCAGGCTTAATACAAGTTTGATTGTAGTTTTATTAATTCTCATTTTCGAACATATTTTTATCAATTCATGAAAAAAAAAAGCATTAAATGCTTCATATTTATAACTTCGCACTTTTCAACTGAATTATTTTTTTACTTCTTCATTTTACGTCAGTCAACCGCCTAAACCTACTTAATGTTTAATTATGATGTCACGTTGGGTAAGAATACACAAATACACAAATTTATTACATGAGTGATATCCACCGTATATTGAGCTAAAAATGTGAAAAATAAATTTTCCCCATAGGAAAAACAATTTTTCCAATGGGAAATTTGGAAATTACATCGGACTAAAAGAACTTCGTATAGGAATTTTAATTCTGATAGGATTTGAGCAATCCTCATTTAGGATTTCAAAATCCGATAGAAAATCTTAATATCCTATAGGGAAACTACCTGTCTTAATTTAATTCCTGTAGGAAATACTTTTCTCCTATAGGAAATATAATTTCTGTAGAAATTTAAGAAAATCCTATAGGGTTGTAATATTCCCTGTAGGAGAACTATGTCACCTATGGGAATTATTATTTTTCTATGGGATATCAAATTTTAAAGGTCACCAATCATGTGAAACACAAGTGATCATATACTCTCTAAGTAATGGTCTATCATTTGGATTTTTACAAAACTGCATTTTAAGCGGGTGCCAAAATGGCATAATTATCCGGTACAGTGTTATGGACAAATGGACTAGCAAAGACACGCAGCAGCTTTAATGTAAATAATACATATACGGTTAAATATTAACATGTAGTTATATGAGCTGGATTCATAAAACTAAAAATTATTTAAACTTTAAACGTGTTTTCAACTCTACGTGTCGTATTAACTGGCTTTCACAAAATATTTGATAGAAACCGGTTCTATTGAACCGCGTGACTGAACATACTTGTAAAGGTATTCAAATTGAAAACTATTTATCCGGAATATTCCATTCATTACAATTACCAAGCAGAAATTGATTTCTGTCTAACTCGTTCCTCAAAAAAAAAAGAAAAGAAATCACATTATTATCAGCCAAATTCTTTCCTCAGCAAACTACTTCAAATAAAACTGAATCTTATTATAAACGGATCTTAAGAAAAAACGATGGTTTTGTGCTACAGTTAGACTTGCAGAACGAATACATTTTTCATACGAAGACAATTTTAGTTTTTCCTGCCCCTTGAAGATGGCTATCAAGACACCTTGCCTGTATAATATAATACACTTCTTCTATTCAAATCTTTGGAACAGTGAGATCATCAATATTCCAAAACTACGTACTTACGTACTTTTTTAAAACAGTTTTTGGTAGAGAAAATTATGTAATTTTATATGTGCCAAAACATTTGCAATCAATTTTGGCTCAGTTTAGATGTGGGATTTTACCATTAAGAATTGAGACGGGTAGATACCATGGCGAACCTGTTGAGGAGCGAATTTGTACAATTTGCTGTAAAAATAGTGTAAAGAATGTAATTATATGGTAGGTTTTAATATTAAAATATTCTGGACTATTCTAAAGTTTCTTAGTGTAAGTTGTATTTGTGTACTTAGATATATATATATTACTGTGAAAAAATTGTTAAGTTTAAAGTTAATCTGGAATTTAGGGTTATTCTGACCCATAACGAAAGTAAGATTCATTTTTGTTACATCGCCCTTTATATAACGATTATAGAAGAAACCTTTTTGAAAATACTGGATTTAATCAATTAGAATTGTCAGATGCAGATGCACTAATCGTACTTATATCAAATTACCCTCGGCAGGTTGTATAATACTTATATTATTCTTTTACACGCAGACAATCCTTATTGTTCAGAAAATAAACATAACTGTATTATATTAAATGTTAAATCAAAACCAGATGCAAACTCACGGGTTTCAATGGAGTTTTTATACTTGTATATGTATATTTTCAATCATATCTTGTTTACCTCTTGACGCTGTGTTATTTTCTTTTTTTCATTTATAATGTTTTCAAAGTCGCATATAGGCCCGACGGGCCAGGTGTTAAATTTATGCTTATTACTTGTTGATATTCTATTTGAAACTGTATACACACGTCACTATAAATAAATAAATTACTTACTTATTATGTTATTAGTAGGGATAAACGTTACAAAATCCGTTACAAAACCAGAAGAAGTATTATCTAAAGAATTGACAGCGGAGAAACGTTTACATTATTATTGGTGTGATATAGCTTTTCAAGTGCTTCTTAACAGTGGTTTTTACTTAAAATCGCTATATCTTCGTGGTTTGTTTGGGTTTTTTTTCAAATTTACTGTGTAACGTTCACAAATATCGCCTGTATTGAGAAAATATACATCATAGAACGTACAAATATAGTCCAAAATGAAGTAAAATATCAAATATTTTAGATAAAAAGAAAATATATTTTCATACGTTTTCATACAGAGCTTTTCTTACTGTCTTTAACTTTAACTAACTTTGTCGTTTTCATTTTCATTTTAAAGTTTATGGACTTATAATGAGAATTCGAAATATATCTATGTAATGTTAAATACATCAGAAGATTAGAAAAGTCAAATGGTCAGGACCATCCAACCCTCTTTACATATAGAGAGATTTTCTTAAAATAAACGGGCTCTTTACTAAATTCAGACAATGTCTAAAATTATAAGGAAAGTAACCTTTGGACCAAACTGGAAAAATGTTTAGATACGAGACAATTACTGCAATAAAATCAAATATGGACTTCAATTTAGATATGAGATTATAAAATATCTCCCCTGTTACAACGCACATTGAAAAATTACGACCTTTGAACATTTTTTTCTAAGTGCGTTAAATTTTGGTACCAAGTCAACGTACTTTGAAAAAAAAAGATATTTGTCAAAGTGCGTTGATGGTTAAACGCACTTTGAAACAAAAAATGAGCAGGATCCAGTCGTATAATTGTTAAGACCCTCAAATATGAAAGATAGTTGTTTTAACCTAGTTTAGCTTGATGGGGCATTAAAAAGAGAACCAATGAGATTTTAAGCTATCCTGAATAGCAATTTCGCAATGAAAAAGTTTGTCGATAAGATTATTTAGTTTAATTATTTACACATGAAGAACAGCAGTTGAAGGGTTTATTGAAATTTGTATATCAAAATATCACATGAACTGCACCAATTAGCCGTCAGCTGTCCTTCAAATTTTTAATTATTTTGCTTTGTGAATATTTACTTTTTAAAGAAAACGGGAAAATGATCAACTTTATTGAAAAACAATTACCTGATCTATAATTAAAATGGCGTTTAAAACCTTATGAACAAACTTGATGAGAATTTATATCAAATATAATACTATTATCAACTTTTTAAAAAATTTATCTAATTAAAGTGCTTACTTAAATACTTTTTTTGAGTTGATATTGCTTTGGAGCTGTACATGCAACTATCTTACTTTTTATATCAAAATAATTTAGTTCGCTTGAATTTGAGAAGTGGACCTGCATTATACCATTGGAGAAGCTATTAATTTATCAGATTGTTTTTTATATGACAAAACTCTAATCATACATGTTTAAGTTTATGGAATTGATATGATGTTTGGGAAGGAAAAATGCAGGTGCATTCTTCAAAAAATCAATTTGAATATTATATTGGAAATTGGACTGTATCTTTGGTTGTTCCCTCCCCGTTCCCAATTATGCTAGACCATATTGAATATTGTTTACAAGAAATATAAACACTAAATATGACTAAATACGAAATTATTTAACAACAAAGTCCAAATTTTGTGATTTATACATTTTTTTTCAAAGTGCGTTAAGTATCTTGATAAAAAAAATGTTGATGTACACTCATAACGCACTTTGAAAAAAAATTGGGATCACCACTCAGTTATCCTTCCTAAACATTATTTTCAAAGCTGCGTTTTGACTTGTTCCTAATTTTTGAAAATTTCAAAGTGTTTTGTCACAAATTTAACGCACTTTGCAAAAAAAAAAATTTTAAAACGCGTAATTTTTTCAAAGTGCGATGCTACAGTGCCTTGATATTGTCGATGTTAACGCGCTTTGAAAAAAAATTGTTCATGGTTTTCGAAATACTTGATACTTTTAAATACAATAAATGATTATTTTAACCTTGTTTAGCTCATTGGGATACATTAAAACAAGAATCCAAGGGATTCTAAGCTTACTTGATTAACAATTTCTCGATTAAAGAGTTTTCTCATAAGCTCACGTAGTTCAACAATTTACACATTGAAAACAATTTGTGAGATTTGTATAATTATCCAAATTGGACATAAACTGCATCGCCCGTCCTTTTTTCATCTTTATACTTGATAACATGTAGCAAATCTACTCCTTTCAAAGATTCTATTATTTGTTACAAAACATCGGGCAGTGCCAGAACCGAAATTGATCAATGCATACATATTTCAAATGGCTTAAATTTCATGTGCTTATGAACAAAAATGATGAGAAAAAAATACGTCAAGCACAAGATGATTTTTTAGAATATCAGTACA
The DNA here is from genome assembly GCA_016163765.1 of Magallana hongkongensis. NCBI lineage: Eukaryota > Metazoa > Mollusca > Bivalvia > Ostreida > Ostreidae > Magallana > Magallana hongkongensis. Next base: position 46,077,710 of record WFKH01003881.1, read on the forward strand.
GATTGCTTGTTTTTTAGTTGATACAATTTTTAAAATGTTTGTAAAATATAACTCATATTTTTTCAAATTTGAAGTGATTTATTTAATTTGAATTTTAAAAGAGGGTTTATGTTTGGACACCTACATATTTTTAAACATTCCATGGGTAAAGGTAACACCATTGTATGGCCAGCTCGTTTATTTTAATATATTAATTGTACTTTATATGTGCTTTTTTTTTTAACAGCAAATCTTATCTTCTTTTGCGTTCTTTTACGTTTACTCTAGTTTGCTGATAATATGTTTAGGAAGGATAACTGAGGGGTGGAGACAGCGTTAACTTGGTTCCAAATTTAACGCACTTTGAAAAAAAAGATTCAAAGTGCGCTGCAATATTCCCTCCAGCGTTTTTAAAAGATTTTGAGGATTGGCGAAGTTGTTTTTAAGATTTGTTGGGGTAGTTATGCACCCCCTCGCCTCCTCCAATTTTACAAACAATTGTAACATAATCAAATAAGAAAAACAGGTCTGCTGAAATGAAGGTATCAAACAGTGAACATGCTTAAGTTTAAAAATAATCGTATTTTGCTAATGGCAAAGATTTGTTTAAAGAATTATAAGAGTTCAAGGAAGCGAAATGTTTGCTGTGGACGGAGATGTAACTTTGTGGCTTAAAATTTCCCATTCAAGACAATCGAATATACTACATGATTAAAAGAATTATGTTGTTTTGCATAGGCAGTTTTTTTTACTTAATCCCGATAGAGTTGGGCGAAGATCTCTGCGTGATTTGAGAGCTATCAAATTTATTTGACAGCCTCCTGTTCATTACTTCCCCGTCTTTGAGTCCAGCAGAAACTCTAATTTCTTCGTATCATTATCGGCAACAAAAATGAGTTTTTCTCTCCTTGAGAGTTCATGGTGAACCTTGACAGATTTCAGCATTCATACTTCTATGGTATTGATCCCAATCATTCCGGAATCTTGAAATAATTAGAAAAAAACACATTTGATGACACGAACGCATATCCACAAGATTACAAAGCCTGCAAAATCCGAGAGCAGTAAAATAGATATTTCCACGAAAAACAGGAAATTATCAAAGGTTTTACAAGATAAAACAATAGATTTGATAACGTTGCATTTGTTCAGATAATTAAGGATAAAATATTTCTTTTATAAACTCAAATCAACATGATGCTCTAAATTCATTTTAAGAGCACCCGAGTCAGCTGACCTATTGTTATTGATATCGTCCGTCGTCCTGCGATGTCGGTGAATAATTTTTTTTTGTTTTTTTTTTTTGCATTTTTAACTTCTGAAAACGACATGTTCAAATGTTTCCATTTTTTAGTGTACATATTTTCCATTTTTTAGTGTACATATATTTTAGGTTAAGATATATGTTAATTGTGAAATGAATGATCTAACATTGTAGCGCCTGTGGGCCGCACTCGGAGTAGAACAAACTTCAAAAAGGAAAAAAAAAGCCAATTATTAAAAGTTCTAAATATCAACACTTAGAGGAGATAAAGTCCAAAATATATGGTATTTATGTCCTTACGGTTTCAATCTCTAGAAAATAAGACCATATAGTGAAGATTAAATCTTTAAATTCTTCTCTACTTATAAACATGCGTTAGGAAAACTAAATATTTTATTTAGATGTCTACGATTGTCCCTTCCCAGCCCGGAACCACTTAGCTCTCAGCCTTTGATCTTGAAAACTATGCTGCATCACAATGAATATCTTTACTCGTACACGAAGAGTCTACGATTTCTCAATACCCTCTTTCTCTTTTTCATCTCTCTGTCCAGATGTGCGAAGAGAGACGATCAATCAGTGCCTTGTATTCCGACGACCCGCAAAATCCTCTCCATGAACTCATTTCATCTAACTTTTTCTAAAAGACATAATACTCTCCAGTCCCAGTTCTGATTATCCGCAGCCAAATTAATCTTGGTATTTTATTGACTTCCTCTCAAGGCACACTAAAGCACTTCTATAGTACAGATAAATATAGCTGTTTTAATGTTACCTATAATTGAAATTATTTTAGAGCTTAATCACTTAAATGGAAATACTGAAGAGTTGAATATTTATAGTTAAGTTTGTTGACATGCACAAAATTGACTCGAACAAGAAACAGTCATTATTGTTTTATAAAACAAATGCCATTGATTAAGAATGCTAACTGATGGTGAAATAAAAGTCTGGGGAGGAATTAATTCGTTAAATTTTTTGTGTATATAAAAACTCATTTTTTCCTCGCGTCGTCAGGATTAACTTCTTGATAGCTCACGTGATTCCTTTAATTTTTTTAAATGTAAATAAAGGGTTCCTTGATGTTAATATTTGCTCCTTTTAAGGTTTTGATAAGACATACGTGAAACAATTCGTTTCTCCTGATCAAAGCACTTTTGCTACTTATCTGCATAGTCAACTATTTTTAATAAAATTACTTTAGATTGAAACCTTGAAAGTTTTTGACAGAGTTTAGGGGAATAAACATTTTAAAAAATCCAAAGATTTTATGGTCGAGTTATCAAAATGTTAAATCTTTAATTTGATTACCGCAGTTGGACCGAGCACACAGAGTTTATGGTTAAAACGGTACAGTCTGATTTTTGTTAAAAAAAAACAAACAAACAAACAAAAAACCCCCCAAAAAACCCAGAGAAAATAAAATTCATTTGAAGCGCACTCAATAGGATCCACCTGCCTTCTCAAATCATAAGCTAAATTTAAACTAAACGTCACTTGCCGAGTCTACATTATGACGACATGTTTCATACGTAAAACAAGTTCTGTCTTCGGAAATAGCCTAAGAAAGGTACGTGATTCCGAGAAATTTTTATTTTTTCTCTCAATGCTTATCGACCTCATATGTTGATGACTTGAAATTTTTGCTACTCTATTCAGTATCAAAAAGATCGGTTCCTTGATGTAAATGTTCTTATTTTCCATCTAATAATTTAATAAGACATACGTGAAACTAGTTCTAATTACATTTGATTAAACCTATCAAAGAATTTAATCGAGTTTTTGGGGCAAAAAACATCAATAAAGACCAGTAATTTATGGAGGGTAATCGTGTTCAAAAATCCAGACATGTTAAACTTGTAAATCCGAATACATGTATAAAATCGTGTTTGTATGAATGTGTGTTGTTGTGATCGTGTAACCTACTTAACTCGGACATTAACACTTCTTGGTTGATTCAACAGGTCTTTAATCTAATTCTTTCGATAGATGAACATTTGCAGCTTTAAAATCTTGTTTGTTACATATAACCTGTCACTATTATACAGGTTTTCTATCTGTAGTCTCTACATTTATGTCTCCATTTTCTGATATAGCACATTTGACATGTTAAAAATCTACAAGTTTGTCGAATTTTGGAATGACCATATATGGAAACAGTGAGTCACTGATAGAAAAGAATAGCTACAGGCATGCCGTAATCGCCGGAATGGGGACGGGATAAATCAAATAATGTAGATTTCATCCAACCTCTTTAGGATGTACAATTTTTCGAAATATAAATTATGAGCTTATCAAGAGAATGTAGAAGAAAATCGATGCGAGTGAAGAATTCGATCGGCATCAGATATGTTAGATTTGGAAAATTTTACATATCTTTACTCTGATTAAATATATATACATATACACGCATCATTATCTTAGAATACATTTAACAATTATTAAAGTAAATTATTAAAGCTCAGCTGAATAAAGAAAATATTACTTTAAGCATCCTTATCGTTACCACAATGTTGGGACAAGAGCCCCCCCCCCCCCCCCATTTAAGAAAAATCACATGGGTTCGGTCGGTTGATTAATTAATAACTGAGCTGAGTTATCACTAAGTAAAACTAACTATCTACAGACATTAAGATTTTGATTTACATGTGACATGAGGAGCGGCAGTCCCCCCCCCCCCCCCCCAAAAAAAAAAAAAACATCCAAAGTACACTGTCCTGAAGTTAAATTATGTATGAATTATTGAAAAAAAATCATTTTGTCAGTATAATATTGAAAAAGAAGGTAAAAATTAACAAAAAATGTTTTAATTTCAAGCAATTATTACAGGATATAAGTGTGGCATCCTGATTTTCGATTCAATACAGACTAACTCAGTTTATCAAATTTTTCCGGAGAACTTTACAGTTTTACAGCCACTTTTGTACATGTACTGGTTACCATAAAGCAGATACTAAGTTTTGTAATATTACTGTCTATATAGTTTATATTTTAATATAAGATTTTCTTTACGATCGGGTAATTCTAACTTTTTTAGGAATATAAAAATCACTCTCAAAATTTTTAGAATCCAAAAGCAATGGTTTTACATGGGGCCAAATGGCGGTCTTCAGACCCCCATGCCGCCCAAATTGTATTCATCCCTGCAGGACTGATCGAGCATCAAACGTACTTAATATTTTAAAATTTATGGCTGATGACGTCACTTCCGGTTTAAGTTAGAGCTCTCCTGGTCCTTTATTTGAGCGGCCGCTCAAATAAAGGACCAGGAGAGCTCTAAAGTCTTTCTTTAAAAACTCTTTACTGAGAAATAATTTGTTATTAATTTTAAAAGCAAAAATGTTCATTGTAAAGCTGTTTATCGAAACAGCACCATACTTAAATCATATGTTACGTAATAAGGGGAAGTCCAAAACTATGATCATTTATATCTGAAAAAAGAGAAATATTTTGAAAAGCAGTGTAGAAGAAAAGTTGCCCAGAATAATGTTCTAAACAATATGCTACCTAGAAATTTTTTTTTTTTGGTGGCCCCGATAAGGAGTTTAAGGGTCAGCTCCTAATACAAAGTTCTTCAGATATCTCTAGAACGGTTTAAAATTCCTGAACACTTGTTAAACAGAATATGTTTATATTTACGAGACCTTTCATTTGACATGAAGAAAAAGGGGCTGACCCCTCAAATTAGGGGCCAGAAGGGCTCTAAAGTCTTTTTATAATAACTCTTTCTTAGCAATAATTTGCTATTAATTATAAAAGAAAAAAAAGGGCTTATTAGTCTGCATTTAAAACTGACACCCGTTTTCAAATCGGACGATGCATTACAGAATTATTGGTGTTGAAAAATTGATTTTTCCGGAAAAATTATTACGCGTTCTTTTTTTCAGATATAAATGATCGGTTAAGAAAATAATTTAAAGTTGAAAATTAAGTTAACTCGTACCAAAAATAATTCGATAATTGTTAAATCGTTCTTGAACATATTCTGCTTTTTTTGTTAAGCGTTCTTGGAATTGTTAAGATTTTTGTTACTTCGTATTAGAATCATTCCTATTTTTTAAGTCGTACCAAGAAGCATTCGATTTTTTAATCGTTTTGTTTCAGTTTTACTTGTTATTGATTTTCAAAATCTGCTTTTTACAGGTACTTAGAACTTTACTTTCGACATTTACGAAGACCCACTCGTTGCTTTACAACGAGATTTGCTCTAGTTATTATTATTTTTTTTCTGACTTTTTCCGGACGTTATTACTCGTGAACTACGGCACTAATTTGCATGAAATGTAAATTTTGGGCTGATGACGTCACCTCTTTGAGATTTTGAGGATTTAGTGAATTTTTAAGGACCATTTTATCCACTTAACTCCTCCAAAACCAGTTAAGATAAAAACGTTAAACTTTCAGGGATAGTATGAATGTCTGTAGATGATTCTCTGGGTTTGTTATTGTACAAATTTTAGTGTAAGAGCGGAATGTGTCCTAATTAATGACCTTTCCCTTTTCTTGAAGAGTTGCCCCCCCCCCCCCCCTTTTCTTTATATTTTATAAAAATCAATTCTATAAACATTTGTACGGTATAAAAATTATTTTTAATACTTTTTGTATTTTTAATGGTTAAATACATCTTTCCAGCAAAGCATTTATTGATATTCTCAGTATTTACTTTTTTATTTAAAAAAAAATGTGCTTGTCCCCATAGACCTTAATGCAATCTTCATTAATTAATTACTGCTTAATTGATAACATTTTTGAAAATTTCTCTAGGTAAATTCTTTTCTACTCTAAAATTCTTTGAATTAATGTCAGAGTATTTAATGCATGATGGATATTCAAGGTTAGAAAATTAGGTCCTAATATGGATCGGATACCTTGAGTGAACTGAGCTGAGTTTGATGCCGAGAATATTTAGGAAAATAACTTGGCGCAAAATTGAACTCGTTAATTCTATGTTGCGGTACAATTTGTTTTGAAATTAACCATTTCTTGATTTGTTTGTGTCTTTATATAAGAAATCAAATATTGACTGAGTTTTTTGGGCAACATTAATTATGTAAGCCCCCTTGGGACGAACATATAGCCCTCTGTTATACGTTAGGCAATATTTCTTCTCTTAAGGCTAAAATAATCACTCTTGCCCCCGACCCCTAGTTAATATTTGTATTATTTAACATTTTTGAATAAGTTTTCTCGTTATGTCACAAATGAGATAATTTTATTACTATGCCCCGAAAACTGCTTAATCACTCCGGAAACAGTTATGTTACCCTCCCGGAAACAGTTATATTTCACAGGAAATAGTTATATTGCCTTCCCGAAACTGTTATATCACCCTCGCGTGCAATTATACTGCATATTATTTAAGTTGGGTTCGAAATTCAAACAGCCAGTTGCTTAGCAAACGTAAACAATTCCCCGAAAGTTAAAATGTCAGGACAACGTCTGCGATTCGTGTTTTTTTTCCTAAATTCATAGATCCTTTAATTGTTTAATTGATTAGAAAAATTGGTAAATACAATGAGAGTAATCAAATTAAGCGTGTTCGTTCTCAAAACAACAAACGTCAACTTGGCCTTTACCGGGGAAAAGAAAACAGCCTACCAAAATTTCAACCAGCCCCAATTATGCATTAACACTGCTGTTGTAGCAGTGTTAATGCACATTACAATTATTTAATTTATTAACTCTTACAAGCACCGATCGATTTTTTACAAAACATTTTACCTTGATTTGTAGTAAAATACGAACATGTTTTAAAAAATACACTTGATAATGAAATCAATACGTTCGTAGATTTAACCGCTTTGATTTGTTTAAAAATGTTATATAACATATATTAGATGATTTCTCGGGCGACAATACCAGAATATGTTTCCCTGTCATCTCGGGGCAAATATTCTGGCATGTCGCCCTCGAAGCCATGTAATATATGTATAATTAATCACCTGCACGTGACTTACGAGGTTAAAATCCAACTTGGGTAAAAAAGATTATTACCGTTTTAACCGCCGGTTTTGAACTGCTATTGGTATTTCCTTAGTTTATCGAACGGTTACTAGGAAATTAGCTGAGCACTCGCTGTATTTCCACATTTATTCGAGTTCATGACTAATTAACCATCTACTCTCCACTCCGTACATAATAAAGATGCTAATTAATAATTATAACATAACTAAACACTTAAACATTTAAAAGTGTTGAGTGACTTTACTTTGATCTGGTTCTCTAATTTATCACTCGAAGCAGTCCTCTGAGTAAAATAGCTCTGACTGTTATCTTAGTTTTCTATTATACTCATATTGTTTTGTTATTTATAAGCAATTGTTGGCTTCGTTCAAATGTTCGACAGTTGGAAAGCGTTCTACCGACTCCCGCGGAATATATACTACATGAACATTAAAATTTACGGAGTTTTAATGAAAGCTGCTTGGTCCTATTTCTAGCTAATTCAACTCTTAAATATTTCTAGATACAAACTAATCATATTAAAAAGTTATATGAAGTCTTTCGCCTATTTACAGCAGCAGAATCGGTCTCTTTTTAAAAAAAGGAAAAGATTTTAAAGTAAATAAAAATAATTTCTGTATGGGAACACAATAAGAGGCCCATGAACCACATCGCTCACTTGAGCAGAAAAAGCCCAATTTCTATTATTGAATCATATACAAAACATCTGGACAATGTGTAGTGAAATAGATCCTGACGATTTTCAAAATTTTTTCCAGAAATTCTTATGTTAAACACATGCCCCTTCGTTACTGAATGATTTCATAGTCATATTACATACTGAGCATTGCAGTTCTCAAAAAAATCTTAAACAACTGTTCATTTAACTCGATCCTAAAAAGTAATCAGCTGATAATATGGCGGCGATTTTAAGAAAGATGTGTTTGTTGGAGGTGTTTGATGACAACGAGGAGGATTTACAGATTTTTTTCAGATAGCTACATGATCCAAAAATGCAGCATATTTACAAATTTAATTACGATATGAGGTTGAAGGATGTCAAAAATGAATTTTGAAAAATCTATTACTCTCTTCTTTTATCGACATTTTTTCTAACAGATTAAATTTAATTGGGTTAATTTTTTCCTTTTATAGAAGAGAATATGTTTCAAAAATTGAAATGATGTGGCCGATATAGTGGATAATGGATATTCCAGAGCACAATGACGATTTTAAAACGCATTTTCGAAGTAGCAGAGATGTGTTTCATATTGTATTCAACGAATCCGCACTGGAATTGGTCCCCACCAGAATGTGCCCCCGGAGAAGCAGCTGTTGGTGGGTCTTTGGCAACCTCCCAGTCACTGCGAGATACTGCACACATATTTTGTCTCTAAAAGTCGACCGTCCATCAAATAGTAAAAGATGTATGTAAGCCTTGGCACAACTTTGTAATCGGGTAAAGCATATTTGAATTTTATCAGTGATCTAAGTTTAAAAAAAAAACCATTCACTCTGACCTTCAATTTAAAATAATTTTTGTAAACGCTATTGATATTTTTCCATTTAATCAGTCAGTGTTTTAACTATGAGAAAAAACCTATAACATATTAAATCTTTATTTAATATATTTAGATTATTCGCTGGCCTCCACCACAGTGCAGAGGTTAAAGAAGAGTGTTCTTTGCCTGGAGTGATAGGTTTTAGAGATGGGTCACCCATCAGACTATCAGCTACTTTAGGGGGAGAACAAGACTATTACAACAGGAAAGGAAACTCCTCCATGCAATTGCTTTCACTTCGAATAAAAAAAAGGTACAGTTTCAGTCATATTTTGCCCTTTTTATAGTGGTTTTTTAAAAAATATCACAAAAAATGAAAATGTATGCTACATTTTCATTTTTATTAATACAAGAATACCCATGAATTAAGAATCTACATAAAGTTACCTGATTAGACTTTCACAAGGGTTAATGTGACGTCATAAAAAGTGCATTTTTTCCGTAATTTTTCTTAAAACTTGGCAGAGGACACTAATTTTTTAAATTATTTTATTGATATGAAACAATGTCCGCAGCGGTCGTTCACAACGAAATTCACATTCTGACTTCAGCATGCTAAATCCCATAAAATATATAAATTTTGTCGTGGGCGACGGCTGCGGACACATTTTCCTCCTCACAAAACTGTGACAAAATGTGCTACCAGGGTATTATTTATATTTTGACTCTTCTTAGGAATAATGACATATTGTTGAAGTCATAATCCCTTTCTGAAAACAGAATATGAGTGCATAACTTGGTATTTTGTATACACCACGTGTTCAAGATAGAAAGAGAGTATTTTCATGCGATTTATGAAAGAAACTGTACCTTCTTCTTTGTACTGTAAATTAATGTGAATTTGTTTTTGTGGTTTTGTGTTTTACAGATTTTATTGGACAACAAGATGAAAGTCCTGAATGCATTCACCGGTTGGCAGGTTGTGTGCACACTGCAAGAATTTTTCGTAACTCAAGTTTGTTTACTAAAGCTAAAGCTTGGGAACTATTTTCTCAAGATCATCATATCTTTGGAAAAAACGCTTATCCATTGCGCAATTGGCTTTTAAGAACTTTGGTAACTTAATAAGGCAACAAACGAAATTTAACTTGTGGAGAAGGCTTTTGGAAACCTGAAAGGGTCGATTCAGAAGACTTAGAGATGTGTCTTTTCATAATCATGAAGACATTTACCAACTTATATTTACATTCTACTTTGTTTTTCCATTAGATTCTGTGATTTTTAAATGCCTCTAAATGCAACAACCCAACCGTATGATTTTATATATAGTTTACATATGTAGTCCCAAATATTGATCTCTCTAATATCAATTTAAAAATATTTCGTACATGTTGTTAAACACATTTATCATGTACACCACAATCAAGTTTGTTTACCAAAGCTGAAGCTTTGGAACTATTTTCTCAACTATTTTCTCTGCAGTACGCGGTGGTTTCGTTACATCAGATGGAAATAATGTTTTTTCTTCAACTGGCGTAATAGCCGCTCCCTTTCTTTAAAACTATATCACTGACCCTCTATAAATTTTGATTATAATGAAATCTGGAAAGGTAGGTATAAACGATTTGACTTGTCAAATGCCTCTTGACATTCATTGAGACAAACACACGGTGCAGGGAAATCTCATTTACCATAAAGGTGGCAACTTCAGTCCTCCCTTTAGACATAATAATAACTGGCTTATGTGGACGATATTCATGTTATGATACTTCTTTATCATATTATGATACTTCTTCATTATACGATGATACTTTATTAAGAAAAATCGTACAAGTTCAGAAAAAAAGAATCAAAGCAATACTCTGAAATAAATATGAACTATAAACATATTTTAGAAAAAGAAATAGATGATAACTAGAGCTAAGCTCGTTGCAAAGCAACAAGTGGGTCTTCCGTTAGTGTTGAAGGTAAACCTTTAAAGCTCCCGTCGAAAAAAACCCCGAAATTCTGAAATCAATTAATTCTAATAGGCAATTCAACAAAACAGAAAAAAAATACGACTTAACAAATCCAAAAATTTCATGTACGAATTAACAAATTAATTCAAATACAAATGCTTGCCTGAACAACTACTAATTCCAAATAGATACGAGTACACTTTAGAAGATTAAGCATATCAGTTCTGGTACGTGTTAATTTTACCATGCACTTTTAACAATTTTCTGAACCAACTCTGCAGCGTCAAAATATCCGGAAAAAATTGCATTTTTAGATCGTGATAACTTTAAAATGGAATGTCCGATTTTAGAAACGAATATGTTTTGTGTTCAGAAAGATGATATCTTTAAGACGCATACTTAGAAAATGATTTTAAATGTTCAATTTACTCATGTTAAAGTTCTATGAAGAAAACTAAAACCCTACTTCTGGCCCTTTACTTGAAGGGCCGGCTCCTTTTCTTACTATCAAATCAAAACTCGTGAAAAGATAAACAAGTTTTGTTTTATATGTGATAACAAAATATTTACAAAATCAAAGGTCTAACTCAAAGTGACATTCAGAGGCTGACCCCATAACTCCTTAAAGGGATGTATTACCTAAATTTTATTGATGGAATATTGTCAACAGAGGTATTTGGAACATCTTTTGTTCAATAACATTTAAAGAATTCTTTGAAATAATGAAGTTAACTAAATTTAAAGATAAACCGCTCTGGCCCCTTCAACCCATAATTACTTAATACATGAGTAAAGTAAGGTACTGTATAGGTAGATAACCTCGAGATAAACATTTTTCCTTATATGATTATTATCAAATTATTTGTCAGCAAAGAGTTATAATAAAAATACTTTAGAGCCCTATTGGCCCCAAATTTGAAGGGCCAGCCCCTTTAATTTCTTTATATGAAATTAAAGGTCTCATAAATATTAACATATATTGTTCAACAAGTGTTCAGGAATTGTTAACCGTTCTGGATATATCTAAACAAAAGTGTTTTAGGGGCCGACCCTTTAACTCTTTACTTGGGCCTTTAAGAATAACGTTTACTCAGGGGCAAAAAAAATTCCACTAACAGGAACGAAAAACTACTTATTGTACATTGTAGCCATACTATTGTGGTGCAATTTTTCGCTTTTAAATAACTAGGTCAATGACCTACTTTTTATGCTAGTGACCTCTGAATGTTTATTGAAAATTTTGTCAAAATTGTCCACCCATACCAAGATTTTCTTTATTTTAAATTCATTTGAAACAATAAAACAATTTGGTGGTTGGAACATGATAAAATACGAATAGCTTTACTAATTTCATATTTCAACAAATCGTTTCAAGCTTATAGTTCGAATTTAATTTAGTCCGAAGTTTCTCTATCAATTTTCAAAATTCTACCCATTTTTGATCGAGTATTTCAAAAAACTGACTAATAGGAGCTCCGAACCATTGATTGCCTAAAACTATATTTATTGTCTGTATTCTGTTGACATTAACATTATATCAAATTTTCGAGATATTCTATTTGGAGTTAATTTTTTGTATTTTTTAGATTTTTCTCATTCCTGCCAGCTAGCGATATAAAATTGAACACAAGATAATACAACCATAAAATATTTGAAAATGATACGAAAAAAACGTAGAAACTTAACCTTTGCAATTACATTGCTACAGAAAGTTTTTAAGAGAAAATAAAAAAACAAAAAAATTAGTCCGAATTCTCCTCCATTTCAATATAAATCTACCTTTGTCATAGCAAATCTTCCTCAAAAACAAAACATGGATAACAATATCAATATTTGTCTATAACATTGTTATTTGTGTTTTTAAAATAATTTTGACTTTAGGTATTGAGCTTTTGTAAAAATATTTTTTGAAATCTTAAACCCTGAGTAAACGTAATCCCAAACCAAAAATTTTTAAGTACCATACTGTTAATAACATTAATCTGAGCATTTTTCCTTCTATAAAGCTTTTCAAGATATTTGTCCTTTTTCGGTTTCGACTTCTGGCCCCTTCTTGCTCAGAAAAGATTTATAAGCAAAAGAGTTAAGAGCCCTCTGGTCCCCTAAATTGAGGAACAAGACCCTTTTTCTTGATATGAAATGAAAGCCCGTGTAAATCTAAACAACTTTTACATTACAAGTCTTACCAAAATATTTACACGTCAAAAGATAATTTACAAAACGTGTTAAAATTTTGCCAAAAATTTTGGCGCTAATTTTCAAGTTTGGGTGAGCTTCGGCGCCTTGCGCATTTTCCACAATTTTAAATACAGAGGTTAATCTACAGACATCCATCTACTATCCCGGAAAGCTTCACAATTCTATCCCCATTAGTTTCAGAGCAGTAACGTGGACAACATTGTCCTTTAAAATTCACGAAATCTTCAAAATCTCAAACCGGAAGTAACGTTATCAACTAAAAATTTTATTGTCGCAAGTACTTTAAAAGTTCTATCAGTCCTGTAAATTTAGTGAAAATCGACCAAATAGTTTCTAAGTAATAGCGCTCGATGTCCTTGCGAACAATGAGGACGTCTTCCGTCTGATTTTCAGAAGGTGAAATGACCTTGTCTTTGGTTTTCGTAAACAAATCATAGAAATGAGGGTGGGATCTCAATGCTCTACTATATGGCTTTTCAAAATATTTCTCCTACTTGAGATAAAAATGATCAAAATTTTAGACTTCTAGCTCCTTAAAACCCCTTATTGAATAACACATGAGACAACTATTATATAGTATGGGTAAACAACTGTTAGATGGACAATTTTGCTTCAATAATATATTACCAAATATTCCTTAGTAAAGAGCTACGGATGAAAGACTATAGAGCTCTCTAGGCCCCTTTTTTGAGGGGTCAACCCCTTTTTTCCTTGATATCTAACGAAAGGTCTTTTGATTTTAAACAGATTTCGTTCAGTTAGTGTTTAGAAATAATTACTCTTCTTGATATATCTTGGTAAGAACGTTTTAGGGGCCGACCCTATATTTCCTTATCGGGCCGTTTTACGAATTTTGATGGTTGTTTATTGTTATACACATCAATTCTGATCATCTTTATTTGATATGTCTTTTCAAAATATTTCTCCTTTTTTAGATATAAATGATAAAAGATTTGCCCCTTAAAACCTCTAATTACGTAACACAGGAAAAATCATATTGTTTGGGTAAATAAACGTTAGATAAACAATTTTGCTTTTATAACATATTACAAAATATTCCTCGGTAAAGAGCTATAGATCAAAAGATTATGGACCTCTAATTTAAGGAGCCAGGCCCTTTTCCTTGATATCAAATAAAAGGTCTTTTGATTTTAAACACATTTTGTTCAATAAGTGTTTAGAAATTTGTTACCGTTCTTGAGATATCTTGGATAGAACTTTTTAGGGGCCAAACCTATGTCTCCTTATCGGGGCCATTTTACGAAATTTTGATGGTTGTATATTGTTATACACATCATTCTGAGCACCTTTTCTCTCATATGTCTTTTCAAAATATTTCTCCTTTTTGAGATATAAATGATTAAAGATCTGGTGTTTTGGCCCCTTAAAACCCTTAATTACATAACACAGGGGAAAATTATTTTATTGTATGGGTCAAAAACTGTAAGATGAACATTTTTGCTAATATGATACATTACAAATTATTTCTCAATAAAGAGCTATGGATAAAAAGACTTTAGGCCCTTCTGGCCCCTTATGTGAGGGGCCAGCTCCTTGTGGTTGGTGTCACTTGAAAGCTCTTGTACATATAAACTTTTTATGTTTTACATGTGTTAACAAAAATTTATGACAAAAAAGGTATTCGTGATCAAATCTCAATTCTAGCTAAAACTGTCAAAAAAAGTTGATATCTACATTTCCAGGTCCAGGAGAGCTTCAAGGATAATGACTTCTAGTCAAATTTAAAACAAGGAGTAATATCTATAATTATTACTCTATCTTGCATAAAATTTTCAAGTCTCTAGCTCTAACGATTTTTGAGAACACTCGTGGACAAAATTATGATCACAAATGCAAGAAAGAGGGAGATAATTCAAAAACGAAAGGGAATTTTTTCATATGAAAGGGGAGGCATAAAGACCTTCACAAAATACATATTTCCTAAGAAAATCATCAAAATCGATTTAAAAATGGGTGAGAAATCAAGGATGGTTACCAAGAAAAAAAAATAAAGAAGAATAAGAAACAGTAGCAAAACAAGAGCAAAGCGAGAGGGTCTTCCGTAAATGTCAAAGAAAAATTTGAAAGTTCCCGCTGTGGCCAGGATTCTGATATCATTAACCAACTGTAACTTGAAAAAGAAAAAAAATCCGAATATTCTTGGTACGACTTAACAAAACCCGAATGATACTAGGTACAAATTAAAAGAAATCTTAAAAAAATGAAAGAACGACTTAACAAAATTAAAAATTCCGAATAAGTTGAAATACGACTTATCAATTTTTGAATTATTTTTGGTACGAGTTAATTTAACTTTGAACTTTATGCTATTTTTTTTAACTAAGATTGGGAATCAAAATTTCCAGAAAAATCAATTTTTAAACCCCAATATCTCTGCAATGCATCGTTCAGTTTCCTTTTCAGCTTTGTAAATTCTTTAATATGCAAATAAGTTTTGAATTTTATCAAAAAACTGAAATTTTCGAAAAATTGGAATCTCTTCCGGTTCCGACAGGAAGTGACGGATTGTGGTTTTTTGGCAAAATGCCTTAAGTAAATCAACAAAATGACAATCACAGCTAATATAAAGTCTCTATAAATAACCGTTTTAGAGAAATCTTCTTGACATTAAAATCACTTTTTGAAAAATTTAAAATTGACGTTAATATAAAAAGGAAGTTTTTGACAGCTTTGAGGGACAAAAAATCTACAAAATCCCTGCAAGTTTTATGCAAATCGTTTGAATATTTTTTGAGATAAAAAGTCAAAATGGAGTCAGGAGGAAAAAGAAAAGAATAATAACTAGAGCAATGCTCGTTGCAAAGCAACGAGTGGGTCTTCCGTTAATGTCAGAAGTAAAGTTAAAAGTCCCCGCTTGAGGCAGGATTCTGAAACCAATAACTAACTATAACTCGAAAAAAAAAATCCGAATTATTCTTGTTACGCCTTAACAAATCGGGATGATTCTAAGTAAGAATAAACAAAAGTCTTAACAATTCCACGAACAAGTTAACCAAAAAATCCGAATTTGTTGAACTATGACTTAATTATTCTCGAATTATCTTTGGTATGAGTTAATTTAGCTTTGAACTTTAAACTCTTTTCTTAACCGAAACATTGGATTCCAAATTTCCGGAAAAATCGATTTTAGAACCCCAATATCTCTTCAATGCATCGTTCGATTTAAAAATAAATTTCAGTTCTCTATTTAGCTTACGAAAGTTTACAACATACACATAATTTTAAATTGTTTATAAATATATAAAGACAGAAAATTTCAAGTCTATCTTACATCATTTTTGAAAAACGTCCTAGACAAAATCACTTTGTTTAAATTTTAAAATTGACGTAATGTCACAACGAAGGTGACGTTATCATTTAAATTTCACAAATTTTGAGGCATTCTAACATCACATAATTTCTGAAAGTTTCGTTGAAGTCGGTTGATTACTTTTTGAGATATGTAGCCGAAAAGGAGGCAGAAAAATAAAAAGAACTAGAGCAAAGCTCGTTGCAAAGCAACGAGTGGGTCTTCCGTTGATGTCGAAAGTAAAGTTGGAAGTTCCTGTAAGAAGCAGATTTCGAAAATCAATAACAGGTGTAACTGAAACAAAAAGTTAAAAATATCGAATGCTTCTTGGTACGATTTAACAAAATTCGAATGATTCTAAGTACGAGTTACCAAAAAACTTAACA
Source organism: Magallana hongkongensis (assembly GCA_016163765.1). NCBI lineage: Eukaryota > Metazoa > Mollusca > Bivalvia > Ostreida > Ostreidae > Magallana > Magallana hongkongensis. The sequence goes on from WFKH01003881.1 coordinate 46,094,251, forward strand.
ATTCCAAGAATTATGATTTTTCAACGCCAATATCTCTATAATGCATCGTCCGATTTTAAAACGAATTTTAGTTTAAAATTAAGCTTAAAAAGCTGTTTTTTTGCCTTTAAGATTAATAACAAATTATTGCTCAGGAAAGAGTTACATTTGTATTATAAAAAGACTTTGTAGCCCTCCTGGCCCATAATTTGAGGGGTCAGCCCCTTTTTCTTGATATCAAATAAAAGGTCTCGTAAATATAAACATATTTTGTTCAACAAGTGTTCAAGAACTGTTGACCGTTCTAGAGATATCTGAACAACTTTGTTTTAGGGTCGCCCCTTAAACTCCTTACTGGGTCCACCAACAAAAAATTTTAAGGTAGCATAATGTTAATAACATTATTCTGAGCAACTTTTATTCTTCACTGCTTTTCAAGAAATTTCTCCTTTTCTAGATATTAATGATCAAAGTTTTGACTTCTGGCCCCTTGAAACCCCTAATTACGTAACATATGATTTAAGTATGGTACTGTAAAGATAAACAGCTATACAATGAACATTTTTGCTTCTATAATTAATAAAAAGTTAATGTTTAGTGAAGAGGTATTATAAAAAGACTTTAGAGCTCTCCTGGCCCCTAATTTGAGGAGCCAGCCCCTTTTTCTTGATATCAAATGAAAGATCTCGTAAATGTTTACATATTTTGTTCAACAAGTGTTCAAGAATTGTTGACCGTTCTAGAGATATCTGAGCAACTGTGTTTTATGGGCCGACCCTAAACTCCTTACCGGGGCCACCAACAAAAAATTTTAAGGTAGCATAATGTTAAGAACATTATTCTGAGCAACTTTTCTTCTACACTGCTTTTCAAAATATTTCCCCTTTTAGATATAAATGATCAAAGTTTTGAGCTTCTGGCCCATTGAAACCCCTAATTACGTAACATATAATATAATTATGGTAATGTATAGATAAACAGCTGTAAAATGAACATTTTTGCTCCTTACATTAATAAAAAATTATTGCTCAGTAAAGAGGTATAATAAAAAGACTTTAGAGCTCTCCTGGCCCCTAATTTGAGGGGCCAGCCCCTTTTTCTTGACAATAAACGAAAGGTCTCATGAATATGAACATATTTTGTTCAACAAGTGATCAGGAATTGTTAACCGTTCTAGAGATATCCGAACAAAATTGTTTTATGGGCCGACCCTTAAACTCCTTACAGGGGCCGTGAATCAAAAATGTTTAGATAGCATGTTGTTAAGAACATTATTCAGAGCAACTTTTGTTTTACATTGCTTTTCAAAATATATTTTACTTTTTCAGATATTAATGATCAAAATCATGGACTTCTGGCCTCTTGAAACCCTTTATTACGTAACATAAGATTAAAGTATGGTACTGAATATTTTTGCTTCTATAATTAGGGTCTTCCGTTTCCAACGGAAGACCCTCTTGTTATTCTACGGTTTCTTTTTATTATTATTTTATATTATTATTATTTTTCCTCTGACATTATTCGAGCGCTATAACTCGAAAACTATTTGGGCGATTTTCACCAAATTTACAGGACTGATAGAGCATTAAACGTGCTTCCTTATATAAAATTTTGAGCTGATGACGTCACTTCCGGTTTGGGATTTTTAAGATTTTGTGAATTTTTAAGGACCATTTTGTCCACGTAACTCCTCCGAAACTAATGGTAATAAAAACGTGAAACTTTCAGGAATATGTAGATGGATGTCTGTAGATGATCCTCTGTATTTGACATTGTGGAAAATGCGCAAGGCGCCGAAGCTCGCCCGAGGTCGAAAATTAGCAACAAAATTTTTGGCAAAATTTTAACACGTTTTGTAAAATATCTTTTAACCTGTAAATAATTTGTTAAAACATGTAATGCAAAAGTTGTTTCAATTTTCAAGGGCTTTCCTTTGATATCAAGAAAAAAGGGCTGGCCCCTCAAATTAGGGGCCAAGAGGGCTGTAAAGTCTTTTTGCAATAACTCTTTACTGAACAATAATTTGTTATCAATTATAGAAGCAAAAATGTTTATTGTACAACTGTTTATCTATACAGTACCACACCTTAATCATATGTTATGTAATTAGGGGTTTCAAGGGGCCAGAAGTTCAAAACTCTGATCATTAATATCTATAAAAGGAGAAATATTTTGAAAAGCATTGTAGAAGAAAAGTTGCTCAAAATAATGTTCTTAACAATATGATACCTAAAAAAAATTTGTTGGTGGCCCCAGTAAGGAGTTTAAGGGTCGGCCCCTAAAACACAGTTATTCAGATATCTCTAGAACGGTCAACAATTCGTGAACACTTGTTGAACAAAATATGTTTATATTTGCGAGACCTTTCATTTGATATCAAGAAAAAGGGGCTGGCCCCTCAAATTAGGGGCCAGGAGGGCTACAAAATCTTTTAATAATAACTATTTACTGAAAAATAATTTGTTATTAATTATAGAAGCGAAAATGTTCAAATTATTAGGCTTAATTTAAATCTGAAATCCGTTTTAAAATCTAACGATGCATTACAGAGATATAAGGGCTTAAAAATTGATTTTTGCGGAAATTTTGATTCCACATTCTTGGTTAAGAAAATAGTGTTATGTTCAAAGTTAAATTAACTCGTACCTAGAATGATTCGATATTTGTTAAGTCGTTCTTAAACACATTCGGATTTTTTTGGTCAAGTCGTTCTTAAAATCGTTAAGGTTTTTGTTAATTAGTACTTAAAGTCATTCGGATTTTGTTAAGTCGTATCAAGAATTATTCGATTTTTTATATCTTTTTGTTTTAATTACTCCTGGTATTGGTTTTAGAGCTCTGCTTCTTACAGGAACATCTAGCTTTTCTTTCGACATTAACGGAAGACCCACTCGTTGCTTTGCAACGAGCTTTGCTCTAGTTAATAACAAATTATTGATCAGTAGAGAGTTATAATACAGAGACTTTAGAGCCCTCTTGGCCCCTTATTTGAGGGGCCAGCCACTTTTGGCTGATATCAAATGAAAGAGCCTGTAAATCTTAACAACGTTTGCATTACCTGTCTTAAATTATTTACACATTCCAAAATAATTCAGAAAATGTGCAAAAATTTCATGAAAAAATTTGCTGCCAATTTTCGAGCTTGGGCGAGCTTCGGCGCCTTGCGCATTTTCTACAAAATCAAATCCAGAGAATCATCTACAGACATTCATCTACTATCCCTGTAAGTTTCACGTTTTAATCTTAATTAGTTTTGGAGGAGTTAAGTGGACAAAATGGTTCTTAAAAATTCACTAAATCCTCAAAATCTCAAACCGAAAGTGACTTCATCAGCCCAAAATTTTACAACATCAAGAGTTTTCGATGCTCTATCAGTCCTGAAAATTTCTTTTAAATTGTTCCAGTAGTTCACGAGTAATAGCGTCCGAAAAAAGTCAGGAAAAAAAAATAACTAGAAAAGATCTCGTTGCGAGCAACGAGGAGGTCTTCCGTCCGATTTTTAAAAGGCGATATGACATCATCGACTTTGATTTCGATAACAAAACATGATCTGGAAAAAGGAGTGGAGTACTAAATAAATGCTTTTCTGTCTCTAAGTTCTCCATTAGGGAAAAAGGATCAAACTTTTGGATTTGCAGTCCCTTAAAATCTTTTATTATGAAATACATGTACATGATAAGAGTAAAGAGCTATGGAATAAACAATTAAGACCCCTCTTAATCTGTAATTTGAAGTGCTGATCCCTTTTAAATATATTAAATAAAAAGGTTTATGATTTTAAACATATTTTGTTCATAAATGTGTTACCATTATTAAGTTTCCAGGAAAGAACATTTTAGGGACTGACCCTTTATCTCCTTCTTAGAACCATTTAACGAAATGTTGGTGGTTGCATACTCTGAAATGCATCATTATAAGCATTTTCTTTTCTACATTGCTTTTTTCAAATACTTGCATTTCTTCCAATTGAGATAGAAAAGATTATAATTTTTACCTCTGGCGCCTAAAAACCCGAACTACGTAACACATGGAAAAAACATTATGTAATAAGGATACATATTTGTATTTTAACTAATTTTGCTTTTATAACCTATTTCAAAATATCCCTCAGTAAACGGCTCTAGATAAAAGACTTTAGACCAATCTAGGCCCCTTATTTGAGGGGCAGCCCCTTTTTGTTGATATCAAATGGAAGGTCATTTAATTTTAAACACATTTTGTTCAACAAGTGTTCAGAAATTCGTTACCGTCCTTGAGATTTCTGAGAAAGAACGTTATAGGGGCCGATCCCTTATCTCCTTATTGGGGTCGTGTAACGAACTTTTGAAGGTTGCACATTGTTAAGTATATCATTTTGAGCATCTTTTCTTCTATACTGCATTTCAAAATATTTTTCCTTTCTGAGATATGGGTGATCAAATTTTTGGACTTTTGACCCCTAAAAGCCCAAATTACGTAACACACGAGAAAATCATTATATTGTTTAGGTACATAATGTAAGATAAACATTTTTGTTTCTAATACTCCATTCTTAACGAATATTCAAAAGCCGCGCGTCAGAATCGAAAACGAGGCTAAGGTCGGTAAGATAAATAGCATCATGGCGACTATCGATAATGCAGGCCACGACAAACATTGTTGTGTGCCGTTTTGTAACGGCAATGGAAGATTGCATAAGGAATTATCTTTCCACAAGATTCCTAATCGACCTGACATAAGAAAAGCTTGGCTTCAAACCATTTAGAAGAGACCCAGGGCCAAATTTTAGCGCAAGTGTTTCATTCAATTTTTTGTAAACACAGAAACGTCAGCTACATGTATTCTCTTTGCATTGGATGTCTTAATATCTATCATGCAAATGTATTGAACCTTTAAGGTCAATTCAATGCCAATCGGCTGCACATGCAGATGAATTTAATAAAAATAGGCTCTCATATTATGACAGACAGACAGACAGACAGACAGACAGACACACACACACACACACACACACACACACACACACACACACACACACACACACACACACACACACACACACACA
>WFKH01003881.1:46108626-46119483 GCA_016163765.1 Magallana hongkongensis
CCCCCCCCCCCCCCCCCCCCCCCGATGCTAAGTGCCTGTTGTTTTCCTGTAACATTGCTTTTTATTATTCTCTCAAATATTTATTTAACTTTTTGGTGTAAAATCTAATGTACATAACACTTTTTATAACTTTTAATGAACATATAATATAAAAATCGCATTTTCCTGTACTTTTTTAAATTGCGCATATATCAATTCGAAGTTCCTCCATATAGCTTTCGAATTTCTTACCAAACGTTTACCGATCCGGATGGAAAATTGGTTCACGCATGCGCACATCCTGGTTATAGTGCCTGGATAAACTATATAAAAAATAGCTTTTTCTATATCTCACATCGTGGATGTTGGATCTGGGTTTCAGTGCATTACGATCCCGATGTTTATCTATTTTTAGAACCACCACATAATTGAAGAATCATCATATAATGAAGAAGTATCATCACGTAATGTTGAAGTATCATCATAATGTAATGTTGAAGTATCAGCATGTAATGCTAAAGTATCAGCATGTAATGTTAAAGTATCATCATATAATGAAGTTTATCCACATAAGGCAGTTGAGGCGTTCCATACTTGTGTACCTTGGGACCACCACCCCTTTTAAATGCACTGTTTTACAGTGTATGGACTGTAGTTCAATCACAATAAGACATACATATATAGCAAAATAACAAATAGCAATTCAAAAGAGTGATGTGCAAAACATACACGTGTAAATACACTGGACTGAAAATAATCCGAGATTCCTCTGACTCTAACCCCCGCTTTTATAAAAGCGGAGGTTAGAGTCAGAGGAATCTCGGATTAGACTGAAAAGTACAAATACTTTGAAAAGAAAAAGTCAACACGACATATCCTTTATTGAAACATACCTTTATAATCTCTCAAACGATAGTTGAGCTACATTTTCCACTATCGACGTCTTGCTGGTGTAAAGCAGAATAATGACCCCCGTAGAATATGACCGGGGGTCATTTTTCGACGTAGAATAATGACCCCCGGTCATTATTCTATATAGAAAAATGACCCTTTTTCCTGAAGAATAAGTGTCATTTTCATAAAAATGAGCACACTCTACGTGAAGAAAAGTGACCCCTGTAGAATAATGACCCCCTTATAAATTTAAATTTTTCAGTATAATTTCTAGTTATTTGTGAAATAGTCTTTACAATATTGTCATTTTTATTGCAGTAAACAGAAAGTAACAGAAATTATAATTCATATTGAAATAAACTTAAAGTGAAAGAAGGGATATATTTTAGAAAATAAAAATCCTTCCGTTATAACAAGATACTGACATATTGTACCGAGGTATAGATCTCATCTTAATTAACGAGTTACAGGTATCTCGTTTTTACGAGTGAAAACACATTAAAATTATTTCGAGATACAAGTCACTCTGTAATGAAATTCTGTTTACTGGCGATGAAAGAATAGACTCTATATTGTTCATTAATTATCCCTGCATTGACGTTTATAATTTTCTACTAACTACTGGGGTATGCAAGTGCAGCACCCAGAATTAATGATTAATCAAAAATTATGAAAAGTTTACTCCATTGTTAGGAATTATTACTCAAATGATCAATCTATTAAATCTATCTTAAGCCCTAAAATACCTTGTTCGCACTATAACAATTTTTTCAATTTCACTTAAAAGATACATAGAAATTCACAATCATAAAATAATTTTAAGCCGATATTGGTCTCTGTTTTGTGAAATCAAATTTCAAAAAAAGATTTTCTATCTATCCATCAAATAAAATATTGGTGTGTCGAGGAACCTTGAATCAAAATATTAAGAGGTCTCTGATGGTTACTTTGTTGACCACTTAGCCTCCTTAAAAACTCTGTGTAAGGTAACACACTTTACTTCAGTCCGTTCCTACACGGTGATCACAGATGCACTGTATTTACTTTTACATAAAATTGCTATTGAAACTTTGTTTACCGAAAGAATAAAATCTATAATGAGAGCTACATGTAAATGCTTTTTTTTTTTTTTTTTTTTTTTTTTTAACTTTTTCATATATTCGATCAGTGTTTATTTTCTATTAAAGATATGATATATAGTCAGGTACTCTTCACACAATTGCTCTGAAAAAAAATAGTTCTTTGCATGATCAGCAAATACAACATTACAACACATGTTAAGAATATCGATGTACATGTAAAATGTAGAAAAAACAATATTAACGTTACATGATTTTAAAAAATCACTTTTCAACAGAAATGTAAATAAGAAGTATTCATATTCCTACGCTACCCGCCTCTTCAGTCTTTTTCACGAAAATATACGTCATTCTTCGATTGACAATTTTTTCACCAATGAACATTGCTCATTAAGGTCTTCCGTTTCCAACGGAAGACCTTATAGTTTTCGTACTGTTTCTTATCAAGGTCTTCCGTTTCAACGAGCATCGATCTATTATCATTTGAAGTTTGTAACCCATTTTTCAGATTTTGTAAAAATCACTTCCGGTTCAGACTTATCCGCCATTTTGTTATTTTTTCTTGACCACGCATCTCCTCAGAACGGAGTGTAGATAGAAAGCTGAAATCTTTAGAAATGATAGAGGACATGCTAGTCTAGTCGCTCCAGGAAAAATTGTTGTCTGGAATTTCCAAGAACGGAATCTAGCTCGGATCAAAATATGGGTCAAAAATTTGCAATGAATTTTCTTTAATCCACGCATCTCCTTAAATACGATTAAAAATATAATACTGAAAATTTGAGGAATGATAGATTCTGCGTCTAATTACAACTTACTCGAATCAATTTGATGAATTTTAAATTTTTTAAACAATTTAAATTCATTTAAGTCGTGTTAAAATGACCTCAGACTAATTTTAAAACAATATCTAAGTTGCGCTTGCAATTCTGCGTCTGATGACATCTTTCTCGAATTGTTGAAATGAAATTTAAATTTTTCAAAAATTTTAAACTCATTTAAATCGTGTTAAAATGACCTCAGACTAATTTTACAACATAATATCTAAGTTGCGCTTGCAATTCTGCGTCTGATGACATCTTTCTCGAATTGATTGAATGAAATTTAAATTTTTTGAAAAATTTAAAGTCATTTAAATCGTGTTGAAATGACCTCAGACTAATTTTAAAACATGATATCTAAGTTGCGCTTGCAATTCTGCGTCCGATGACATCTTTCTTGAATTGATTTGATGAAATTTAAATTTTTCAAAAACTTTAAACTCATTTAAATCGTGTTAAAATGACCTCAAACTAATTTTAAACATTCCGTTTCCTGTCCCGAGACAAAAAAACATTGACTCCACAAGATCTCAAAAACTGTGACGAATTGAACAACCAAACTTTGTGGGATGATAGCCCTAAGTATGTATCTGTGTTTACATTATTTTGTTTGATTCGTCGTGACTTCCGGTCGTCACCGGAAGCTCTTCAAAATTATTTTTTCCCTTATTTTATTTATTTTACATGGAATGAATATATCAGTATACGATCTTATATACGTTAACTATACAATGTTATTTAAGCAAACATATTCTACTTCCGGTGAGATATATCCAATATCTTAGGTAGCTTTCCTTTTTACAAATTTGATACCCGCGAGATTTTAGTCACTGTAAGTGATTGAGACACGAAACTTTTATGAATGATAGAAAATTGATTGAAAATGTGTTTAACGGGTTTCATTTTGTCAACCATCACTTCCGGTACTCACCGGAAGGGTTCAAACAATTCATGTTATCAACAAGTTTAACAGATTTTCTTGGGTGTTTCATCTAGCCTGATAAACAGTGATGTACACTAGGCAAATATACAAGAAATACCAGCTTTTATTTTCATTAATCACTTCCGTTCGTCCGTTTCCGGTCTCGAGACAAAAGACCTAGTTTCAACAGGATCTCAAATTTGGCAGAGAGTATCGATATTTCATTGTATCATATAAAACAAATCGGAAGACCTACTCGTTACTCGTAACGAGATCTAGTATTATTACAAAATTATATTACTTTCAAGATTATTGTTCGTTAATTATCACACAATCTACTGTGAGAGAAAATGTTAATTATTCATTGTGTATGAATGTGTTTTTCTTTTCTTTTCTTTCTTTAATTACGGAATAGTTACGCAACCCCTGCACAGATTTCTGATCACACTCGTGTAGACCTGGATTATTTGTTGCTGATGCAAATGTAAAGTCGCGACAAAATATAGTTCAGCAAGCTGTGCATAAATTTTGTAAATCAAATATCGTTTTCAAGTAATAAAGCTATATAAAATGCTGTTAAATATTATTCATGGTAAAGTAACAAGTACAGTTCAGCAGATTTCTAGCTTTCTACGCTCGTGCAGCGTCATTTCCCGCCATATGTCGACGAGAGAAGAGACCTAACTCTTAATCAATTTGTGGTAATGAAAATGTGTTTGCTACGGATATGAAAAACTATATACAGCGATTTCTTAACAAGTTCGGTGTTGTTAACTTTAAAATCAGCTGAGCAGAGTGAAAATTCAAGTAATTTAAAAGTCAAATATATTGGATATTGGGTAACCTATAAAAATTTCTATTCTTGTTTACGGCGGGGGTCATTTTTCTATGGGGGTCATTTCTCTTCATGTTTAACATGAAGAAAAATGACCCCTGGGTCTTTTTTCTTCAAAAAAAATCCAATTATTCTACAGCTGAGGGGGGGGGGGTGTCATTATTCTAGGTCGAAAAATGACCCCCAGTTATTATTCTACGGGGGTCATTATTCTTCTTTACACCGGCCATGCATCTTATAAAAATGTTAACACATCGCTGTCAGCTGTTCGCAATCAAAACATGACGAGTTGACATGGTGAGTCGTACGATAATTATTTCGATTAAAACAAACATGTTTGTGTTTGATATGCAGAGCATAGATTAACTTGCATTACTTTAATGCATTTATTTTTCAAGTAAATAATTATAATAAATATATATATTCATATTTGAAATCTTTACAAACTCTTCATTCAGTGATCGAATCTACATTGTACGTGTTGTTCGATTATTCAACCACAGGGGCTTGTGAAGAAGAAAAAATCTTTAAAAAAGTGGGTACCTCGGTTAAACCTCGCTTCATCAGCTAATTTCTCATTTAATACGTTATCCTAGAAACTTGTGCCGATCCGTATTCCTTTATAAATGATTCTTCTTTGAGATATCACCTCCGGATTAGTTCTTTTTTACACCAATATTATCAAACTTGTTGATTTCTCGCGTAAACATTGAAAATCGACAACAAGTTTCTAGTATTACGTTTTAAGAGAGAAATTAGCTAATGAAGCGAGGCGGTATCCAAGATGGCGTCCTCCCTTGTTATTTTTCCTCAGAGGTACCCACTTTTTGAATATGTTTTTTATTTCTACAAAAGCCATTGTGATTCAACAACTGAAAAATCGGCGACGATTAGGCTGGGCTTAATATGCTTTTTAAATACGCTTTTACCAAATTTGAGAAAAGACTTTCAATCGCTTTTCGCTGTTAAAATCGGGATCTGTGTCTTCCACCTGCTTCGTTTTTGTTTTTATTCAGGTAGAGAAAATTTTCACTATTTTCCAAAGGAGGACCACACATTCAACCTAATAATCAATCAAATTAACGAAATCGTTTCAATGCACACTCTGATTAACTGTTTAAAAACAGAGTTCGGTTTTATGACCAGTATAAATTGTTTTCAGTTCGAGTTAGTTTCATTGTGAATTGTGCACTATTTTCCTAATCTTGACTGCGGAATCAAAATTTCCGGAAAAATCAATATTTAAATCCCGATATCTCTGCAATGCATAGTCCGATTTTCAAACGGATTTCAGTTTCGTGTTTAGCTTGACAAACTTCACAATATGCATATAATTTTAAAATTTGAATTTATTTATATTTTTAGAATCACTTCCGGTTTCGACCGGAAGTGACGAAATGCAATTTTTTGTAAAAATGCCATAAGTAAATCAGTTGATTTACAATAACAGTAAATTTCGAGTCTTTATAAACAACGTTTTAGAAAAAGTCCTGGACAAAATCACTTTTATAACAAATTGAAAACGACGTAACTAAATAACAGAAGTGACTTTATTTCTGAAAGTTTAATACCTTTAACAGACAAGAATTTCCCATAATCCCTGCAAATTTCATGCGAATCGGTTGAATAGTTTTTGAGATATAAAGCCAAAAAGGAGTCAGAAGGAAAAAAAAAGAATAATAATACACAAAATTGTCGAGGAGTCTCATAAATGCATTCAATTGAGTTTCATAATGGATTAGAAGATTATAATAATGTAATGACATCCACCTCCCTGCCTGAAATCTTTTGGAAAGGACTCTTAACCCTATAGTTTAGCACAAGACTTGAAGCTCTTAACAGAGTGTATGACATACTATAGAAGAGGTGCCCAGATTCCATTCACTTTATTTATCCCACGTATGTTAACTTACAAAATAGGTTTTATGTTTATATGTTTTCATAGATAAACTAAAACAAGGTGGGTTGTATACTACTTATTACTTTACTATTAACAAGTCTATTTGTTTATCTTAAAAAATTTAAAAACTGTTTTTGTTTCAAATGATAAAAATATTAGCATAACTATTTTGATCATACAACTTTATAATTACATTCTATTTAATGATTTATTACTAAATATGAACAAGCCAAGGAAGATAACCCCATTATGAAGAAGCAAGGGAAGATAACTCCATTAACTGTTATAATCCTCTTCCCTGAACTCTTTTCAAATGCGTTCACAATATCTTATCAATAACTTTGATGGACAGCTTCATTATTTTTCTATATTCAATGATTAATTAGTAAATATGAACAAGCTAAGGAAGATAACTCCATTAGGAAGAAGCAAGGGAAATAACTCCATTAACTGTTCCCCCCCCTTTCAACTCTTTCCAAATGCTCTCCAAATGCTAGGTCCTGAACCCTGACTTAGGGGGTCATGAATTTCACAATTTAGGTACAGGAGTTCATAACCATGCATTCAGTTTTTTGCCCACATGTGTGGGAATTTTAAGATTTAATACATTTTTACTATATGGCCATATTGGCCCCACCCTAGGGCCTAAACCCCTGTCCCAGAGACCATAAATTTCACAATTTAGGTAGAAGACTTCATGGACATCATATCCATGCATTTACTTGTTCACAAATATATATGGGAGTAGAGAAGAAGATTTTCTAAAATTTAATACATTTTTTACTATATGGCCATATTGGCCACTCCCTTGAGCCTGAACCCCTGACCCAGGGACCATAAATTTCACAATTTTGGTAGAGGGCTTCATGGACATCATAATCATGCAATCAGGTTTTTCCTCACATTTGTGGGAGTAGAGAAGAAGATTTTTGAAAATTTGGCTGGTTTTTTTTTTGCATATTTGGCCTCACCTGTGGCATCCTGGGGGTGGTAGAGCGACCAATTTCACAATTTACATTCCTCTTACCATAGAGATGCTTCACACCAAAAATGGAAACAATTGGCCATGTAGTTTTTGAAAAGAAGTTAAAACTGTAAATTGTTAACGCACGACGCACGTCGCACGACACACGACGACGGACGAAAACAGATAGCAATAGGTCACCTGAGTTTACTCAGGTGACCTAAAAATCGACCTATCCATTGTGGCCCTGCCCTACCCTCTGGAGTCATGATTATCACAACTTTGAATTTACACTACCTGAGGATGCTTCCACATAAGTTTCGCTATTCTGGCCAAATGGTTCTTGAGAAGAAGATTTTAAAGATTTACTTTATATATTCCTATGTATAAATTCGATCCCCCATTGTGGTCCCACCCTACCCCCGGGGGGTCATGAATTTCACAACTTTGAATCTACACTACCTGAGGATGCTTCCACATAAGTTTCAACTTTCCTGGCTGATTAGTTTCTGAGAAGAAGATTTTTAAAGATTTACTCTTAATATTCCTATGTAGAAATTCGACCCCCCCCCATTGTGGCCCCACCCTACCCCCGGGGGTCATGATTTTCTCAACTTTGAATCTACACTACCTGAGGATGTTTCCACATAAGTTTCAGCTTTCCTGGCTTAATGGTTTTTAAGAAGAAGATTTTTAAAGATTTACTCTATACATTCCTATGTAAAAAGTCGACCCCCAATTGTGGCCCTATCCTACCCCTGGGGGTCATGATTTTCACAACTCTGAATCTACACTATCCGAGGACACTTCCACATAAGTTTCGGCTTTTCTGGCCAAATGGTTCTTGAGAAGAAGATTTTTAAAGATTTACTCTATATATTCCTATGTAAAAATTCAACCCCCCATTGTGGCTCCATCCTACCCCCGGGGGTCATGATGTTCACAACTGTGAATCTAAACTACCTGAGGATGCTTCCACACAAGTTTCAGCTTTCCTGGTCAAATGGTTCTAGAGAAGAAGATTTTTGAAAATTTCTCGAACATTTTCATTAATTCCTAATTATCTCCCCTTGTAAGAGGGCTTGGTCCTTAATTTTCAAATCTTTGAATCCCCTTAGGCTAAGGATGCTTTGTGCCAAGTTTGGTTGAAATTGGCCCAGTGGTTCTTGAGAAGATGTTGAAAATGTGAAAAGTTTACAGACGGACGGACGGACATACAGACAGACGGACGACAGACAAAATGTGATCAGAATAGCTCACTTGAGCTTTCAGCTCAGGTGAGCTAAAAACGACATCCTGAAACAAAAAGAATGACCAGCATTCTAAATGGCACTCACTTTATTTTCTTTGAACCCTTGGCTGACGGTAAATGTTTACCTTTAGAATTAACCATTAGTGTTCAGTGCAAAAGTTTTTACTTATGGTCACCTAAAAAACCCCGAAAACTTAGTATGTACCAACTGCTAGAAAACTAACCACACCTGATCAAAATGAACATCCGAGACTTGTTGCAAAGTTTGTAAACATTTAGGACATACTCCTGGTGACAAAACATGTCCGCACTATGAACCGCAGAAACACTTCACCTTCTCCTTATCCTTCTGTGGAGAAGAAGATGTGTTGTCCAACTTTTTCCCATGTGAGCTGGATTTCTGTGGCATTAAACAGAAATCTGCTGAACACGCTTTTTTTAGAACACAAAAGCAGTACGATGCGGGGATCTTGATACAGCAAACATCATTAAAGACGCAACTGACGCGCTCTCCACTTTTCGTCGTGGGAAAAAATCAAAACAAACGAACAATGGGAGTCGAGAAAAATTGCCGTTATGGAGGAAATTCTTAAAAAATAGTGCGTTCAAGTCCCAGTCTTCCAGGAAAAATTGCGGACCGCCACAAAAAGAAAAAAAAAGAACAAATCCACAACCTTTGTTGAGGCCACATATAAGAACAAATTGGGGTCAGGGCGTGATCGCTAAAGGACTCAAAATACCAAACCAGAACACCGGCCCGGATCAAGTATCCTTGAGTGCTCCTGAAAAAAATCTCTCCAAACAAGAGGCCCATGGGCCACATCGCTCACCTGAGCAACAATAAGCATGATAAATCAGTTTAATGGAGACATAATACAAATATCTGGACAATGTAGTATAATACATGTAGATATTCTTATGTTTATAATCAAGTCCCTTTTCTAACAGGATGATTTTATATTCATATCACATGTTGGGCGTCGCAGTTCTCAACAAGATCCTAGACAATTGTTTATACATGGGATATAAACCTACATCAAACTCTGAACCCCTGGTGAGGCCCAAGAATCGTCCAGGGGCAAAAGTCTTAACAATTTTAAAGAATCACAAATTGGCAAAATGTTTGCATATAAGTAAAACCATATATTATAACATTTCAGTTTTTTGTGAATTAAAAATGTTTTCCTTTGTAAAATTGGATTCCGAATGTGGCCCCACCCTATTCTAAAAATCTTTATTTTAACGAATTTGAATCCACACTACCCAAGGTTGCTTTTACTAAAGTTACCGATTTTCTAGACAATTGGTTTTGTAGAAATTTTTTTCCCATATATTCCTATGTCAAAAATTTGACTCACCCCCCCCCCCCTCACCGTTGTGACCCCATCCTACCCCCGGGGATCATGATTTGAACAAACTTGACTCTACCTAGTCCTTACCTGAGGATTCTTCCACATAAGCTTCACCTTTCCTGGCTACTTAGTTTTAGAGATTTTTAAGATTTACTCTATATATTCCCATGTAAAAACTCGACCCCCCCCCCTTGTGGCCCCCACCCTACCCTCGGGGGTCATGATTTTCCCAACTTAATTCTACACTAGCTGAGGATGCTTCCACATAAGTTACAGCTTTCCTGGCTGATTATATTCTGAGAAGAGGATTTTTAAAGATTTACTCTATATATTCCTATGTAAAAATTCGACCCCCAATTGTGGCCCCACCTTTCCCCCAGGGGTCATGATTTTAACAAATTTGAATCTTCACTAGCTGAGAATGCTTCCACATAAGTTTCAACTTTCCTGGCTGATGAGTTTCTGAGAAGATTTTTAAAGATTTACTCTATATATTCCTTTGTAAAAATTGGACCCCCCATTGTGGCCCCACCCTACCCCGGGGGGTCATGATATTACAACTTTGAATAAACACTTGCTGAGGATGCTTCCACATAAGTTTCAGCTTTCCTGGCCAAATGGTTCTTGAGAAGAAGATTTTTGAAAATTTCTCAAAATTTTCCAATAATTCCCAATTATCTCCCCTTGAAAAAGGGCGTGGTCCTTAATTTTCACAACTTTGAATCCCCTTTGCCTAAGGTTGTTTTGTGCCAAGTTTGGTTGAAATTGGCCAAGTGGTTCTGGAGAAGATGTTGAAAATGCGAAAAGTTTATAGACAGACAGACAGACAGACAGACAGACAGACAGACAGACAGACAGA
>WFKH01003881.1:46119493-46132684 GCA_016163765.1 Magallana hongkongensis
AGACAGACAGACAGACAGACAGACAGACAGACAGACAGACAGACAGACAGACGGACGGACAGACAGACGGACGACAGACAAAATGTGATCAGAAAAGCTCACTTGAGCTTTCAGCTCAGGTGAGGTCAAAAAAGTCAGAAAACCAAAACTTAGCGACAGCGCTAACCGTAAACAAAAACAAAACAACCGTGAACAATCACGACAGCGTAAATTTGTTCAGATATTGAAGGAGCTCATAACTGCATCCGATAGCGACGTCGAGACGTCTAGAGTTAGACGAAATGTATAACGAAATAGCAAAAGGGGCACAAATTACGTCAAAAGCTCAGTGGATAGGAGAAGGTACAAATTTTTCCTCAGTCTGGAAAAGAAATATCAGATTAACAAATGTATGAAATAAATACTGATAATGGGAAGTTTACTTCAAATTCTCAAATCATAAACGAAATGTGTAATTTTTATGAAAATCTTTAGAAAAGTTAATCAATCGAAGAAAATAGCATATCAAACTATTTACATGATATTAATTGCCCAACAGTAGGTGAAAATGAAAAACAAAACTTCGATACATTACCGCCAGTAGACGAATGAAAAATAACAAATCTCCTGGTTTAGATGGAATACCATGCAAGTTCTATAAATGTTTTTGGAGTCATATTGGTTCTTTATTCTATGAAGTATTATTATCCGTTTTTGATCATCAAGAACTGCCTTTTTCACAACACATATCTCTTATTACCCTCTTAGTCAAGAAATGAGATAAAACTATAGACCGTGAAGT
Source organism: Magallana hongkongensis (assembly GCA_016163765.1). Classification (NCBI taxonomy): domain Eukaryota; kingdom Metazoa; phylum Mollusca; class Bivalvia; order Ostreida; family Ostreidae; genus Magallana; species Magallana hongkongensis. Next base: position 46,120,275 of record WFKH01003881.1, read on the forward strand.
TTAACAAATATTGATAACAAAATTATAGCCTTGATATTTCCAAGACGATTACAAAAAGTTATTGGTTAAAAATCTATGAAGATATGAAAAAAATTCTTCGAATCATGGAAAAAAATAAAGTTAACAATTTCTGGGAAAACATGTGTTGTGAACTCCTTAGCCATATCAAAACTGATTTATGTTGGTTCAATTTTACCTTTACCAGAAAACGATTTGATAAAAAAAAAAGTGAAAAATAGAATTTTCAATTTTATATGGAATAAACGTGATAGAATCAGGAGAGATACAATAATAGTAAAACAAGAAAATAGTGGTATAGGTTTAGTGGATATAGAGCTAAAACTAAAGGCCCTAAAGGCATCATGGATAAAACGATTGACTAATAAATCAAATGTGATTGGACCCATTGTAAACGGATACTTGAATGTAATGAAAATAGATTTAAATTATTAACTCACACTGTCTGAAATAAATACCGAAAAACTTCAGAATGATATCTAACTTGCCCATTTTTTATAAAGAAATATTTTGTTACTTTAATGAATATAAAATCTAATTTGTCAGACGTCGTTTGCACAACAACCACTGTGGAATAACAATTTGTTTCAATACAGGGGTTAAACATTATGTTTTAAGAATTGGATAGCTATAGCAATATTTTGTATGTAAAAGATGTATTTAAAGAAAGTGGTTTATTTAAATCATTTACAGGATTTTTCAGATATTTTGTCAAATAGATCCAATTGGTTGTGTGAATATAATTTATTATAAATGTAATTAAGAAAAAGAGTATATTGTTTGATATGAAATGCTGGTTTTTACTTGAACAGATTTTGTAAATGCACTCAATTTTAATAACGGTGTCCATTGTATCTTAGAGATAAAATGTGAATTTTAGTCCGAAAATATGTTGTCTAGAAAGTTTAAACCTCCTTGCCATTAATCTTATTTAAGCAGAAATTATTGTTTAAATAAAGAATATTGGCCTAGTATCTACACAAACAGGATAAAGAAAATGTATGACAAGCGTTTAAGTGAATTTAACTACAACCTGCTTAACAATATTTTTATGTAGCAATTCTTTTTTGCAAAAATGTAAATTAAGACAAAATTCAAAATGTGACTATTGTGACATCTCAATGGAAGATATTAAACATCTTATTTTTGATTATGATAATGTCAAAAGTGTGTGGCATAATTTGAAGACTACTTTAAATTTTATAGTTAAATGGAAACATTTTTTATGTTAAAAAAATCCAAAAGTACTTTTTTTTATAATACAATTATTTCTTATTTAGATTTTAAGATATATAAATTCAACATGGGATGTTGAATGAAAAACGATTGTCAACATAGTTTAAAGTTAGAACAAACTCTTTACATAGGGATATGGGTATCATGCTAGAATTTTCAAAAACGACTATGTTTAAAACTACGGTAAAACGTTTGACAAATCAGTTATAAAATACTTTTGTTTTGTTATTTTCATAATAATGCTTCTAGATTTCCTAATACCCGGGATGTCTGGTATTTGTTAATGGGTATCGTTGCTAAAGAGAAAAAAAAAATAATTAAAACAGAAAAAAATATGTTTGTTCATTTTTGTTCAACTCTATTGTGAACATTCTGAACTATATATATCATATATTAATACATGTATTTTTCACAACGCCAAAATGCCTTTCTTCAATAAACCATGTAAAAGCTGAGTATTCAAACTTGTAAGAAGTTATGGTTCTTATAAGCCTCTGCCTAGAAGATTAAACCTTATAAAACCCCCCAAAAAATAAAAAAGAAAATAAAAAATTGAAAAAGCAAAGTAGAAACTGAAACTATCTGATATTCCTTTAAGCCAAAAAAGAAATAGACAGATCTATATGCATAAATGCAAATTTAAAACAGTACCATTTCATACATAAGTTGTATCATCAGTGGTTGAAGTCCATTCACTAATGCAATAAAATTTATATCATTATAGGTCAACGATGTACTTATTTTGCGTTTTTATCTTATAACATTAGGGTGGATGTTTTGACCCTTAATGATATAATTTTACAATTCTATCATTAATGGACGGCGAGGTAGTACGTTAATGATAAAATTATATCATTAGTGGTCAGGATTTTTACCACCAAAGCAACTTTATACCATTAGTAGATACTGTATCAGATCAGGTTGCTACAAAGCTGAATAATTTTGCAGGAAGCATTACAAAAATTGTGATTTAATCAAAGTTACTGTGGTTGTGACGTCAAGTAACGTTATATTTTAAGCTGTGTTTGGCATGTTTCAAACTGAAAAAATATCATTTAGCTTCTCATACAAACACTTATTTACAACCTAAGAACTTTCATATTTCGGTTAGAAACACATGCATATGGTCCAGATATTGCAGTTCTTTTTGAAAAAACAAGAACTTATATATCAGTCCAAAAATGTTATTTTTAGAAATGGCTAATAGATAGAGTCGAAAAGGTTTCATTTTCTATATGATATGCAAATTCGATTGTTTACATTGAAAAAAAAGTGAGTGTCGGTCTCAGTATTTTTTAAAAACAAATTTGAAATTATGGGGAAAAGAAATTCTTGCATGATTCTGATTCTGATGATTTGATAATGGTATTCAATAAGATAGAAACAATATTTTGGATGAAAAGAATTCCATGTCTTTCATGAAAGATTATTCAATATAAGTTGATTTATTCAGATATTGTATCCCATTGATTAAATCATTTCATGAAATAAACTGTGTCTGCAAAATTACATGCGGAGAATCAAACTTGCCAACGTTTATAGCTCTCTTGCATATAAGACATTTTATACAACTGCTTTGGAAAACGTGAATTTTTAATTAGTACGATATTGTTCTAAATCGGAGGGGGGGGGGGGATGTCCGGACAATATCACAAGAAAAAAGAGATACCTTGACAACAACAGTGATGCTGCTTTCCAAATGAACGAATGGTACCGGTGTTATATAGTGCCTTTTCCCCCTAGCCATCTTTCTCCCCGGAAAGATGGCTATATAGCAGTTTTGAAAACATGATTTATCTTTCGAATCTAATACCATAAAATGTTGAGAACTTCTCTGAAATCTAGAAGAAAGTCTGCGCAAAAATCTAATTTCAGCGAATTAATTATCAACTGATGATTTTCCTGGCCAATGTAATATTTTTAAAGAGATTTTACAATTTCGTTAACTATTTGTTGAACTTAACAATATTTTCGAAAAAGCTTTGACAAAATTTTCAATTGAAAGTAAAAAGCCACAACGAATTACTTTGTCTTTACAAATGTTATTATTTAAAGTGACACCATTTACACTTTATTCATTTAAGGAATGAAGTAAATATTTATTAGTTTTATACGATATAAAATGGTTTGGGGCAGTTTACGCTTTATAAACCGCGAAGATATATAATATTTACTTCATTCCTTATAATTTAATTTTTGTGTCTATTAATTGTTGATAAAAACAGTCATTTGATCTTTAAAATGACTTTAAATTGTATAAAATTCAAACGTAACATCAGGCGGATTGATACGTTTTTGACGTTAGTCTTACTATGACGTAGGCAACATTCTTTATACGATATAAAATAATTTTTTAGCCAATCAGAAAGCGTGTTACAACCAGAATTAAATTATTTAAAAATTAAAATCTACAAATTCTTTTCTGGTATTCTGATTTTGATACATTTATGAAAACAGTTTTATAAAGTTTTAATGGTCATATGAGATGATAATCAATATTTTCAATATGGAGAAAATACTCTGATTACAAAAGGAAAAATATCATACTTACGAAAACAACAACTTTCTTCAGTAGGATGTGTTGAAGTGTTTTGTGTAGTTGGTGTTAATTAGAAATATCGTTCTGCGCGTAATTATCATTTTTCTTCTTTTTACTCAAAAAATGTGTATGATTCTATCCTAGGACGCTTGTAAGTCAGAGTGATCGGGAAATATTTTGCATTTTTTCTACAATCTACTTCAATATCCAGTTCCTTCTTGTCCTGTTTTTATTCTTTGCCTTCCCCCCTTTTTTTGTCAAAAAGAACGTATTTGTTTGTTTGATTTTGCTTTTTAGAAGGGTTACTCGAATCTTTGATTTGATTTTGATGAATGGTAAAACTGTCGATTTTCTTTTATTCTTATGGCGATTTTTTTACATAATAATTTTTTATTAAAAAATCTTGTTTATGGGCGATTCGCACGAACAGTTGGTGTACGCATGACGTAATGGTGACGCACGTTTACTGTGCGTTCAAATTATATGTTGATGATGAGCATTTGCGACTTGCAGTCAACGTACGTGTAACGCAGGGGACAAGTGAGATCTCCTTTCGTCATCCGTGCAATTAAAATCGTACGATTATCTTACGGGTTCCTTGAGTGAAGCGCAAGTGCAGCGTACGTTTTCAGATCTCGCAAGGAAACCGTGGTGATTGTTGTGCATGTCCAACAGCCACCGTGCGTGCTTACGGGAAGCGTACGTAAGATGCACTTGCGTGTCTCGCAAGATTTTCAGTAAAATCCGCCCGTAGACCACCCGTAGAAGCACGTACGACCAATTGTGCCTAAGGCTTAACCTAATGAGAACCATTAACCAAGTCACCGGGAACGTTAACGTCGATGGGAAATTTAAGGACAAAAATCTTGCATGTGCATTAATCAATTAAATACAAAATACACATTTTGCTTTCAATAACAAACCTATATAAACCTTACAAATATTACAGCTTAAAAAAATTTAATCGCTTCTGGTGACGATAGGATGTAACGACGAACTCTCTGATGTATTAAATCCGTCCGTAAAGATAACAGTAATGTTATATAACTCTGAAAAAAAACCCTCAAGCACTGAAGATAAATCGAATATATTTTGATTATACATGTAATTGTCCTCGAGTATTTACAACTTTTTGGCGCATATTTTTCTTAAATTTACAAACAAAAATTTGAAATGAAAATAAGGAAATGAACAGTTAACAGGTATACTACGACCCCCATCTCCACGAAATAGGATTGTCACGATTTTTGAAAGTTTTATTTTTATTTTGTCAAGATTTTTTGGATGAGTCTACCCCCCCCCCCCCTCCCCTTTCGTTTAATTCAATGTGAATACATACGAAACTGTCAAACAAGAATTAAAATAAAATGACGATTCATTTGATTTCGAATTTCGCACATATGTGCATAATTGCATTTCTTAGTCCAAAATATTAAATGAATAATTCTCATCAAATCTTAGTTATGAACACAGAATATTTATTTCCCACTCTGATTAAAACCATTTCATAAATGTCATTTTTTTTTATCTACTTGTAGGTGATATATACTTTAGAAAGATATCAATCATCTTGCCTCGATAAAAATTGGTTAAGGTCTTAACACACTATTACGTCATGAGCGATCCTTCAGTTCTTCCAAAGATTCTCTAAAACAGGGGTTTAGCCTGGACAAAATTGCACAAACAGATAGACGGACTGATAGATTTATTAAAAATTCTCAAACATTTTTCATTTACCATTCAGGACATAGAGTTATGCATACGAGTGTATATCTTGTCAAACCAGGTAATTTATCAAATATTTACCTAAACTGAGTTCTATGTATTCCACGATACGTATGTTCAATTTTCAACATTGTCTATAAAACAATAATAAATCGGCAAAACGAAACTCAACCTGTACAGAGGAAATGCAAATATAAATACAACCTGGGGGTGTACAAACATTGATTTTAATACTTATTGGGTTTCCATTAATAATTCTTATAAAATCTGAACCAAATACGTGAGGGAGAACCCTTACTATGGGGGAAAAACTACTATATAGCAGCTTTTCCGGGGGGGGGGGGGGGAGGGAGCTACTATGGGGGAAAACCTGCTCTACAACACCGGATAGGGATACACATTCAATATGGTGAACACGATGAATTTCATTTTTGAGCGTGCATTGCAAAAAGGCAATAAATATCCATTAAGATTTTAATACATGTATATATACAGTCCCTAAACAAATCATAAAATAATAGCTCTCTAAGCCTAAAGAACCGAGTCTTAGATTTTGAATTACGTCACGTTTACGAAGCGCTGCGACGGAAGACTTTTGGCTCTAGTTATCTTCATATATTCTATGTAATTGCAAAGTAGAGGTACTTTAGACCATATAAAACAGCTCAGAAGTTCCATGCTAATTAAGAACACCAGGCGTTCTTTTGATGCATACAATTCGAATATAATGCAGAATATGTGTCAAATTTTCAAATGTGTTTTATGAAATTTAAGGGAATCAAATATACTACGAGTTCGTTCGCTATTTTCTGTGACAAAACTGTCTTCTCTTTGATTCAAATGAAATGTATGACGTGTATTATTAATGAAACAATAATATGATTTTAGAAAGAGAAGGTAAAAGAGCTTTGTCGCCGATTAGAAATTTTGTTCCGTAGGCCGCGAGACGAGTTTTGTTTGGTTTCTTTTGACATTTGGAGACGGAAGGACAAATTATTCCGTCCGTTTTTATATCTAATTACCCGTTTATAGAATGCTTTGATTTAATTCACTATTGTCGCTATTTGTAAAAATTACCAAACGCCCGAGGAGATGAATAAACTATTGATAAAGCAGTTTGATCTTTATCGAATTTTTCGTTTATAACCTAAAAGTGTTTTGACTTCCTTTGATATCGAGTAAGTCATTGATTTTAAACGCTGTTTAACTTTGTTCACGATAAATGTTTTTCTATCTCTTCTTTTCATATCAATGTTACAATGTGTAATTGATTTCCTCATGACGTCAGCTTATGAACGGCAATTAATTGTACCAAAAATATGTATACAAACGGACAAAACTGACTTTAAGTGTTCGTAATGACCTTTAATTACAAACTTATTATTTGATTGAAATTTTACTGAAAGTACACGTGCTTAGTTATACCATACACTTTAACGAGATCTACATAAAATGTATGAATGCTATATAAATGTTGTCATAAATTTTGAAGCTAAATTATCGAATCTCTTTTATGAAAGGTATACCCGTGGCCCGTGACCATTTATAGTAATTTAACGATAAAATATCTGAATTATATGACCTATATTTTCATTCACTTGTAGTTAAATATCACAAAAAGTAACGAACACATTGTTTGAATTTATCAATCAATAGAATTTTAACTGTTGCTTTAAACAATTTGCGTTAAATTCTGGGTTAGTGTAAACGGAATATATCACAAACGTACTTGAACTACCTCTTTTTCAAGAATAAGATGTCACTGGTTTCGATATCCTTTTTCTCGGAGTGAATGGACTGGCATGACTGTAGCAAATTCTCTATCTCAGTTTTAAAGACAAGTTTAGGCTTCTTACTTTTATTGCCGACCTGTTGATATTCCATTATTTATCCAGTTGTTTTTGAGAAACAAGGTCACCAACATATCGAAAACCAATCCGCTCTAAAGACAGACGTTTGCAGCGATCATCTTTGATACATCATTTTAAATTATATCCGTACAGGAAATTCTTTTAAAATATTTTTCAGTGCTTTATAAAAAACATTAACAACATTAACAATTCTTATTGAATAAGTATGAATTATTGATTGTAGAAATTTTTTTTCTTTGATTTTTATTCTAAAATGTATGCCTCCAAAATAATTATTTTGCAAGAGAGGCAACTATAGTATTCAAAGATTGACAATGTATAATTGTCAACAATTTTGTAACGCACACGCTGCTACCAATGACAATGACAATTTCTTTATTCTTTTAACTGCATGAGTTACAATGTTGAGAAAAATCCAATAAACACGTGGGATATCTACGTTTTTCTGTAGGCAATTTTGCATAACCAGTTCTAAAAGTACCAAAAAATTCTGAAATTTAATAGGCAGATCCAAGTATTTTCCAAGGATAATAAGGTTTTAAGAATTCTACAGATTAAACATTTCTTTTGATGAATTATATATACATTTCAATATTCCAACATTGCTTAATTTGTCTAAGAGTATATCAAAAACAGTTTTCTCAAGCCACTGGATATTTACATTTTGTTGGTACAAAATAAAAGATAGACTACAATCATTAAATATTATAGCAATTGGCCTAATATCCGAATTTGACAATATTACAAGGAAACAATGTAATTCACAAAAATATAAGACTCGGCTTGGTTTGGCCCCTTATCTACGGTGAGGGACGCATGGAAAGAGCCCATATCGTTGCTTTACCAACGCTCTATGACGTCATATTAAATACAATTGCATCAATTTTTCATTAATGTCAGATAAACAATGTAGAGGCGTTATTTTAATATAATTGAGGGGTATTTCCCTTATTTCCAATACTGCTCTGCGGAGTATGCAGCTGAAAAAAGTATGCATTATTTATTCATTTTTAATTTTCTTTCAAATAATAATAATTTTGTATTGTTCGACGGTTCACATAAATTGACATAACAAAAATTTTGTAAAATAGATTAAAAAAATACACTGTAAAGAGCTCGTGTTTAAACGTTTACAGTGCAGATATGACGTCATCCAATAATTTTTTAATGTACACATTTTACGTTCAATACCTATAAGTTATATTTTCATTATCTTGTCTTTTCATTATCTTGTCTTCTTTCATTTTCCTTGGAAAAAATAGGCCGATTTTGGACCTTCGCGGTTTAGTTTGCTCTTTAAACCAGAAGGATTTGTTCATTTGACTCATTACGTATAGTAATTTTGACGAAACTTTATTATTTTGTGAAAAAAAAACAAGTTTACTCCAAAATGCAATCATGGAAACTTTTACATTTATTATTAAAAGGTATAACTGATTTTATCAACAAAAAATCAAAATAATGTTTTCAATGTTTTCACAACACAAATCTTCACCAATTGGATTGAATTTTAAATGATTTTAAATGATTTCAATGATTTGTTAAAGAGATTGGTATATACATCTTTATCTCCGATATACAACATCTAATTTTGTTTTTTAATCTTTATTATCTAAGAAGATTAAGATGTCTCAAAAGTATGGGACGCCTCAACTGCCTTATGTGGATGATCTTCATTAGATGATGATACTTCAACATTATATGATGATACTTTAACATTATATGCTGATACTTTAACATTACATGCTGATACTTGAACATTACATTATGATACTTTAACATTATATTATGCTGGTACTTCTTCATTATATGCTGATACTTCTACATTATATGCTGATACTTTGTCTTTATATGATGATACTTCTTCATTACATACTGATACTTCTTCATTATATGATGGTACTTTATATGCGGTGGTTCTAAAAATAGGGAAGCGTCGCCTTGGGATCGAAATACGCTAAATCTCAGAACACGTGGATGTAAAAGTTTTAACACTGGGATGTTTCTCGGAGATTGATCAGATAGGACTAATGTCCAACGAGACTAGTTTAGAGCAAGATACTCAACAAATACTATCATTTGACTATGATTTTTTCAACAGTACAGTTATTGCTTAGATCAGTTTCAACAGCACACATAGTCTCTGACATCCGACTACATTGCATATATGGAAATTCATATGTAAATAAATAGATTAAATATTTTAAGATACGGGGCAACTGCCCCCCCCCCTAATTTTTCATTTGCATGTCAAGATTGAGGGGTAGCTCTACCCCCTCCCTCCCATAAAGATGTTACGTGCATGTGCTGAGATCCACTGGATGATTGCTCGTGCTCTGATTCCCTTAAAAGGGACAGTAAAGTCACTGTTTAATTGCGTAGATGCGCCAAAACCAATATGGGTAAAATAAGCGCAATTTGAAGGCGCCCTACTGCAGGATTAAATACAATCAACCTACGACATAAATGGTATACTTATGAAATTGACATCGATTTCGAAGGCGCCTAAACAAGGACGAGTAATAATCAGGGGAGTCGCGGGTCGTTTGGCAAAGAAAGAGATTTCAGATGAGGGCAGGTTCCAACAAATATAATGAAGGTGACCGTGTCCCCCATTCCCTCCAGAATACCAGTTTCACCTGATTGGCACAAGCCCCAGTATTGGCAATATAGAGTTTAATATGTAATCAATCGGGTCCATTTTTATATATAAATGAAGCTTGTTTAAATTGTTAAGTAGCTTGATTTGAGTCCTATACTTTCTTCTTCGTCATATCCCCGAGTTTTACTGAATCACGATTTAGAACCACCGTTTCCAACGAAAGACCCTCTTGTTATTCTACGGCTTCTTTTTCTTTATTATTAAGGTCTTCCGTCTTCAGCGGAAGACCTTACTGTTTTTCTACTGTTTCTCATTCTTCTATATTATTAAGGTCTTCCGTTTCCAACGGAAAACCTTATTGTTTTTTTTCGTTCGGTTTCTTTTTCCCTATTATTATTTTTTTCTTACAAATTTTGTGCACGCGATTTCTCGGAAACGGCTCGGAAGATTTTCATGAAACTTTCAGATCTGATAAATATTGATATGAACTTAAAATACATTTTTTTATTTTGATGATGTCATTTCTGTTTTTGAGATAATGACGTTTTAGCAATTTAAAGAGGGTCGGCTTGTACAGGGATCTCCTACTAAACGGTAAAAGACATTGAGTTCAAACTTTCAGGGATTGTAGACAAGAGTTTGTAGATGTGTCATTTAGCATTCATATTTGTTATGCTCAAAAAGCGTTGAAACTCGCCTGGTCCCAAAAATTGAGACTAAAAAAAATTCGTAATTTTTCATGGTTTTCTTTGTCTATCTCTTTTCTGAAAAATATTTTGATATGTACAGTAAAAAAAGATAACATTTATAAGAGCTTTCGTCTGATACCAAGAAAAAGGGGCTGGCCCCTAAAATTAGGGACCCAGATGGGACTAAAGTCTTTTATCTATAGCTCTTTACTGAGGAATATTTTGTGATAGGTTATAGAAGCAAAAACGTTTATCTTACATTTATGTATCTAAACAATATAACGATTGTTTAACATGTTTCGTAATAAGGGGTCTTTAGGGGTCAAAAGTCCAAAACTTTGATCACCTATATCTCAAAAAGGAAAAATATTTTGAAATGCAGTGTAACAACCGTTAATGATACAACGCCGCTTAATGATATAAATTGCATTAAGCGTTGCAATTGCAACGCTTAATGCTATAAATTCTTGCATTAACAGTTGACATCTTTAACCGTTAATGATAAATCGCCGCTTAATGATAGAATTGTATCATTAAGCGTTAAAAATGCACAGCAGCCTTAACGCTTAATGAAACAAGCAAATATCGACACCCTCAACCGCTAATGATACAAACTTTATATCATTAAGCGTTGCAGTCGCACCCTCTAATGATACAAAATTGTAAAAAAATGAAAGAAATAACACTGTTGTTTATAAAGCAATAAGATGTATATCTTGCGCAAATAAAGAATATTAATAAATGACTTAGTTGTGTATCCATACTGTATTTATACTAGATAAGAAAATTATATATGTAGACACAGTATAATCTAAACAAGAATGATCTAATATTTCAACAAACATTTTCTTAAATTTACATGAAAAAGTAATTTATGATGTTAACTGAAACACTAGTACCCCTATTAATTAATCCATATTTTAAACATTTTTTTATAAACTGATTGAACAAACTTTTGAATAAAAAAAAGCAGATGGTGCTGTGATCAAACAACAGAAGCGAATGCATACACACTTTCACATGATTGTCTTTATACACAAGTAAATAAGCGAATAAAAACCTTGAATATGTAGATTTTTAAAACAACTGCGTGATATTTGCGGGATTGCCTCGGAGACCGGCTGATTAATGGAAGTGGAATGAAAAGTGCTCCAGACAGGGCTTTTCTCGTCATTTAACTCAAGGACGTACATGTATCAGTATTATATTATCTATAAACTAAAGAACTAGTTTTATGGATCGTGTTTTATCAAGAAGGAGTACATAATGGTATCTTTAGGTCTTTGTTTATTAAGGTCTTTCGTTTCCAACGAAATAACTTATAGTGATTGTACTGTTTATTAAGGTCGTCCGTTTCCAACGGAATTACTTATAGGGCTTGTACTGTTTATTAAGGTCTTCCGTTTCCAACGAAATCACTTATAGAGCTTGTACTGTTTATTAAGGTCTTCCGTTTCCAACGGAATAACTTATAGGGCTTGTACTGTTTATTAAGGTCTTCCGTTTCCAACGAAATAACTTATAGGGGTTGTACTGTTTATTAAGGTCTTCCGTTTCCAACGGAATAACTTAAAGGGATTGTACTGTTTTTAAGGTCTTCCGTTTCCAACGAAATCACTTATAGGGATTGTACTGTTTATTAAGGTCTTCCGTTTCCAACGAAATAACTTATAGGGCTTGTAATGTTTATTAAGGTCTTCCGTTTCCAACGGAATTACTTATAGGGCTTG
>WFKH01003881.1:46145102-46164600 GCA_016163765.1 Magallana hongkongensis
TGGCCATAATTGCCCCGCCCTTGGACCTGAACTTCTGACCCAGGGGCTATGAAATTCACAATTTAGGTAGAGGGCTTTATGGACATAATAACCATGCATTTAGGTCAAAGTTTTCTTTTCTATTGGTTAAGAAATCCGCTGACCCTATTTTACCCTATTTACGAAATAACAATGTGTTATACTACCAAAACTTTTATCTTATTCCAAATTTTTGTCATCTGACCGACAAGTTTTTATAATTTAGAATTCATCATTAAAGCGCTTTGGACAATTTGAGGTTTATACAAACGCATAAATGACCTGAAGAAAGTGCAACGTGATTCTCAAATATACAAGACTTCCTGAGTCGAAGTGCTGACCAGAGAACTGGCAATGCATTTTTACATGTCCCAGTGCAATATTCCCACTTTGGGAATTCGGACTAGTAATTCAAAAGAAGGAAAACGATCAACAATAACAGCCATATATGAGATGGGCATTTTTATTAGGGCATGTGATTCTTTTTGATGAAATATAACTGAATGGTAAGAACTTTGATTAGTTATTTAGTTTGAACATTTGCATTTTTATTTACTTTTTTGAAAGATTAGAGGGGGCTGTCGTAGTCAAGGAAGACCTGACATATGCAACAGAGATGGGAAACTACCTATCAATTTAATATGCAGATGTACTGATTTTGGATTAAGAATTAAAACAATTCATTTATATGACAAGATCCAAAAATTTAATTTTACACTTTGAATAAATATATACTGGTTTAAATCATTACCAGATTATTTAAGACAATTTCTATTAATAGTATTTAACTTTTATGAGGTTCTGTTTGCAGGCATAACCACCAAGTTTCAGCCACCTTGTTTTTTCTGTGGGGACACCAAAGTTGACAGCACATTCCAGATTGTTCAAGACTTGTGACAAAACTATAGCATTGTCCAACCTATATGTGTAAACTGCATATCAATAAAGTTGAAAAAGAATTCTCTGTTTTATTTTTTTTAGTCAGTCGATTTAAATGCTATTTGCATAATAAACTCAGTCAACTTTCCAAATTATATTATTTTTTATTTTTCGACCACCCAATGCATATTTTTGTGTCAAAAAATTCTAAACAAAAAAAAAAACTTATCTATAAAAACTTTGGCCTTAGTTTTTTCCCAACATGTATGGGAGTAGAAAAGAAGATTTTTGAAAATTTGGTCTTTTTTTTGATTGTTTATTTGGCCCTGCCAAAGAAGCCCTGGGAGTAGTATGGTCATAAATTTCACAATTTATATTTCTCTTATCCTAGAGATGCTTCAAACCAAAAATGGTAACAATTGGCCTTGTAGCTTTTAAGAAGTTTAAAATGTATAATTGTTAACAAACGACGCATGACAGACGACGCACAATGATGGACGAAGACCAATGCTGGAAAAAGCAGTTGATTTTTAACAAAAAAATAAACCACTACTATATGGGTTTAAGCACTCACGTGACCTATTGCAAGGTCATGTTTTAGACAGGGAGAATGAAGTTTGTCAAATATAAAAAAAAATATAAAAAATGGTTTTTGTTGCTTAATTTTCTGGAGTGGTTTTTAATAACAATACAAATACATACCGTGAAAACAAAAACTAACCAAGAAAGGTTTATTGTGATTTCCAGTGACTTACTCTTCGTGAATTATGGCCTCACAAAGTGAGCAGAAATCATCTCAAATTTAGCTTGCAGAGAGTATAAGAAATGTTGACAACCTTTCATATACATTGTAATATCACAAATAATGATTATTAATGGAAAAAATTGATGGTTCGCTTTTTAAATTCAAGATCAATTCATTTTATCAAGAATCTGACAAAAGATCTGAACGTTGTTGGCAACATCAGAAAATTCAAAATATACATATATGTCCAGGATAAACTCATACATTTTTAATTATTCATTAAAAATGTCCCTAACATGTACATGCAACTATATATGAAAATCAACAGTGTACTTGTTGATGTTAATTTTATTATCTATTATAGTCAGCTTCTTTGATACACTTACCCATGTATGTATTTTTTATCCCATTTCCTGTGTTGATAACTAATTTTACCTGTAATGATAAAACACTCCATATGTATAGGACATATTGAATAAGAACAACATTAAAGCAATATGACCTGCAATTTTCATGTCGGAAATTTCGATAATGAACTTGTAATTTACTACTAAAATGACCAAAAAATTATGGTTTATTAAATTTTATCAGTAATTTGTTGTTAGCAAAGCTATTTTGAGGCCCCGATTGAAGCAAAAGTACGTTATTGTCCTATACCAAACTTAGTTTGCTACATATTCCTAAACCTCGTCACATTTCCAAAAACGACCAACGGTTTTTTTTTAAGCAAAATGGGATTCTTGGGGCGACAATCTACAGTTTTTCAGCCATTGTCGTAGTCGATTTCGACCTCCTTTTCTGTCCGTGGGCATTATTATATTTTCTGCATCGGTTGCTAATTTATTGCATTCATTTTGGGGGTAGAGGAGCTCATTTCCATTTCACTGACATTTTAGTACTAATAGTATTTTTCATCAGATATGGAATGAAAATACAAAACTGTGGCCAACATTTTCACGTTCGGTTTCGTGCTGAGGGTGGGCTCAGAACACGAAATTATCACTCGAAGGAAAGGTGATTGACCCCCCCCCCTTCCCCCAATCAACTGGTGATCATTTGCATGGGTAGACATTAACCTATAATTTTCATGGTAGTTTATACCAATTGCTCAGGACTGGAGAGTGATGCGGGACCCGTGAAAATGAAATCAAAGGACTGAAGGCCTGAGAGGCGCATCGCATTGAAGGTAGCTAAAAACATCACCACAAGCATTTTTATGGCGACATGAGACAACTGAGTGTTTGACTATCTTCCTTGATGAGTGGTTAAAGTATCAGGCTTGTAAACCACAAATGCAAAGTTCGAATGTGGCTGAGGTTTTTGACCATACTTCAGTATTGTCTGATTATTAATCATTCTTTCAATAAATAATGCATATTTTTTACTTATTTGAATTAAATACCCTTTTTATGCACCATGCCAATTATGCAAGGTAGCTCCGCAAGGTGGCGCGCTTTTCCTCATTCAGTTGGACATCGTCTTATTCGTTTTATCAAGTGAAAAAATACGAAATCTGTTCCTAGCTATAGGAAGACAGCCACTTACTCTCATTTTAATATAAATATTTTATATACGAAATTATTACATTTGTTTACCTCCGATATTCAAACAATTAACATCACCGCTTTTAAATTAAAGTACGAACTGTTGTTATGCAAATTATCTCATCGGTTGACTGATCCTCTGTCTCTATCATACGTACATCGCATTGCAGGCTCATCTGCGTATTAATCTTTGTTTTGTTCTTTCATTGATGTTGATGTTTTTTCAATGTGTAAAGGAAATATCTGTTGTAATGATTTGTTGATATTTTTAAAACGTACACTGAATATATGTTTCTGATTGAAAATACGTAACAAACAGAACGGCACTATATATTTATTGACGGACTGATACTTGAGTTCGATGACGCCGCTTGTATATAAGCCGAGAGACGTGAGCCGACAGCAATGAGGCTACATCGCTGATAGCGATGCGCCTCAAAAATGGACAATCTTTCAATGAAATTTATCGATCCTCCCTGGCTATTCTATTAAGTGTTATATGTAAAATGTACATATTTTATTCTTAAATGTCTGAAAGGCCTCAAGCGCCAGGACCATGTGCCCCTTGTACTGAACCAATTTTAGCAAATTCAAAAATCTACAAGAACAGAACAGAAATATGACCATTATCTGCTTCACATTAAAAACTATCCCATGCAACCTGGTCTGTCAGCCGATTATGTTAAATCGACTGATGGATGGCTTACCTGAAAAATATGGCTCATATTGCTTCAAACAGCACTTATTTACAAACTAGAACTGTCCAAATGAAACTATCATAAACTTTTTTAAAATACTTTCGCAAGGCTCATCTCAAATTGGGAATATGAACACACAACTTTTTTAATTAAAACAAGAGGCCCATGGGCCACATCGCTCACCTGAGCAACACTAGACATAATAAAATCAGCTAAATATAAACCTACATCAAACTTTGAACCTTATATGTGGCATATATGTTTATCCAGGTCCACAGTCTAAACAACTGAGAATCAACAAATGTCAATATGATTGCATATTAGTAATACTATATACTAAATATTTTTGAGAATGATCAAATTTATTTCCAATGTAAAAATTTGACCCCCCCCTTTATAGTTTCATCCTTTTTTATTTGATTTTTAAAGACTTTTCTCTATATATATAACACTACCTGAAAACGCTTTCACTCAAGTAACAGCTTTTCTGCTCAATTGATTTTCAAAACTAAGATATTTCTCTTTACATTCCTATGTAAAAACTTGACCCCCCCATTGTGGCCCCATTGTACACCCGGGGATCATGATTTGAACAAACTTGAATCTACACTACCTGAGGATGCTTCCATGCAAGTTACAGCTTTTCTGGCCAATTGGTTCTAGAGAAGATTTTTAAAGATATTTCTCTATACATTCCTTTGTAAAAATTCGACCCCCAATTGTGGCCCCACCGTACCCCTGGGGATCATGATTTGAACAAACTTGAATCTACACTACCTGAGTATTCTTTCATGCAAGTTACAGCTTTTTTGGCCAGATGGTTCTTGAGAAGAAGATTTTTAAAGATATTTTTTTATATATTCCTATGTAAAAATTCGACCCCCAATTGTGGCCCCACCGTACCCCCGGGGATCTTGATTTGAACAAATTTGAATCTACACTACCTGAGGATGCTTCCACGCAAGTTACAGCTTTTCTGGCCAATTGGTTCTAGAGAAGAAGATTTTTAAAATACACTATTACTTTTTCACTAATTCCTAATTATCACCCCTTGAAAGAGGGCAATGCTCTTCATTTGAACAAACCTGAATCCCCTTCACCTAAGGATACTTTATGGCAAGTTTGGTTGAAATTGGCTCTCTCAGTGGTTCTTGAGAAGAAGATGAAAATGTGAAAAGTTTACAACGACGACGACGACAACGACGACGACGACAACGAAAACGACGACGACGACAGACATCGGACAAATTGTGATCAGAAAAGATCACTTGAGCTTTTGGCTCAGGTGATCTAAAAAAAAGAAACATTCAAAATGTCACATTCAGAACCTCACAGTAAAACACATATAATACATTTACAAATTTCTGTATCTAATATGTTTATTTGTTTCTGAGAAATACTAAACACAGTGACATTAACCCCTCTTCCTCCCTTTTAATTAATGATAAAAGCTCTTGTTCAGATAAATTATAATATCCGAGTCTTGACAGTTTTAATTAGTATTTTCATTATTTCCCTCACATTTTCCTATAATGTAACTGCATGACTCTGATTTTTTTTATCCCATATGACTATTATTTTCTTTAATGAGCTTGTTAAGTAACTTGAAAAATTTCTTAAGATTTTAAAATTCGTAAACATCCTCTTTGCATGTGATAGAATTTGTTGATTTTATACATTACTATAATTATGATTTCCCGCGCAAGCGCGGGAAAAATAATTTACACATTAATGGGTTTTGTAAGTTGAACCAGATTTTTTTGTTCATTTTTTATATATAATGTGTCCGTATTTTTTCTTAACCTAATTTTTAAAACAAAAAAAAGCAACCGGCATAATATTTAGAGGAGTGGGCAGGGATAATCTACACTGAAATTAATTATACATGTGTGGCCTACATTCTTTTTTGTTGCATCCGCCTGGAAAAAAATTACAAACTTTTTCGGCTTTTTACTGTTGTTCCAAATGCAGTTTATTGTTACAACTGCAAATAATTTCATTTATTAAAATTTTCTTTTATATTAAATGTCAATCCTCAATCGCATATGCATGCATTTTTTTTTCAAAACAGGGAGGGGGTTGTATCTCTTTTCTTAATTTTGGTTCTGAGGTCAAAGAAGAAGGTACAGTTTCTTTCAATATTATGCCCAAAAATTCAAAAGTTTTTTAAATCTCATGAAAATACACATATACTATCTTGAACACGTGTGTATAAAATACCAAGTTTTGCACTTTTATTCTGTTTTCAAAAGAGAATAATGTCTTCCACATTTTATTATATTTCTAACATGTAGTCAAAAATGATAAAAAATGGCACATAGTTTTTTTTTATATAGAAGACTATGTCTGCAGCCTTCGCCCACAACGAATTTAATATATTTCGTGTGATATCACACGATAAAGTTATGATGTGAATTTCGTTGTGGGCGACGGTTGCGGACATAGTTTTCTGTTCAAAAAACTAGTGAGGAATTGGTGTCTTCTGCTCAGTTTTATGAAAAATACGGGAAACTTCACTTTTGTATGACGTCACAATCCCCCTTGTGAAAGTCTAATCGGGTAACTATTTATAGATTTTTTATTTTTAGGTATTCTTGTGTTAATAAATATTACAATTTCATTTTTTGTGATATTTTTAAAAATCTCTTTATAACAGGGCAAAATATGACTAAAACTGTACCTAGTTTTTTCACTACAATTTTATACACTGTTCCAAATGAGAATTTCAAATAAAAGCCTGCTTTGAAAAAATTGAAAGGAGGGGTCGACCCCTCCTCCCCCCCCCCCCCCCATGCAACGGCCTCGTTTAATGCCAAAATCATTTGTTCATATAGACAAAGAGTTGTCAACACAATCTGTTCATGGTTCACAAATTAATGTTTAATGTTTACTACCAGTATGTCCATGGTATAAAAAATGTATGTTATCTAAAAATGCGAGTGCGTACATCTTTTTTGTATATTTTTTAAACCAAAGTTGATTGGATGTCGGGCTGAGCTTCTCGGTTATCAGTTCTGCTGTTCGGTATAATGAAATATAGATAATTCCTGAATACTAAGCTTATATTTTCAGTTCATTTAAACAGGCTATTTCTGTTGACTTTATCAATGTCGCTGCTAAATTTGATCGCTCGGTATTCATTTATAATAAGAAATTCTGCTTATTAAGTTTCATACGTTTTGTTCATCAAATTGTTTTATCAAGTCAAACGTTTAAGGTGAATGCTACACCAAAATGTTTGATAATATTTTCCTCGGTTCAAAAAAAAAAAAATCGTATAAATAGTTAAGAGCATGTACCCTAATTTGAACAGCGAAATCATGTTTCAAAAATGATACATTAACAATCCATAAAATAAAATTTTGGTGTAGCATTCCACCTTAACGAGATCATACGTTTATCCAGAATATTGTTTATCCTCTCCTGTTGTATATCAATCCCATCGTATCGTTTGTGTATCTATATATTTTGTAATTTTTTATGGTATTATTTGAAGTTTTACCGTCGCACATATTTTTTATTTTATTTTTTAATTAATTTACATACTTTATCTCCTTTTAAATACTAATAATGTTGACGGTCATCAGTTATTTATGTTACGTAGTGTCTATCATACAAAACAACTCAATAACTTAGATAAATTAGATAAATTTCTGTTACTAGCTTTAAAATTAAGAAAGTTTTCATTATAAGCATATTATCAAAATGTAAAACATACATTGCAATTTATTTGCCTTCTCTTATCTGTCCACTCACTGATTTTAATTTTTAAAAATGTTATATAATGTATATAATGTTATTTGTATTCTGATGAGATGTACAATTTAAAGCTGACACGAGTTCATAAATACGCATTATTTTCCTTTTATCTCAGACTACAGCCATATTAGTTTTCGATTTCTTTTGTTCTGCTCAACGCTTCACACCCCCTATATAAGGCCTAGAGTACTACTGGTATTCATGCTTCACCACATTCGGGTATTTCATCACTCGAACACGTTACTAGTATATTGAACGGAGAGATACATATGTAGGAACGCGTTTTTGAATAAAAATGTCAATCACCTACACTGGTAAGGAATATCCAATGAAATAAAACAGACTGAAATCCAGGAACACATATTTAAAAAATTCTCGATCATTGCAGAATGTTTCCCTTTTTCCTACTGATATATCATCGCACATGCGCAAATCATACACTATAGTGGATCGTGCAGTGACAGCATGGACTTCATGATCAGAAAACGAATTATCAGTGTTTATTTGTTGAAACTAATTTTTAAAAACCAACAATTTGTTACCTTCTAGAATTTACTATCGCTAATTTACGATGTTGGGTGATATGCAGTCTACAATATAATACAGATGTGTGAATTCTGTATGAACGACACACGTATTCGATGTGCAAGATAGTGCAAATAGCTTGGCTTATATTGATAATAGATTCTTTCATTTTCTTTTTAAAACGTATTACTATTAAGTATGTATTTAGAAGTCTATGCATCCTGACCTTAACTTATATATACCCCAGTAGCAGTTGAGAAGCGATGGAAAAAAATATTGCGGCCAAATATTTTTATGAATTCATGTCAGCTTTAAGTAAATTAATTGAATTTAACTGAGTTGGTAGAGTGTCTGATTAGAGATTCAGTGGACCAGGGATCGAACCCAGGTATGATTGGTTATCACTTTTCCCATTGCATTACATTTGGTTCCGTGCCAACCCTAGAACTGATAGGTTAACTTCTGCCAAGAGAAAGAACCTGGTCATACCGGTAATGGCCCCAGATGGCTCAGTTGGGAAAGCACCTGACAAGAGATTCTGAGGACCCGGGTTTGACTCCCGATCTGGTCTGTCATTATTTGTCCCATCCTGTTAGAATGGGTTGCCCAAGGACAATATGTTTAGCAACAATATCAGATAAACTAATAAATTCAATTGGTTTGTTCTTCAGCTGGTAGACAGTTTGCTGAAACGAATGAATTATATTTTTACTTATTAGACCTTTATTCTGTAATTCAATGCAGCGTACATTTAACCGTTTAGGTTTTTTATGTTGCGATTTGTTATTCAGCAATTAGTTGAGTGCTCGTTTTGTAGTCATTTATTATTCCTTATGTAGAATTTTTAAAATTGTTTTATTTACATCATATCTAAAGCCCCGGTCACATTGTCACGATTTGGAGCTACGACTTGTGGCAAGTAGTACTCGGCATAACTCTTCAGGTGTCGTGTAGGACTCAAACATATATATGTGCATGTCGAATAAATGTCTCTTTATGTTGCCAGTGCTCGCCAAGCAGCGGCGAGAACTTCAAACGGTTTTTGGGAGTTGATTTTAATCAACTCTCCTATGCAGTTACTCTGGCAAACCGAAAGTGAAACAGTGTTTGGACCTAAGCACAAATAATCACCGCTGAAAAGAGTTAGTTCTTGAAATAATAGATAAATTCGGTGTAATGTATACTGAACCATTGTTTTTCAAGAAAACATATTTATAAAACCTTGAAAATAGTCAGATTTTAAAAAGTACGAACAATTTAGATATTTTTTGTAGTCGTATGTATTCCTACGCCAGAGCGTTCAACCAGACGCTCGGCTGTCTCTCTTGGTAGTCGGAGATTAACGGAGACAGCCGAGCGTCTGGTTGAACGATACTAGAGTTCAATATTGCTTGTATCCAGACATGTGTACAATTTTTAGAAATATTTCGATTACTGATACATAGTTTGATGGAATTAAATATATCTTTAAATATTACACAACATGATTCATATGGGGTTTTCTCGAAATTCTTGTCGGAAAAGTCAGAGAATTCATATTATAAAAATGTACATAATTAAAATAGAGATTAGAAATTACTTGTCATGCTAAATAACATATTGTTGATTATAAAATGAATAATAAGCGATAAAATCAACTCCCGTCAGTACTTCAGTACTTTGATTAATTGTCGTGCTCGCTACTCCTCTGAGGCCGCGAAACTTGCACGTTTGAAACCTTCGCGGATGTTCTCGGTATCACAAGTAGCCACATCTAACTCTAAAGGCTCTAAAATCATAGTTATCTCAAGGGGAGGTAAAGGAAATCCAAATCTGCACACTGATTTACCTCCTTTTTTGCATGTCTGTGAATGTGTCGAACAAATGTCAAAGACATGAACTAAAGTCGTTCAATCTCGTATGCATGTCGGCAATAATTCTTATTATGTCGGCGCTTCTTGTCATGTAAAAAGTAGTTCGACATGCTACGAAATGCATTGCAATTCTGAGGACATTAAGACGATCTCTGCTCAACATGCGCCCGACATGAAACGAGTTTCCAAGACATTTGTACGAATTTGTACGTGTTCTGTTTGACATTTCTTCGACATTGCAATGATGATTGAGCTCTTCTATTTCTATTTCTTTTTTCTCTGTACTTTATTACATGGATGATCATAAGATCATCTCTAGCATCATTTTCTTCCATTGCTGTGAAACATTCTAGGTTTCTGAGCCTTTGAATGTTGCATTTATGAGAGCAAACAAACGAATGAATAGCGAAGCTGTAATAGGTCGTCTACACTTTTTCTCTTAGAACAATTGTCACAACTCGTCAAGAACTCGTGCAAACGTCGACTACACTCGCGTGAGTTCATACATTCTGGTAGGAAAATCTTCGATTCTGAAGAAAGTTATCATCATACAGATGTTGCCTAAAATTGTGTTAAAAATAAACTATTGTCCTGATCTTGTGTCAGTGTGGAAGAGAACTAGAGCAGAAATCGAACTGATGTCCCTGTCATAAAATCGAACTGATGTCCCTGTCATAAAAAACCATTGCAAACTCGTTGAGTTTTTCTCGAGTTATAACTTACCAGCACTCGTAATAGCTCATAGCTCTAAATCGTGAGTAAGACCAGGACTTTAGGTTTGTACTGCTGTTAATCGATGTGTTATTGTTCTGAATGACAATTAAAAACCTTTCAACAGTGAGCAAACGCTGCATTACTGATGAGCGCATTTGAACTGTGGACAATAAACGTACGTTTGTGAGCGCACACTGAACGCATGGTGAACAAACCCCAAAAAAGGAAATCAGAAAAATTCATGGACGGTATATCTATTCTATAATTTACGACACGTCACTTTTTCCCTATCCCTATGCTGTAACACAATATCGATTCTCAGCAAAGATATTGAATAATATTACCTGAACATTTGCAAATGTTTACATCCGATGAAAATGTTATAACTTAAGTGATATTGACAAATGAAGTTGATATCAATCATTTACTGTTGAAAAGTGTAACAAACAACTCACTTGTAAAAATGTGTTTCCCACTTTGTCCACTTCACTACTTGCAGCAGTTACTGAAAATAACAAATAACAATGGTCAACAAATAATATTCAGAGTATGTGTGAAGGTTAAGGCAATATCCCCATTAACATCAGATAACTAATTTATAACACAAACCTCATATTTAAGCACTTTTCTTAGAGTAAAAGACTTTCAAAGCGATTATGACCAAATTCAAATGAATATTCACAAAATGTCAGAAAGAAGTAAACGATTGAGTATCGTTTATGTATAAAAAGTAGGCTTCTTTTTATATATTGTTTATAGGAATTGTCAAATCTTTGGAATATATGAGAATTGTGAGTTTTAAAATATTTTAGAAGAGTTTTATATTTTAAAATTTCGAAAGAGATATAAAAACTGTCGTTCATGTGAGCGGTGTGGCCCACGGGCCCCTTGATTGGGGTTTATTTGGCTTCAGGTTTTTTTTTTTAAAACACCAGACAATCAAATCAGAATTTTCGTTCCTGCAGAAAGTTTCGACAGTGATGGAAGACCCACTCATTACTTTGGAACAAGCTTTGCTCTAGTTTTCTTTTCTTTTTTCTTTATATTGTGTGTGTGTGTGTGTGTGTGTGTGTGTGTGTGTGTGTGGAGAACAGTTGCTAGAGACTTATATATACATAGCTTTGCACAACTGGATTTTCTTACCTCCGAATTTCCATTCCATGTCAATCAACTGGTTTACCATAAGAATTTGTCCAAGAGCACTTCTCGACAAAGCAACAAATTTATTAGTCCACTACAAAAAAAAAAATCAACAACCAAAATTTTGATATAAGAATACATGTTTATGTTCCTTAATCATGTTAATGTTTTTCATTACAGAAGCATATTGCTGTCGATTAAAATTATGATTTGCTAGTAAAATGTTTACACACAAAAAGATACTGAGTAAAAAAAAACGATACAAGATGTGGCACAAGCAAATGTAAGATCTAATTATTAAACTGATTAAATGTCATATGTGCAAAACACTACGGCATATAAATAAAAACAAGCCGCATTAACAATATACTTAATCATTCAAGATTTTGTAGTGCATTATAGAAGCAAAGTTGTTGATCGTAACAATATCTATCAGAAAACATAGGTAATCACAGATTACAAAGCTCACCAAGACGAGGCATCACCTTTATGAAGCATCACCTTTTTGAGACCACCTTTATCATATCATATGAAAATCATTGTTAATGATCTTGGATATTCATGGATACTGTTTTGACACAATATCGTATATCATATGTTAAAAAATTGCATGATAACCATATGTTCATTTTATACGGTATTATAAAATTCAATGTTTATCAATACAATAATATAAAATATGATATTGCATCATATGATACTTACAATTTATATCATATTATACAATATAATACTGTTATAAATAATGATCCACTATGATATTGTAACATATGATATGACATTGTATCGTATTGTATACATTATTGTATTTGATCACATAATACAATATCATTGTATATGATATAATATAGTATTATATGATACAATATCATATCACATAATACATCACAATATTGTTACATATGATATTAAATTGTATAATATAGTATGATATTATATTGTATGATATTGTATCATATTTGATACATTATATGATATTGTATCAAATGATACAATATAATTTGATACAACATTGTATCATATCATATGATACAATATCATGTGATATAGTCATAAATTATATAATACAATATCATATTATACAATATCATATCATATCATACAATATCATATATTACAATATCATACAATACAACTTCATGTGATATAATAATATATTATATAAACCAATATCATTTTATACAATATCGTATCATATGATACAATAATATATATTATACAATATCATATCATATGATACAATATTGTATATTGCAATATCATATGAAACAATATCATGTGATAAATTATACATAATACAATATCATATTATACAATATTGTATCATAATAAACAATCCTATACATAACAATATCATGATACAATATCATATCATAATGTACAAAAACTTGATACAATATCATATCGTATCATATAACTTTATACCATATAATATATGATATAATATTGTATCAAATAAAACAATAATGTATCATATCATACAATACTATATCATAGGAATCATGTTATGTCATTTAACAACAAACACATCTATCAAGCAGGTTTGAGTGAGATAGATTTTTTAGCATCCTTGATAATGAAGATCAGGCTCTGCATCTGAAGCTACCTCTGCGATTCATTTATATTATAGTTAAATCAACTATGCAAGTTTGAATTAGTACAGTACTATTATCTATAAAACATGTGACCTGTTCCAAAAAACAAAACCTCATCCAGCATCCGAAACCTATGGATCAGATTCAGCATTCAAGCCTGTTAGGTGCATCAGTGTCATAAGACGCATCATCCATGCAAGTTTGGTGAAGTTAAGACCAGTTATAACTAAGATATAATCATCAAAGGGCACCTGCTCCAAAAACTTTAACCAGCTCTTAAAACCTTAACCTCCTCCAGCATCAGAAACCTATGGCTCAGATTCAGCATTCATGCCTGTCAGGTGCATCAGTATCATAAGACGCACCATCCATGCAAGTTTGGTGAAGTTAGGACCAGTAATAACTAAGATATATTTTTTAGCATCCTTGATAATGGAGATCAGGCTCTGCATCTGAAGTTACCTCTGCGATTCATTTATATTATAGTTAAATCAACTATGCAAGTCTGAAATAGTACTATTATCTATTAAACATGTGACCTGTTCCAAAAAAATTAACTCATCCAGCATCCGAAACCTATGGCTCAGATTCAGCATTCAAGCCTGTCAGGAGCATCAGTATCATAAGACGCACCTTCCATGCAAGTTTTATGAAGTTAGGACCAGTAATAACTAAGATATAATCATTAGAGGGCACCTGCTCCAAAAACTTTAACCAGCTTTAAAAACCTTAACCTTCTCCAGCATCCGAAACCTATGGCTCAGATTCAGCATTCATGCCTGTCAGGTGCATCAGTATCATAAGACGCACCATCCATGCAAGTTTGGTGAAGTTAGGACCAGTAGTAACTTAGAAATTGCTATCAAAGGGCACCTGCACCAAAAACTTTAACCTGCTCCAAAACCTTAACCTTTTCCAGCATCTGAAATTCATGGCCCAGATTCAGCATCCAAGTCTTTCAAGTTCATAAGTAGGTCCAGATGCATCATCAATGCAAGTTTGGTGAAGATAGGACAAGTAATAACTTAGATACGGGACCTGCAACAAAAACTTTAACCAGGTCCGGACGCCGACGCCGACGCCGACGCCGGGGGTATAGCATAAGCTCCCCCCGACTTCGTCTCGGTGAGCTAAAAATCATTGCCACACCCATTTATGACGTAATTAGGGATTTTTAGGGGCCAAAGTACTTAAACTTTGACGCAATATATCTAGAGAAGGAGACATATTTTGTTAAGGATCCTCGACACCCCGTGACTTCTACTTTTTATGACAGTACGTCACAAAATGGCGCTTTCAACGCATTCAGAAACAGTTTATATCGCCAAACTTTGTTGACTATATCTGTGGCGTAACGGGTGTAGCTTCGGTCTACCAACCCGCAGGTCCCGAGTTCGAATACTGCAGGGATTTTTATTTTTTATGATTATCGGTAAAATCTAAAAGGTTGATTTTCCCCCAAAATTGAAAGTTTTTGTGTTCATTTTCAAGTCGAACACATACTAAAAATCTATATCTTCAAGTATTTTAGAAGAATGGGCTTGTATGCAAAACTTTCCCCTGGTGTGTGGAGGATCCTTAAGCGTTGTAGAAGAGAAAATGTTTGCATTGATGATTCTAATCGATTCCACTAATCAAAACACCTATGTCTGTCCCCATTAAGGATCTAGAGGGCTGGCCCCTAAAATATTCAATCATTTGTATCTAAAAAATGAACAACAATTTTAGATGGATGTGATAACAAAAAATGTTAGAATTCTTAAGACCTTTTCAAGGAAATCAAGAAAAAGGAACTGGCCCCTCTAATTAGGGGCCAAGACATTCGTAAACTCTATTACAAATAACTTAAAAACGATAAAAATTTTGTAATGCATTATAGTTGTTGATCGTAACAATATCTATCAGAAAAAATCATTGCCACACCCATTTATGACGTAATTAGGGATTTTAAGGGGCCAAGGTACTTAATCTTTGACGCAATATATCTAGAGAAGGAGACATATTTTGTTAAGCGTTGTAGAAGAGAAAATGTTTGCATTGATGATTCTAATCGATTCCACTAATCAAAACACCTATGTCTGTCCCCATTAAGGATCTAGAGGGCTGGCCCCTAAAATATTCAATCATTTGTATCTAAAAAATGAACAACAATTTTAGATAGGTGTAAGAACAAAAAATGTTAGTACTCGTGAGACCTTTCGAATGAACTCAAGAAAAAGGGGCTGGCCCCTTAAATTAGCGGCCAAGACACTCGTAAAGTTTCTTACACATAACTTTAAAACGATCAAGATTTTGTAATGCATTATAGAAGCAAAGTTGTTGATCGTAACAATATCAGTTTGTAAAACTTATTGTCACACCCATTGATGACGTAATTAGAGATTTTAGGGGACTAAAATCTCAAATTTTTAATGTGCTGTATTTGAAAAAGCAAAACACTTTGTTAAGCATTGTAAAGGATATTGACAATCGTATACATTCTCTGAAAGGGAGGAATTAAGCGGGAATTCGGAAATTTCATAGATATTCTAATCGTATCGTTCAAAAAATTGAACGGAAGACCTGCTCGTTACTCGTAACGAGATCGTATCCAGATATTATTATGTTTTTTTCTATTATTCTGTTTTTTCTTACCGATTTTGTGCAGACGATTTCTCGGAGATGGCTGGTTCGATTTCGTCCAAAATTTCAGGGTTAACGTATTTTTATATGAAGCTGTTAGGGTTTTTTTTTTAAATTTTTGAAAATACACTTCCGGTCGGAAGTTATCGTCGTTTAACGATTTTTTAAAGTCAATTTTGTCTGTCACGTTTCTCAATAACAAGTAAAGATATCAGGCTGAAACTTTCAGCGACGATAGACGCCACATTTTTCTGGTTCACCTCGGTCAAAAGAATGTCTGCCGTCACTTCCGGTCGTCTCCGAAAGGAAATTTAAAAAATTAAATTTGTCAACTTTTTTGTTTTTTAATATTTTTCCTTCATATTTCTTCAGTTGATAGTTCTTTTGCTGATTCAGAATATGTAATTTATTTTAAAATCGATCAACGTATTCTCGAGATATTAGGCATCAAAGTCTTGAAGCGAGAGTCCGAGTAGCTCAGTCGTTAGAGTCGTGGGCATGTGCCCAGGCGACCCGGGTTCAAGCCCGAGTGCCGAAAATTTTTTTCCCTCCTTATATGCTCAGATTTACGTTTTTATCTTTAAAATGATGGATTCTGTTCTTTTCCGTTTCAATTTTGTAAAAGAAGTAACAATAATAGCGCTTGTCCCCGTATATGTGTATTGACACCCTTAGCTATGTATTCATACTGAAATAAAGTTAAAATGTTGAGAAAAATAAATAG
Source organism: Magallana hongkongensis (assembly GCA_016163765.1). NCBI lineage: Eukaryota > Metazoa > Mollusca > Bivalvia > Ostreida > Ostreidae > Magallana > Magallana hongkongensis. The sequence continues at coordinate 46,161,919 of WFKH01003881.1, forward strand.
TTGCATCTTAAATACAACGCTTATACATTGTTCTAACATATGCATTTCATTTAGTAACTGTGTAATATGTAATATTTAGAATTTAATATTCTACGTTTAATATAGAAGTCACCGACCCCCCCCCCCCCCTTCACGAAATCATTTAGTCTTTCTGGCCTTATTTTACTTGATCTTTGATATTGGACCTTTAATTTCAACCTAGTACCATTCTAGATTACTGTACTAATGACCAGACCAATTCGTTCATTTTTAACAGAGTTTTGAATTTTTTGGCATTTGCGTTTCAATTGGCGTGCTTGACATGTACTGTAGAAAAAAATTCTAACTCCCGAGCCCTTCAATCAATCCCAATGAAATTTCGTGTAAATGTACCTCGTACCCCATTCTTATTGTCTGCCAAATATGAACAATTTAGAAGAAATTCCTGAGATCAAACGGCGACTATTGCCTGTACGGGGAATTAAAATTTACACAGTACACGGGATGTAAGCAGCCGTGTAATATTTCTGTTGCATGTATAATTCTTGTTTTCCGTTTAGTCTGTATCTACGATAGCGTGTGAGCTACTTATGAATGTTAGAACTGTGAAAAATACTGTCATCGAATTTTTATCGAATAAATTTACATTTATAAAGATTTTATCAATCCTGTTGAAATAAAACAGTCAAACATAATAGTAAACGACACGAAAAAATTCTCAACGCTGAAACACACGTGTAAAATGCATCAGTCATTGCTTTAGGATTTTCCCTAATTGTCGTTAACCGAATCCGAGATCCTAACCTCAGAATTCTACTTTCGATTTATTTACGACAAAAATTAAGCTTTTCACCCCCCTCCGGAGACAACACGCATCAATATTTCAAATGACCTCGCATTGTTACAAAACCTAAATAGTCAGACATCTTACACGTTGTTTTTCATCTCATACAAAAAATCAGCTCCTGTCCCGGGCGGAAACGCCCCAAATTCAAAGAGAAATTCGAGAATTCTTTTGCGTCAGCCATGTTTTGACGTGAACCTTCGCTGAAATACTGTTATGACGCCTGCAAAAGTTGTGTGTTCTAATCTCGCTGGAGACAAGATTTGCTCTTTCTCTTTTTCTCTATTTTTTATTTTTTTTTTATTTTTAGATTTCTAACTAAAATACTCTTCACAAAGGGGTTGTTGGACTGTAGTACAAGTTGATAAACACTCCTCCATTTAGATAAACAAAAACAGTCATTAATTATTAGGGTCTTCCGTCTTCAGCGGAAGACCCCACTATTATTCTATTGTTTCATTTTCAATTTTCTTATTATTAGGGTCTTCCATCTCCAGCAGTTTTATCCCATCTATTCAAAAATCGGACGGAAGACCCACTCGTTGCTCGCAACGAGAACGATCTAGTTATAATTATTTTTCTTTTCCACAAATTTTGTGCACGCGATTTCTCGAAAAGTATTCGACCGATTTCCACAATTTTTTCACAGATGATTGGACTTGATATTAACTTAATACATTTTGGATAATTGTCCTGTCGTCACTTCCGGTACCGATTTATCGGCCACTTTGTACATTTTTACGACCTATTTTGTGCACACAAAAACTATCAGAGATATGAATATGAAATTTTCAGGATAGTTAAACCATAATTTGAAGATGTTCTTACTGTTTTTGTTTTACGCCAGTGGCGCCATTTCTTGGAGCTCGCTATGGCTCGGAAATTGGGTACGAATTTTGAATCAAAATTTTCACACATTTTGATCTGTATCTTTTTATCAGTTGATATTTTGTTAAGACATATATAACAAAAGTGGTAGAGTATTGAAAGTTCTTTTCACCGATATCAAGGAAAAGGGGCTGACTCCTTAAATTAGGGTTCAAAAGACTCGTAAAGTCTATTACAAATAACTTAAAAACGATAAAGATTTTGTGATGCATTACCGGAGCAAAGTTGTTGATCGTAACAATATCTATCGGGAAAAATCATTGCCACACCCGTTTGTTACGTAATTAGGGATTTTTAGGGGCCAAAGATCTCAAACTTTGATACAATATATCTAGAGAACGAGACATGTTTTGTTAAGCATTGTAGAAGAGAAAATGTTTGTATTGATGATTTTAATCGATTCCACTAATCAAAACACCAATATCTGTCCTCATTAAGGATCAATAGAGCTGGCCCCTAAAATATTCAATCATTTGTATCTCAAAAATGAACAACAATTTAAGATGGGTGTAAGAACAAAATATGTTAATATTCGTAAGACCTATCGTATGAAATCAAGTAAAAAGGGCTGGCCCCTCTAATTAGGGGCCAATAGACTCGTAAAGTCTATTACAAATAACTTAAAAACGATAAAGATTTTGTAATGCATTATAGGAGCAAAGTTGTTGATTGTGACAATATCTATCTGAAAACCTCAATGACACACCCATTTATTACAAAATTAGGGATTTTTAGGGGCCAAAGTTCTCAAACTTTGATACAATATATCTAGAGAACGAGACGTATTTTGTTAAGCATTGTAGAAGAGAAAATGTTTGTATTGATACTTTAAATCAATTCCACTGATCAAAACACCAATGTCTGTCCCCATTAAGGATCTACAGGGCTGTTCCCTAAAATATTCAATCATTTGTATCTCAAAAATGAACAACAATTTAAGATGGGTGTACGAACATAAAATGGTAGTATTT
>WFKH01003881.1:46174782-46185512 GCA_016163765.1 Magallana hongkongensis
GTCTTCACTATGGGGTTGTTGGATTGGAAAACAATCGTAATGAAAACCTTTATCATTAAGGTCTTTCGTCTTTAACAGAAGACCCTTCTATTAATCTATTGTTTCATTTTTCACTTTTATTGGGTGGTCTTTTCTTACAATTCTTACGTAGAAAATTTCTCGGAGATGGGTCGTCATATCTAGATTGCCTTTGTAATTTTGCGTTGAATGGTACCACTGTGTTCTTTAGTGGATGGAATTAATTTTTTTTAAATAAAATATTTTTATTTTTATCTTATTGAATAAAAAATGGACGGAAGACCCACTCGTTGCTCGCAACGAGATCGCATCTAGTTATTATTATTATTATTATTTTTTCCAAATTTTGTGCACGCGATTTCTCGAAAACTATTCAGCCGATTTCAACCATTTTTTCACAGATGATGAGTCATGATATGAATTTTATATGTTTTTGAAATTTTTGTTGTCGTCACTTCCGGTACCGATTTATCGGCCATTTTGTCGTTTTTTACGACCTATTTTGTGCAGAGCTGATCTCAGAAACTATCAGAGATATGACTTTGAAATTTTCAGGATAGGTAATCTATAGTCTGAAGTTGTGCACTATTATTTTGTTTTACGCCAGTGGCGCTATTTCTTGGAGCTCGCTTAGGCACGAAAATTGGGTACGAATTTTTATTCAAAATTTTCATACGTTTTGATCTGTATCTTTTTATCAGTTGATATTTTGTTAAGACATATTTAACAAAAGTGGTAGCGAATTAAAAGTTCTTTTTAACGAAATCTAGAAAAAGGGGCTGGCCCCTTAAATTAGGGGCCAAAAGACTCGTAAAGTCTATTACATATAACTAAAAAACGATAAAGATTTTGTTATGCATTATAGAAGCAAAGTTGTTGATCGTAACAATATCTAACAGAAAAAATCATTGCCACGCCCATTTATTACGTAATTAGGGATTTTTAGGGGCCAAAGTACTTAAACTTTGACGCAATATATCTGGAAAAGGAAACATATTTTGTTAGGCATTGTAGAAGAGAAAATGCTTGCATTGATGATTCTAATCGATTCCACTAATCAAAACACCAATGCATGTCCCCATTAAGGATCTAGAGGGCTGGCCCCTAAAATATTTAATCATTTGTATCTCAAAAATGAACAACAATTTTAGATAGGTGTAAAAACAAAAAATGTAAGTATTCATAAGATCTTTCGTATAAAATCAAGAAAAAGGGGCTGGCCCCTTAAACTAGGGGCCAAGACACTTGTAAACTGTATTACAAATAACTTAAAAACGATAAAGATTTTGTAATGCATTATAGAAGCACAGTTGTTGATCGTAACAATATCTAACAGAAAAATCATTGCCACGCCCATTTATTACGTAATTAGGGATTTTTAGGGGCCAAAGTACTTAAACTTTGACGCAATATATAAAGAAAACGAAACATATTTTGTTAAGCATTGTAGAAGAGAAAATGCTTACAATGATGATTCTAATCGATTCCACTAATCAAAACACCAATATATGTCCCCATTAAGGATCTAGAGGGCTGGCCCCTAAAATATTTGATCAATTGTATCTCAGAAATGAACAACAATTTTAGATAGGTGTAAAAACAAAAAATGTAAGTATTCATAAGACCTTTTGTATAAAGTCAAGAAAAAGGGGCTGGCCCCTTAAATTAGGGGCCAAGAGACTCGTAAACTGTATTACAAATAACTTAAAACGATAAAGATTTTGTAATGCATTATAGAAACAAAGTTGTTGATCGTAACAATATCTAACAGAAAAAATCATTGCCACGCCCATTTATTACGTAATTAGGGATTTTTAGGGGCCAAAGTACTTAAACTTTGACGCAATATATCAAGAAAACGAAACATATTTTGTTAGGCATTGTAGAAGAGGAAATGCTTCCATTGATAATTTAAATCGATTCCACTAATCAAAAAACTAATATTTGTCCCCATGAAGGATCTAGAGGGCTGGCCCCTGAAATATTCAATCATTTGTATCTCAAAAAGGAACAACAATTTAAGATAGGTGTAAGAACAAAAATTGTTAGTATTCGTGAGACCTTTCGAATGAATTCAAGAAAAAGGGGCTGGGCCCTTTAATTAGGGGCCAAGACACTCGTTAACTATATTACAGATACCTTAAAAACGATAAAGATTTTGTAATGCATTATAGAAGCAAAGTTGTTGATCGTAACAAAATCAGTTTGTAAAACTCATTGTCACACCCATTTCTGACATAATTAGGGATTTTAAGGCACTAAAATCTTAAATTCTTAATGTGCTGTATGTGAAAAAGCAAAACACTTTGTTAAGCATTGTACAGGATATTGACAATCGTATACATTATTTGAAAGGAAAGGGGTTGATTGGGAATTCTGAAATTTCATCAATATTTTTATCGTATCATTTAACATATTGAACGGAAGACCTACTCGTTACTCGTAACGAGATCGTATCTAGTTATTATTATTATTATTTTTTCCACATTTTGTGCACGCGATTTCTCAAAAACTATTCGACCGATTTCGACCATTTTTTCACAGATGATGGGACGTGACCTGAATTTTATATGTTTTTGAAATTTTTGATGTTGTCACTTCCGGTACCGATTTATCGGCCATTTTGTAATTTTTTCGACCTTTTTTGTGCAGAGCTGATCTCAGAAACTATCAAAGATATGGCTATGAAATTTTCAGGATATGTAGACTATAGCTTGAAGTTGTGCCCTATTAAGTTTTATGCCAGTGGCGCCATTTTTTGGAGCTCAACGAGGCACGAAATTTGGGTACCAATTTTGTTATTCTTTTTTTCCCACGTTATTTTCGGGAGAATATCTCCGAGATGACTGAATAGAATTTCCTAAAATTTTCAGGAATTATAGATTGTGATAATATCTCTAGGCTTTTTCTATTGTTTTTTTTTAAATTCATTTCCGGTTGTCCGTTTCCTGTCCCATGACAGGAACCTTGTTTCCTTGATATTTCAGAAACGACAAGGACTTGAATATCCAAACTTTGTAGGATGATAAACCAATGTCTGTACACGTGTTTCAACTTTTTTGTTTTGTTCGTCGTAACTTCCGGTCGTCACCGGAAGTAACTAAAACATATTTTTTTTATATCTTTAAGTTATTATACATAGAATGAATATATTAGTATAAATTATGACTGATGTCATCTATGCGATGATGAATAAACAAAACAGGTCTGCTTCCGGTGAGATATCTCAATTTTCTCAGGTAGCTTTTTAAAAACAAATTTTTTACCCGCGTGATCTCAAAAACTGTAAGTGATCAAGACACGAAACTTACATGCATGATAGACATTTGATAGTAAATTCGTTTAACCGATTTCAATTTGTCCATCGTCACTTCCGGTCCTCACCGGAAGGGTTCAAACAAATCAAGTTGTTTGAAAGTTTAAATGTTTTTCTTTGACAATTTTAGTTCAGTTGATAAACAATAAAGAACAGTACTCTAATGTTAAAGAAATACTAACTTTTTTTCACTGAACACTTCCGTTTCTCCGTTTCCTGTCAATAGACAAACAAACATTGACTCCACGAGATCTCAAAAACGGTGAAGACTTGAACAACCAAACTTTGTGGGATGATAGCCCTATGTATGTAACTGTGTTTACATTATTTTGTTTCATTCGTCGTAACATCCGGTCGTCACCGGAAGCACTTGAAAAATTATTTTTTTCTTATTTTTTTTATTTTACAGGGAATGTATATATCAGTATTAAATCTTATATATGTTATCTTTACAATGTTAAATAAGCAAATATATTCTACTTCCGGTGAGTTATATCAAATATCTTAGGTAGCTTTCTTTTTAAAAAATTTGATACTCGCGAGATTTTAGTCACTGTAAGTGATTGAGACACGAAACTTTTATGAATGATAGACATTTTATTGAAGATATGTTTGACGGATTTATATTGTCAACCGTCACTTCCGGTTCTCACCGGAAGGGTTCAAACAATTCATGTATTAACAAGTTTAACATAGTATTTTTGGTGTTTCATCTAGCCCGATAAACAGTTATGTACACTAGGCAAATGTACAAGAAATGTCGGCATTTCTTTTCATTCATCAATTCCGTCCGTCCGTTTCCGGTCCCGAAACAAAAAACCTAGTTTCAACGAGTTCTCAGATTTGGCAGAGAGTATCGATCTTTCATCGTATCATAGAAAACATATCGGGCGGAAGACCTACTCGTTACTCGTAACGAGATCTAGTTATTTTTTTTTTCCACAAATTTTGTGCACGCGATTTCTCAAAAAGTACTGGTCCGATCTTAACTATTTTTTCACAGATGATTAGACGTGATCTGAAGTTATTTTGTTTTTAAACTTTTTGCCGTCGTCACTTCCGGTCCCGATTTACGGCCGATTTTGTAATTTTTTACGACCTTTTTTGTGCAGAGCTGATCTCAGAAACTATTAGAGAAAAGACTACGAAATTTTCAGGATAGGTAGACCATAGCTTGAAGTTGTGCACTATTATTTTGTTTTACGCCAGTGGCACCATTTCTTGGAGCTCGCCTAGGCACGAAAATTGGGTACGAATTTTGAATCAAAATTTTCATAAGTTTTGATCTGTAACTTTTTATCAGTTGATATTTTGTTAAGACATATAGAACAAAAGTAGTAGAAAATCAAAAGTTCTTCCCAACAAAATCAAGAAAAAGGGCCTGGCCCCTTAAATTAGGGGTCAAGAGACTCATAAAGTATAATACAAATAACTGAAAAACGATTAAGATTTTATAATGCATTATTGAAGCAAAGTTGTTGATCGTAACAATATATATCAGGAAAAATTATTGCCACGCCCATTTATTACGTAATTAGGGATTTTTAGGGGTCAAAGTACTTAAACTTTGACGCAATATATCTAGAGAAGGAGACATATTTTGTTAAGCATTGTAGAGAAGAAAATGTTTGCATTGATGATTTCTAATCGATTCCACTAATTAAAACACCAATGTCCGTCCCCAATAAGGATCTAGAGGGCTGGCCCCTAAAATATTCAGTCACTTGTCTCTCAAAAATGAACAACAATTTTAGATAGATGTAAGAACAAAAAATGTAAGTATTCATAAGACCTTTCGTATAAACTCAAGAAAAAGGGGCTCGCCCTTTTAATTAGGGGCCAATACACTCGTAAACTCTATTACAAATAACCTAAAAACGATTAAGATTTTGTAATGCATTATGGAAGCAAAGTTGTTAATCGTAACAATATCTATCAGAAAAAATATTGTCATGCCTATTTATTACGTAATTAGGGGTAATTAGGGGCAACGTCCTTAAATTTTGACGCAATATGTCTAGAGAAGGAGACATATTTTGTTAAGCATTGTAGAAGAGAAATTCTTTGCACTGATGATTCTAATCGATTCTACTAATCAAAACACTAATGTCTATCCCGAATAAGGATCTAGAGGGCTGGCCCCTAAATTATTCAATCATTTGTATCTCAAAAATGAACAACAATTTTAGATAGGTGTAAGAACAAAAAATGTAAGTATTCATAAGACATACCGTATTAAATCAAGAAAAAGGGGCTGGCCCTTTTAATTAGGGGCCAATACACTCGTAAACTCTATTACAAATAACTTGAAAACAATACAGATTTTGTAATGCATTATAGAAGCAAAGTTGTTAATCGTAGCAAAATCTATCAGAAAAAAATTATTGCCACGCCCATTTATTACGTAATTAGGGATTTGTAGGGGCCAACGTCCTTAAACTTTGACGCAATATATCTAGAGAAGGAGACATATTTCGTAAAGCATTGTAGAAGAGAAAATGTTTGCATTGATGATTCTAATCGATTCTACTAATCAAAACACCAATGTCTGTCCCAAATAAGGATCTACTGTGCTGGCCCCTAAAATTTTCAGTCATTCGTATCTCAACAATGAACAACAATTTAAGATGGGTGTGAGAACAAAAATTGTTAGTATTCGTGAGCTCTTTCGTATAAAATCAAGAAAAAGGGGTAGACCCCTTTAATTAGGTGCCAAGAGACTCGTAAAGAGTATAACGAATAATTTAAAAACAATAAAGATTTTGTAATGATTATTGAAGCAAAGTTGTTGGTCGTAACAATATCTGTTTGAAAAAAATATTGCCAAGCCCATTTATTACGTAATTAGGGATTTTTAGGGACCAAAGTCCTTAAACTTTGACGCAATATATCTAGAGAAGGAGACATATTTTGTTAAGCATTTTGGAAAAGAAAATGTCTGCATTGATGATTCTAATCGATTCCATTAATTAAAACACCATTGTATGTTCCCATTTAAGGATCTACGGGGCAGACCCCTAAAATATTCAATCCTTTGTATCTAAGGTTTTATCGATAATTTATCGTATCATTTAAAAAAATCGAACGGAAGACCTACGCGTTACTCGTAACGAGATCGTTTCTAGTTATTATTATTATTATTTTCCACAAATTTTGTGCACGCGATTTCTCGAAAACTATTCGACCGATTTTCACAATTTTTTCAGAGTTGATGGGACTTGATATGAACTCCTTTTTGTCACTTTCGGTAGCGAGTTACGGCCGATTTAATAATTTTTACGACCTATTTTGTGTAGAGCTGATCTCAGAAATTATTAGAGATATGACTACGAAATTTTCAGGATATGTAGACAATAGTTTGAAGTTGTGCACTATTATGTTTTTTTACGCCAGTGGCGCCATTTCTTGGAGCTCGCCTGGGCGCGAAAATTGGGAACAAATTTTGAATTTTTTTTGTCCCCTTTTTCTGACCAAATGTTTTCTCAGAGATGGCTGGATAGATTTTCTTGAAATTTGCAGGAATAGTTGGAAAAAATGATATCTCGAGGATTTTTTTTTCATTTTTTCAAAATTCATTTTCTGTCGTCCGTTTCCTGTCCCGCGACAAAAAGTTTGTGACATCGAGATCTCAAAAATGATTAGGACTTGAGCATTCAGACTTTGTAAGATTATAGACCTATAATTGTAGATTTCTTTAAGTTATTTTGTTTTGTTCGTCATAACTTCCGGTCGTCACCGGAAGCACTTTAAAATATTTTTTTTTACGCATTTAATTTATTTTCACATAGGATTGAAATATAAGTATAAATTCTTACATATGTCATCTATCCGATGTTGAATAAATAAAAAAAAATCTACTTCCGGTGAGATATTTCAAATATCCCAAATAGCCTTTTTTAAAAAATGTTTTACCCGCGAGATATCAGAAAGTGCAAGTGATCAAGACACGAAACTTACATGGATGATAGACATTTGATAGAAAATGCGTTTAACCGCTTTCATTTGGTCAACCGTCACTTCCGGTCCTCACTGGAAGGGTTCAAACAGATCAAATTATTTGAAATTTTTACTGTTTTTGACAATTTTAGTAAAATTGATAAACAATTAAGTACAGTTATCCAATGTTTAAGAAATACAAACTTTTATTTTCACTGAGCGCTTCTGTTTGTCCGTTTCCTGTCCCGAGACAAAAAAACATTGACTCCACGAGATCTCAAAAACGGTGACGACTTGAACCAAACTTTGTGGGATGATAGCCCTAAGTATGTATCTGTGTTTACATTATTTTGTTTGATTCGTCGTAACTTCCGGTCGTCATCGGAAGCACTTCTTTTATTCATTTTACATGGAAAGAATATATCAGGATAAAATCTTATATATGTTATCTATTCATTCTACTTCCGGTGAGATATATCAAATATCTTAGTAAGCTTTCCTTTTTACAAATTTGATACCCGCGAGATTTTAGTCACTGTAGGTGATTGAGACACGAAACTTTTATCAATGATAGACATTTGATTAAAGATGTGTTTAACGGGTTTAATTTTGTCAACCATCACTTCCGGTTCTCACCGGAAGGGTTCAAACAATTCATGTTTTAACAAGTTTAACAGACTTTCTTGGGTGTTTCATTTAGCCTGATAAACAGTTAAGTGCACTAGCCAAATGTACAAGAAATATTTGCTTTTATTTTCATTAATCAATTTCGTTCGTCCATTTCCGGTCCCGAGACAAAAAACTAGTTTCAATGAGATCTCAAATTTGGCAGATAGTATCGATATTTCATCGTATCATATAAAACAAATTGGACGGAAGACCTACTTGTAACGAGATCGTATCTAGTTGTTTTTGTACTGTTTATTTTTTTCCCCAAATTTTGTGCATACCTTTTCTCAAAACTATCAGACCGATCTCAATCATTTTTTCACAGATAATTGAACGTGATCTCAATTTTGTATATTTTATAATTTTTGATGACGTCACTTCCGGTACTGATTTATCGCTGATTTTTAAATTTTATATGACCCTTTTTGTGCAGATCTGATCTCAGAAACTATCAGAGCTATGACTATGAAATTTTCATAATAGGTAGACTAAAGTTTGAAGTTGAGCACTATTTAGTTGTTTTAGCCAGCGGCGCCATTTTCATACGTTTTGAATTGTAACTTTTTGTTCAATACATAATTTGTTAAAACATATTTAACAAAAGTGGCGGAGAAAAAAAAGATCTTTCCTACGAAATCAAGAAAAAGGGGCTGGACCCTTTAATTGGGAGTCAAGAGACTTGTAAAGTTCATTACAAATAACTTAAAAATGATCAATATTTTGTAATGCATTATAGAAGCAAAGTTGTTGATTGTAACAATATCTATCTGGAAAAATCATTGTTAGGCCCATTTTTTTTTTTTACGTAATTAGGGATATTTTACGTACTAAAATCTTTAATCCTTAATGTTTAATGTGCCAATATATGTTAAAAATGGAAAAAAACCTTTGTTGAGCATTGTAAAAGATATTGGTGTTTTTATATATTATTTGAAGGTTGGGCCGGGGGGGGGGGGGGGGGGGGGGGGTGGCCTGTATTTTAATCAGTTTTGCATTGAATCGTTTAAAAAAGTTGGTCGGAAGACCTACTCGTATCTAGATCGTATCTAGTTATTTTTTTTCCATAAATTTTGTGCACGCAATTTCTCAAACACTATTGGACCGATCTCGACCATTTCTTCATAGATGATTGAACGTGATTTGAACTTTGTACGTTTTTGAAATTTTTAATGATTCATTACCGGTTCCAACTGATCGTTCATTTTGCAATGTTTTACAACCCATTTTGTGCAAAGCTGATCTCAGAAACTATCAGAGCTATGCATAAGAACTTTTCAAGATAGGTAGACTATACTTTGAAGTTGTGCACCGTGCAGTTGTTTTATGAAAGTGGTACCACACATTAGAGCTTGCTAAGGCACGAAAATTGGGTACTAATTTTTAATCAATATTCTCATACGTTTTGATCTGTATCTTTTTATCAATTGATATTTTGTTAAGACATATATAACAAAAGTGGCAGAGAAAAAAAAGATCTTTCCTACGAATTAAAGAACAAAGGCCGGAACGGCCACAAAGGCGTCGAGCTGACATTTTCTTTTATATAGATATGGTCAATAATAATTATTTGAATTTCGATCTGTACTAATAGTCGTATATCAAATAATATTAGAATAAAACATAGGTAATCACAGATTACAAAGCTCACCGAGACGAGACATCACCTTTATGAGGCATCACCTTTATGAGACCACCTTTATCATATGATATGAAAATCATAGTTAATGATCTTGGATATTCATGGAAACTGTTTTGACACAATATCGTATATCATATGTTTAAAAAATTGTATGAAAATCATATGCTCATTTCATAGGGTATTATAAGATACAATGTTTATCAATACAATAATATATAATACGATATTGCATCCTATGATACTTATAATATAGTATCATATAATACAATATAATACTGTAATAAACAATTATGCAATAAAATATTGTAACATATGATATGACATTGTATTGTGTCATACATTATTGTATTTGATCACATAATACAATATCATTATACAATATATGATACAATATAGTATTACATGATACAATATCATATCACATAAAACATCACAATATTGTAACATATGATATTATATTGTATAATATAGTATGATATTGTATTGTATGATATTGTATCATATTTGATACATAATGTGATATTGTATCATATGATTTGATACAACATTGCATCATATCATATGATAAAGTATCATGTGATATAGTATATAATTATATTATATAATACAATATCATATTATACAATATCGTATCATATAATACAATATTATATATTACAATATCATATCATACAATTCATGTGATATAATAATATATTATATAAACAAAATATCATATTATACAATATCATATTATACGATATTATATATTATACGATATCGTATCATATGATACAATATTACATATTGCAATATCATATGAAACAATATCATGTGATACAATATTAAATATAAAATACAATATCATATTATACAATATTGTATCATAATATACAACACTATACATAACAATTACATGACACAATATCATATCATAATGTACAAAAAAATTGATACAATATCATATCATATCATATAACTTTTTACAATATGATATAATATTGTATCATATAAAACAATAGTGTATCATATCATATACATGTAATATTATATCATAGGAATCATGTTATATCATTTAACAACAAACACATCAATCAAGCAGGTTTAAGTGAGGTAGGAGATTTTCTTAGCATCCTTGATAATGGAGATCAGGCTCTGCATCTGAAGCTACCT
>WFKH01003881.1:46185522-46205034 GCA_016163765.1 Magallana hongkongensis
CTATTATCTATTAAACATGTGACCTGTTCCAAAAAACTAAACCTCATTCAGCATCCGAAACCAATGGCTAAGATTCAGCATCAGGTGCATCAGTATCATAAGATGCACCATCCATGCAAGTTTGGTGAAGTTAGGACCAGTAATAACTAAGATATAATCATCAGAGGGCACCTGCTCCAAAAACTTTAACCAGCTCCAAAAACCTTAACCTCCTTCAGCATCTGAAACCTATGGCTCAGATTCAGCATTCATGCCTGTCATGTGCATCAGTATCATAAGACGCACCATCCATGCAAGTTTGGTGAAGTTAGGACTAGTAATAACTAAGATATAATCTATAATCATCAGAGGGCACCTGCTCCCAAAACCTTAACCTCCTCCAGCATCCGAAACCTATGGCTCAGATTCAGCATTCAAACCTGTCAGGTGCATCAGTATCATAAGATGCACCATCCATGCAAGTTTGGTGAAGTTAGGACTAGTAATAACTAAGATATAATCATCAAAGGGCACCTGCTCCAAAAACTTTAACCAGCTCTAAAAACCTTAACCTCCTCCAGCATCCGAAACCTATGGCTCAGATTCAGCATTAAAGCCTGTCATGTGCATCAGTATCATAAGATGCACCATCCATGCAAGTTTGGTGAACTTAGGACCAGTAATAACTTAGAAATTGCTATCAAAGGGCACCTGCACCAAAAACTTTAACCTGCTCCAAAAACCTTAACCTCCTCCAGCATCTGAAACTCATGACCCAGATTCAGCATCCAAGTCTTTCAAGTCCATAAGTAGGTCCAGATGCATCATCCATGCAAGTTTGGTGAAGATAGGACTAGTAATAACTTAGATACAGGACCTGCAACAAAAACTTTAACCAGGTCCGGACGCCGACGCCGACGCCGACGCCGGGGGTATAGCATAAGCTCCCCCCGACTTCGTCTCGGTGAGCTAAAAAGTAAATTAATTATGTTTTTGTGCTGCTTTAAAAACAAAAATCAGTATATTTCCTTATAAAATAGGTAACCTAGTGATACGTTTATAATACAATAACTCATCGTGGTAACAAAAATCGAAGAAATTTCAAAGTTCAAAAATAAATATAATTTTCTTTCTGCTTTAAACAGTCTTTGAACAATGTTTACAGGTTCATAATTTGAATACATTAACAGTGTGTCCCTAATTATAATAATAAAACATACTTTTATTTATTTCAATTCCCGTTTGAAACATATGGTATGGTTGTTTACAAACAAATCCACACCACGTGCTATCTAAAATGCTCGACCAAACCAACTGCATTATTGTGTTTATTTATTGCAACAAAATCACTAGATACGTTTATCGCTTACATTTATTTTGGAGACCGTGCCCGATAACAAATAAATTTACATATCAATTTTTAGTTTTCATCGGGCACGGTCTCCAATTAAAATGTAAGCGATAAGCTAAACTAATATTTAGTGAATTTTTACACCTTATTGTATTCATCCGCCATTTCTTGATTAAGCAAATTTATACTTATGCAATGAGTTGTCAATAACCAGAGAGGCAAAGTTGGGTTTTTTGTACACAATTTAGTTGAATAAATGGAATAAAAAACTTGTAATACTTTTAATACTTAAAGGAACTTATTTCTTATGCGCCTTAAAAATGCGGTGCAGAATGTGAGAATTTGGATGATTGCCAATCCAGACGATCGCTAGAAGGCTGCCGAGCATTAGCTCGACGCCTTAAAAAACGGGCAAAGACTCGTGAAGTCTATTACAAATAACTTAAAACGATTAAGATTTTGTCATGCATTATAGAAGCAAATTTGTTGATAGTAGCAATAACTATCTGAAAAACTTTGCCATGCCATTCATTACGTAATTAGAGAATTTATGTGCTCAAACTTTGAGGCAATATATCCAAAGAAGAAGACATATTTTGTTACAAATTGTAGAAGAAAAATGTATGTATTGTTGATTCTAATCGATTCCACCAATCGAAACACCAATGTCTGTCCCCATTAAGGATCTACAGGGCTGGCCCCTAAGATATTCAATATCTTGTATCTCAAAAATGAACAACAGTTTTAGATAGGTGTAAGAACAAAAAAGATTAGCATTTTTAAGACCTTTCGTATGATATCAAGAAAAAGGAGCTGGTCCCTATAATAAGAGGCCAGGAGACTCGTAAAATCTACTACAAATAACTTAAAATTATCAAGATTTTGTAATGTAAAATGATTTTGTAATAAATTTTAGAAGCAAAGTTGTTTATTGTAACTTTAACTATCTGGAAAAAATCAATGCCACGCACGCCCATTTATTACGAAATTAGGGATATTTCGGGGGCACTAAAATCTTTAATCCTTTATGTGCCGTATGTTAAAAATAAAAAACTTTTTGTTGTGCATTGGAAAAGATATTGGTGATCCTATACATTATCTGAAAGTTGGGGGGGGGGGGTCTGTATTTTGATAGGTATTGCATCGTATTGTTTAAAAAAAATCGGACAGAAGACCTATTCGTTACTCGTAATGAGACCGTATATAGTGTTTTTATGCCCTGTTCAGATATCATTATATATAAATATTTGATATAATGATGTCTCATATAGTGCAAAACAATAATTATACTTTGGATAAACACAACATCTAGGTTGATTCAGAATTCCAACTGATTGTTGAGCCTTTCTTTTGGATAATGCTAATTTAAACCATAATTCAATGACCCAGCACATAATGAGTTAATTCATGAATATTAAACGAAAATAATTCAGAAGAGCAATACTTACCTGATTGGAAAAGTACTCTGCTTTGTCATCATTTAAACCTACAAGAAAATGAAAAATTTTCATAAATTCAAATCAAGTCAAGCATAAAAAAATCTTTGACTTATGCCTGATAAAAAGATTTCTCTAAATTTGATAATTTCAACCAATCAAATAATTTATAATCTGTTCTTTGAGAAAAGAATGTTACCCCCAAAAAATCATTTATTGCCAAAATACGGGATTGAAGAAATGATGAGCACTGTGTTCTAGGTCATATGTTTCAACAATGCTTACATGTATGCATTGTTGAAACTTAACTTGAAAAAATGACAATAACAAACCGCCAACCATCTCAAAAATCCATAAAACGAAATACAAATTCAAAGCAGAGCAACACGGACCTCCAAGATAGAGGTAGGATCAGGTGCCAAGGAGGAGTCAGCATCCTCTGCTGACCGGTCACACCGCCGTGTGCTCTTTGTCGTAATCGGGAAAATAAAAACCGCAAAAGTCCGTAGACAATTAGGTAATTAATTATGGTCTAACAATTAGTATGAAAAACGTCAGTCAGCATACGACTCAGTGGAAGATTGTATTTGCTGACAAGGTCGTCGTATCGACCATAGAACTTACGAAAAGATGAAAAGATGACTTTAAACGAGACTGTTGATAGTCCTGTTTTATCAACTTGTTTGTCAGTAGCTTGCCTCGTCTTAGAAACTGTTCATACGAAGAGCATGCCCTTGCGTATCGAATTAACTGAAAGACAAAAACACCATATGCAGGTGATGAAGGTATATTGCTACATAAGTAAGGAAAGTTGACTATAGAAAAATGAAGTCATCGCGTTTATCATAAAGTTTTGTTGTTAGGTTACCATCAATGTCCATTTCCAGTAAAATATCCAAATATGAAACAGATGACGCTGACTTTGTGGTATCTTTTATTTCAAGATCACTGGGATATATCGAGTCGACGTAAGTATGGAAATAACAATTGTTATTTGATAATACGTCGTCGATATACCTAAATGTTGAGTTGAAGGCCATAGCGAGTGATTTATTTTTTTCACGTACAAGTTTTTGAATAAATTCTGCTTCATAAGAATACAAAAATAGGTCTGCTAACAATGGGGCACAATTGGTACCCATGGGAATTCCAACAGATTGTTGGAAGACTTGATTTCCAAAAACTACATAGATGTTGTCTATCAGAAATTCAAGCATCTTTTTAATGTCAACTTTAGAGTACTTGTGTGTGCAATCAGAATGGTTTTTAACAAAATAGTTTTTTAGATTTCCAATGACAAGGTAAGCATTTTTACGACTTCCATTTTTATTGAAGAAACAACTGTCGATGATATCAAGAAGTCTGGATTTTAATTTGTCGTGGGGAATGGTTGTATAAAGCGTTGAAAAATAATACGTTTTGATACTATTGATTTTGGTAAGATTTTGTGACCTCAAAGTTTCTAATAATTCTTTAGAGGTTTTTAGTATCCACATCTGATTCACACCACTTCTGGAGTAGATTGTTGTACAGTACTCTTGAAGCTTCTCCTTAACTTCTGTAAGAATTTTAGTAAGGAGTAAAGAGAGAGGTTTGGTAGAACATTTACTGGAACCTGCTATATATCTCTGTTTGTAAGGACTTTTGTGAAGCTTTGGAATCCAGTACAAATAAGGTAAATCAAATTCATTTTGTTTATTGGGGATATTAAAGGTATTCATAACCGATTTATGATTTTGAAGTATTTCCTGCTTGGAAAGGCTGCTATGGGTGTAAGTAGGATTACCATGTGTATAATCGAAACCTAGTTCTTTGAAAATGCAATTAATATAATGTGCCTTACAAACATATAACTTATATATAACCATCAAAGGGCACATCCGCCAAAAACTTTAACCTTCAAATACCTTAACCCCGTCCAGCATCTGAAACCTATGGCTCAGATTCAGCAACCTAGCCCATCAAGTGCATCAGTATTACAAGATGCATCATCCATTGAAGTATGGTAAAGATAAAACCAATGATAACTTAGATGAGGCCATCCAAGGGCACCTGCTCCAAAAAGTTTAACCTGCTCCAAAAACCTTAACCTCCTCCAGCATCTGAAACCTATGGCTCAGATTCAGCATTTAAGCCTGTCAGTTGTATATGTATTGTAAAATGCCCAATCGATGCAATTTTAATAAAGTTAGGACCAGTAATAACTTAGATATGGTTATCAAAGTACACCTCCTCCAAAATCTTTAACCTCCTCCAAAAACTTTAACGGCATCCAGCATCCGTAATCTATAGCTCAGATTCAGCTTCTAAGCATGACAAATGCATCAGTATTATAAGATACACAATCAATGCAAGTTTAGTGAAGTTATGACTATTAATAACTTATATATGGTCTTCAAAGGCCTGCTCCAAAAACTTTTAAACTCCTCCAGCATCCAAAACCTATACCTCTGATTCAGCATCCAGCCATGTTAAGTGCATAAGTATCAGTATACACACCATCCATGCACGTTTGGTGAAATTAGGACCAGTAATGACTTAGACATGGCAATCAAAGTGCACCTGCTCTAGACACTTTAACCTGATCAAAAATCGTTAAACTCCTCCAGTTTCAGTATCCAAGTCTGTTATGTACATGAGTATGCACAGATGCACCATCCATGAAAGTTTGATAAATATAAAACAAGTTACAACTTAGATACACGACCTGCTCAAAGAATTTTAACCAGGTCTGGACGCCGACATCGAGGGTATAGCATAAGCTCCCCCAAACTCGTCTCGGTGAGCTAAAAATTGCACTCTCTTAGTAGTCTCAATATCAGTGGTCTGAACAAATTGGAAATGATGTGTGTCAGGATAATTGTAAAAGATTGACAAGAATTAAAGACAAATTGATTTCTCAAAGAACTATGTAGCTCTTTTGTGGCTTTTTACTAGCAAATTTGAACACCATTTTGATGCAATGAATCTCATGTCACAAAATGTAGCCAAGTAATTTTTCAGAGAAAAATTATTGAGGAACTGCTTCCTGTTCTAATGTATAGTTTGCATCTCTTGGCTTAAATAATTTTGATTGTTTGTTTTTTAAAGTCATTTTTAAATATTCATTGGCATTCTGGTGAAGAGGTCATAAAAAACTCCTTCAATTTTCATTTAAGAATTAATCATTTTCTACCCTTAATATTTATAAATTTTATTCACTTTCACCAAATATTTCGATGCATGGAACATAATCTTCAAAAAATAAAATACAGCAAGTGTAGTTGTTTAAACCTGACATGAATTCATAATAAAAGTATTTGGTCACCAAATAGTTTTTGATAGCTACTGGGGTATATACATTGTATACCAGTCGATACAGTTATAGTCGGTTGCTTGTCAATCAAGGTATTCAGGATGTATGTACTTCTAAATACATGAACTATACTTTGTAGTATGTTTGAAAAAATGATATAAAAGAAACTAAAATCAATACAAAAAAGAGGGTATATACATTGAAGGAATTGCCAAGGTATCCGAATTATATCAGATAGTGCTGCCTTAATTTTGCATATACATCAAAGACTTTAGTCATTCAAAAAGTGCTTAATTGTCTGCATCATATTGTAGAACCCGGCTGCACTACATCTAACATAGTAAATAAGTAATAATTAATATATGGAACATTTTATTCAGCTTTTAGCTCAGGTGAGCAAAAAATGATAAGTAACTTTCCTGCATTATTCTTTTGAAAATATATCAATGGAAGTCACAAACCTGACCTTAAAAGAAACTTTTAACCAAAAAATTTGGTTTTTGGTTTTGTTTTGTTATTTTTTCTTTTGGTAGAATACTGTAAAATCCTAAGTAACAGTGAAGAATCATTATCCATGTAAAAAATGCTAGAAATGAATTTTCTTTTATCTGACAGTTGTTATTATAAATAACCATATTTATGAAATTGCAACAAAAAATCCACAATTGCGATTTTAGATATCAAGAACTTGGACAAGACAACAAATTGTTGATATATCGAAACAACAGCGACTGCTACTTATTACATGTAAATGACAAAATAATACATCATTTATGCACTTTTCCTGATTACCAGTAAACATTATGTTTCTAAAATACTTATTAAAGTTTGATGCTTGCCAAGATTAACTGCATCTTCTTTAAGTTGCAAAGAAGTCATTGACTTTTTCAAAGCCCCTGAAAGAAAAAAATAAATACTATATAAGGACATTTTCATATCAACACGTTTCACAACATAACATGTATACTCCCATGTTTTTGGCTGAGAATTACGACATGAAACAGTTCACATGTTTTATGATTCTTTTTTTTCATTAGAATCATATCTTTTACCTGTGGAAAAGTGGAAAATAACTAAAAAGAAGCTTTCAAATCTATGTCATAACATGTGTGTAGATACAAAAATTTTCAATTTCAAATCATATATTTTCATATCTGATCACGTTTGAATTTGGATACAGGATAATTTCTCACAAACAAACTCGAGTTTGTGGGGGATTTTGTATTTATGGCATTTTTGAACAAAAGTGCATGATTAAAGTCATAAGGTACAGTTACTTAAGCATTTTTTGGATGTATAAATTGCATAATTTAGAAAAAAATGTTTTTAATAAATTCAATGAATACTAATGAACAAGAACAGCTTGTTTAAAATACTGCATATATAGTAGTTCTTAACCTTAAATCCTTGTTATATTTGTTTTCAGGGATAACAATCGACTTCAGATTGGCCAATTAATTTATCGCATCTAATTCCAACAGATTAACCAATTACTTATATCCGATATGACTAACAGAAGCTTATTAAACATTATTTTGATTTTTTGATTTAATTTTGTTAAGAACTTGACAGTAAATTTCATTTCATTTAATGATAAACGAAAAGCTGAACAGACATATTGACAATCACTATAACTTACACCTACTGACCAATTTCCCTTGACTATCTTATCCCCGTGGTTTAATTGTCTCCAATTGAACTTGATTAGACATAAATGTCCCAACAGTAACAAAGTTTAATATAACCGGTAACCATCGTTCTGACCTGGTAGTAGCTGGTAAACATGTTCGAAATTGCCATCCCTGCTTTTTTGTTCTTTACATACCATTACTTAATGTCAGAAAGCTCTTAAAAATATTCTTTAGAGCTGCAGCACTGATGTCATTTCCTTCTGCAAATCCATCTAGCTGTTCCATTAACCTAAATGACTAAAAAGATTACATTATACTTCGTTTTGTATCCCTTCCATCCATAAAGTAAACATCGATTCGATTGGCTTACATGACCAAACTAAACATAAGGTTAATTACATCTTCAAATTAAGGCTTATTGCATTTTGATATGTCTTTATGGTAGACACAAACAAGTCTGCAAACTACATCACTTTTATTGATTATGTTTTCCCTATTATCTCCCTTTGTTTAAGAGCCACATCCCTAACTCTAGTATAAAGGAGATCATTTTTCCCAAGGATACTATGTTACAAATTTGACAAAACTTAGACTAGGAGTTCTTGAGATATGGTCCATATTCCAACTAAAGGCCTTGTTGCCACATTGCTTAAATAAGCAACAATGTCTTTTTACTGAGATACTGCTGCATGTAACTTATAAATACATGTCAAATGGTCATGGTGTAAAAGTCTTCGACTGTAATATTAAGATTTCATATAAATTATATACTCTTAACATGTGATGTTTGACTTGACTAACCAGCAGACGGACAGACATTTTTTGAAGGGCATTCACAGATCGGGTCCCTAATAATTCACACATGAAAATGCATTCAATAGAATAGGCATTTTTTGTTTTTCCCCTTTTCAGTAGATTGACAATTCTTAAAACAACTGCCACACATTTTTCTGTTAATTTTTTTTTCACTCATGTCTTCTCCACCATATTCTTTCTAAAACCCAAAGGCTTAACCCATTTAGAATTTTGTTTTTTTTCATTATGGATAAATTAAGCAAACCACTTTAAGATTCTTACTGTACATTGTCAAGGTTTAAGTGAAGCAAGCAAAGAGGACTGGGATTTCTTAATCACCTCAAAGCAAACAAGAGGCCCATGGGCCACATCGCTCAGCTGAGCAACAATAGCCATAATAAAATCAGCTTTATGGAGTCATTTACCAAATTTACTTGAACAATGTTGAAAAAAGATTCCGAATTAAGATTATCTGACCCTCAGCCTCAAAGTATTTTTTTTTTATCATAAAAATGTAATTTGTCCTTTAAACTTTATAAATGAAATGAAATAATAAGAAATTTACTGGTATTGACGGTATCCATGCATTTTACAAAGTTATTGCAAATTTGCCATCAATGGATATAATGGAATAAATATACAAGTTGAGATGAAATTAAAAAAGGTTATACCGCTGCATCGGGGTCTCGAACCCCTTTACCTATATGTAGTAGATCTCTGTTGAACCACTAAGCCAAGCTTTACGCTGAATAGCTGATCGTAATATTACCACCAAAAGACTAATTGAATTTGTCTATATAAAAGGCAGATCTATAGTACGAATAAAAAAATTCAGATAATTTAGAGTTATCGAACAAGGCTGAGGATCAGAAATAATTAAAATATTTTCAAAATTTTCTCCAGATATTCTAATAATAAGATATTCTCAATAATAATATTGAGGCACTTTTGTAACTGGATGATTTCATAGTTATATCACATATTGAGCATTGCAGTTCTCAAAAAGATCTTAAACAACTGTTCATATAAATATAAACATACATCAAACTTTGAACCACTTGTGTGCCCAAGAATTTTCCAGTGGCCACAGTATAAACAATTGAGAATCAACAAATGTCAAGATGCTTGCATATAAGTTATACCATGTATTAAAACATTTGGGTTTTTGAGAATAATCAAATTAATTTCCCATCCAAATTAATTCACCATCCAACCGCCCCATTGTGGCCTCATCCTACCCCAGGGATCAAACTTTGAACAAACTTGAATATACACTACCTGAGAATGCTTTCACACAAAAAACAGCTCTTCTGGCCAATTGGTTTTGAGAAGATTTTTCTCTATATACTCCTATGTAAAAATTCATACCCACCCATTGTGACCCGACTCTATCCCCCAGGGATCATAATTTGAACAAACTTGAATCAACACTACCTGAGGATGCTTCCAAACAAGTTACAGCTTTTCTGGCTGATTGGTTTTTGAGAAGAAGATTTTTCTCTATATACTCCTATCTAAATTTTCGACCCCCTATCGTGGCCCCACCCTATCCCAGGGGGATCATGATTTGAACATACTTGAATTAACACTACCTGAGGATGCTACCAGATAAGTTACTGCTTTTCTAACCAATTGGTTTTTGAGAAGATTTTTAAAAATTAATTTGACCCCCATTGTGGCCCCACCCTACCCCCGGGGATCATGATTTGAACGAATTTTAATATACACTACTTGAGGATGATTCCACACAAGTTACAGCTTTTCTGGCCGATTGATTTTATGTGAAGATTTTTAAAGATTTTTCTCTATATGTTCCTATGTAAAAATTCAACCCCCCATTGTGGCCCAACCCTACCCCCTGGGAATATGATTTGAACAAATTTGAATCTACTTTATCTATGGATACTTCCATACAAGTTACAGCTTTTCTGGCCAATTTTTTTCGAGAAGAAGATTTTTGAAAATACCAATTAATTCTCAATTATCTCCCCTTGAAAGGGAGCGTGGCCCTTCATTTTAACAAACTTAAATCCCTTCATTCAATAATGCTTTGAGCAAACTTTGGTTGAAACTGACTAAGTGGTTCTGGAGAAGAAGTTGAAAATGTAAAAAGTTTACAGACAGACGGATGGGCTGACAGACGGACGCCGGACAAAAAGCGATCAGAAAAGCTCACTTGAGCTTTCTGCTCAGGTGAGCTAAAAAACTACTGCATGTTTGTAATATCTATACAAGATACACATTTTGTAAAAACAAATGAAATTATTTCAGACTCAAAGGTGCTATAAAGCATTTTCTTAAATTCCATTAGTTCATATTCAAAAGGATTAGCAAATTTCTACTCAAAAGCAACAGTAAATAAAGTTCTTAATCAGTATACAGTACCCGCAACGTTATTTTTTACAAGGTAAACGATAAGAGAGGATTCACGCACGATAGGATAGGATTAACGCATGCTAGAACACTATACAAGCACGATACGCTAGGATTGATACACGATAGGAAAGGATAAACGATGTTCATGATAAACGTATAATCGCGTTAAACGATCGCGTTATCTTTAAGATTAACCTGATGATGACAGAATTTGAGAAAGAACACATACGAATCAAGATATACGCGGAATTTTTTGGTATTAACAAATGCCAAGTTTGTAATCATGGTATCGGGTTCATTCGCCCTATCTACCTGTTCGCCTGAGTCTGTTCGCCCAGAGTCCGTTCGCTCTAATTATCGTTCGCCCTAAACCTTGTTCGCTCCACCTAAACCTCGTTCATAAACCACATCATTTTAAGATCTATTTCATTTACTCTTAACTTTGTGAAATTAATGATAAATCAATTTTACTTTTATATTAAGTTAAACTTGCTTTACTTCCAATAACTTTTTCTTCCATTTTATTTCTTCAAAAATACGTAATTGGTTGAATTGTTAGATTCTAATGCCGTAAATTATAAATAACTGTCTTGTTGGGGTTTTTAAAATGATTCGCCTTATGTTTTTAAAGAATTAAAGAAATTAAGACATTAATTGCCCATTTTAGAAGCTGAGCAGCGGATGAGTACCTATTCTATCTTTGAAGAATCTATATACCCAAGCACAACACAATCCTTTGATCTCTAAATGAGATATATAGGGAGATGGAACATGAAACTGTATCGGTCTTCTGTAAACCATAATTAAATAATTAATTCAAAATAAGTCATCGTATCGTTATCAGGTCAGTAAATTGGTTATAATTATGTAAAGGTGCTATAATAGTGCTGTTCTGTTTAATTATATATTTCTTCATAATGTTTAAAATAGTCACAATACAAAAATATATAACTACATTAATCCTGTATTAAAATAAGGCGAAAGGACTAAAGGCGAACAGAATCAAGGGCGAAAGAACCTAGTAAACACTCTGCGTATGATTTAATATATTCGATGTACAGGTTAAAATGTTACTTTGTTCCGAAGAACTTCAATAGTTTACATTAATTTTTTTCATTTTTACTGCTTACAGATATGATTTACATAATATTGTTTAATTTTGATTTAAAGAATTAAGAAATTAGTATCATGATAGAATGCTGGATAGGATTTTACATTTTTGTTCGATAAATTATCGTATACGGCGCATTGAACGACTTGTAACTTTGAAATAAATTTACTTTATATATGAAAAGGCACGAAACGATTAACACGATAGGATAAACGGAAAATTGAACGATAAACCTGATAGGATTAACGCACGATAGGATAGGATATACGCATGATAGAAAAGGATTGATACACGATACGATAGGATAGGATTGTAAAAAATAACGTTACGGGTACTGTAACGATAGTAATGGTAACTATATTATTCTTTTCTATAATACCACTACATAAAAATTTACACTGCTTCAGGTGCCCAAAAATTGTTATGGGGTCAGAGTTTGAACAACAGAGAATCAAAACTATGTCAGATTGCTTTCATATTAAACAGTACCCACAACGTTATTTTTTTTAAATCCTATCGTATAATATAACAAACCCATAATGAAGTGTGTGTATAAACAGATCTATCATGGTTTTTGAGAAGAAGATTTTTGAAAAATATGAACAAATTTTCAGTAATTTAATTATCTCCCTTGAAACATGCCATGCCATCCATGGTCCTTCATTGTACAAACTTTAATCCCCTTCACCCAATAATGATTTGTTTGGTTGAACAGACAGATGGATGGACAGACAGATGTTGGACAAAAAGTGATCAGAAAACAGATGGATAGACGGATGAAAATTGGACAAAAAAAGATCAGAAAAGCTCACTTGAGCTTTCAGCTCAGGTTAACAAACAAGAGGTCTACAGGCCTTGGCGGTCACCTGAGTACCATAGCCCTTAGACTGACCTGTCAGAGGGTGTCATTTTTGCATTTTAAGATACATTTTGGAGTCTAAACCCTAATCCAAAACTCATCTGACTGGTATCCCTGCCATTTATAATTGGATTTTTTAAAAACATTTATTCATAAGGGGAGGCAGCAAGAGTCAGAAAAATCTCGGATTTTCTACACCCTAGCTCCAGAGGCCAAAAATTGTGAACTTTTAGTAAAAAGAGACCTGCAGGCCTTTAATGGTTGTTCTTTTATAATATTCACAGTTTCATTTAAAATGCACACAAGCATACAATGCATAGTAAATTAAAGTAGATTTCCTAAAATAGAACACATATTTAACGATCTCCGATCCTCAGCCATGTTCGATAACTCTAAATAATCCGGAATTTTTTTATTCGTACCCTAAATCTGACTTTTATGTAGGCAAATTTAATTAGTCTTCAAGTGTTTATATTACGCTCGGCCATTCAACGAACTTCTTGGCTTAGTGGCTTCACGGAGACCTACTACCTAGAGGTAAAGGGGTTCGAGCGACCGATGCACCGGTACAACCTTTTTTTTCCTAATTTGATCTCAACTTGTAAACGTTATTTATTCCATTATATTCATAGTGGCCAAAATTGCAATAACTTCGTAAAATGCATGGATACCACCAAAAAACTTCTTTTTATTTTATTTTATTTATAAAGTTTGAAGGATAAATAACACTTTTATGATGAAAAAAATACTTTGAGGCTGAGGATCGGAGAACCTTAATTTAATAAGGCCAAGTGACAATTTACCTTGAAGTTATCAAGTTAAAAATGTAAAATTGTTCACAGACAACGTACGACCAACGGCAATAGGTTGCCCAAGTGTCTCAAGTGACCTAAAAATACATCTTCACTATATAGCCATATTTGTCACACACATCCCCCCCCCCCCCAATAAAAAGCCTAAACCCCTGCTCCACTGGCAGTGAATTTCACTACTTAAAAAGAAGACATTATGAACATAATAACTTACAATGCATTAAGTTTATCTCCAACATTAATGAAAGTACAGAAGAAAATATTTAAAATTTAAATAACTTTCACTGTTGCCATATTGGCCCTACCCAAAGGGCCTAAACCCCTGACCCAGGGGCCATGAATTTTACAATTAAGGTAGAGGGCTTCATATCCATGCATTTGGTTTTTCTCAAATATATGTGGGAGTTGAGAAGAAAATGTTTTAAAATTTATGGCAAATCTGGCTTGTATGTATACTCTTCGGCCGATAAAGCGATGCGTTGAGTGACGACACTATTTGAATAAACAGTTAAACAGGTCGGGTTGCAGTTTATAAAAGAAGCGTTTTAATTGGCCGATTTGGTATCTGCCCACTCTTACCTGCTTATGCGGTATTGATAATTTATGCACCAACTGCCAGCTGTGACGTTTAACACTGTACCAGGACTGCAAAAACTAAATCATTGCAATAATTGATCCAGAGTTCTCACAACAATCGCTTCTTGTTTTTTGTGGTGTAAACAATTATCAGAAACACACTATTTAAACAGGTTTCCCATTTCATTTTTCAGCAATTATGCTTCATCGATAAATTCAATCATTTTTTACGCATCAATTTAAGTTTAGGCAGTATTTATTTCACAACAAAGAATTCACAACAGATACTGACAATAAATATCAAATAAACTGCATTTTATTGAACTTCAACCAATAAATGGCACACTGACTTCTACAAGTGTGCATGTGTTTTCAAACATACAAAAAACATACAAAAAAAATTTACTGCACAAAGGTGTTCAATTTTGGATTGATCTGTGATTAACCTCATTTTGTTACTCACTCAGTCTGTAGAAACATTAATTTTATTACATGTACCTCAATATTCATCAGACAATAATTACTACTGATTTTGACGCTTTACTTGCCACTGCCTTTTTCTCAAACATGCTTATCGACCTCGGATTGTAAAATTCACGTGCAGATCGACTTTACATGTATATTATACGGAGCTGTTGTCGATGTTTCAAAGATTTTCAGTACAGATTTATTGTAAGCAAATAAGTGAAGACATAAATTATGCTTTAAAACGTCTAATGGATTTCACGGCGTGTCAACCTGGATTTTCCCGTGGATCTACATTTTGCAGCAAGCTTTTTGTGAGGAAAAACAGTCTGTTCAACTCATGCGATATTCCATATATGGTACATTGTGAACGGTAACGTAAAATAAATTTGTTCACTAAACTTTTAGAAAACTTTTTCTTTGGTTTTTTTTCACTAACATTATTTACACATGTACGTAAACATCGCCCCGTTTGTTCTAAAATAACTCTGTAATTTTTAACTTGCGAGTACAACTTCATTATAAGTTTTCTTCGACATTTGTTTCCACGTGTTAGCATCATGTATTCAACATGCATTTGATAAATAGGCGGGTCTATATAAATGCACCAATCAGAATCTTTGTTGCGAATGGCAATTGAAATACATACCGATTAGAAAGTGTCATCACTCACCGCATTGCTACATCGGCAGTAGCGTATACATCCATGCCAGATTTACGATAATACATCTTCAGCGTATGGCCATATTGGTCCCACCCTAGGGCCTGAACCCCTGACCCAGGGGCCATGAATTTTACAATTTATTTAGTTTCGCACATGAACTGTTGCACAACAAACAAATTGATATTTGTCAGATTGACCCTACATGCGTCCAAAATGGCTGCTTCAAACAAAGAGCCTCGTTTTCGAGATATAGAATAACGAACCCGAACTGATTGACCTCCCCCCCCCCCCTCCTTTAATATTATTTTTGTAATTAGCTAAAATTTGGAACATAATTAGCCCTTAATTTTTACAATTTATATTTTTCTTTCTATAAGGATGATTTAGGCTAAATTAAATTGAATTTGAGAAGAAGATTTTTAAAAACGCACCCCACCTTTTTTACAGTTTCGAGGTTTTCTCCGCTTTGAATAAAACTGGTCTTTGATTTCTGCAATTTATATTCACCTTTCCATAAAGATACTCTGTGCCAAATTTGACAGAAAATGGCCAAGTGGTTTTAGAGAAGAAGTTCAAAATGTAAAAAGTATACAGACGGTCGGACAGACGGACGATGGACACAATATGATCAGAAAAGCTCATTTGAGCTTTCAGCTCAGGTGAGCTAAAAATGTAAAATTGTGAACGCACGATACACAGATGCACGACGACGGACGAAGACTGATAGCATTAGGTCATCTGAGTGACTCAGGTGACCTAAAAACTTGTCTTTCAGAAAATATTAGGTTAGGCAATATAAATCAATTCTGGTAAAAAATATCTTAATTTTTTAAAGCTATACACGCTATAATTTGCATCAATTTCGAATGACAGTAAAAATGCATTTTTTGTTTACCTATAAAAGTTACCTTTATTCTGTAAATTACAGTGCTGTATTCAATCACATAACAAAGATATCAAATCTTAAATAATAAAAAAATATTTATTTTCCTGCCAGGAAAGTAATGCCTCCTTTTGAATATCAATCTTAATCTATCACATGATATCGACAGCTAATTTTAGACTATTATACAGAAATTGCTGGAGGGTCAACACCTTCATTGTTTCAAGAGGAAAAGGGTATAACTTATTCAGTAAAGCATAAATTGTTCCTATATAAAAGAACAAAAGGAAACAAAACACAAGCATGTAAGCAATCGGGGACTTACATTTTCATACTTCCTTGGAACTATGATGTACAGTGTGTGTATTCCTTTAAGGACTATTTTTAGATCGTGTGAGTGTTTTCCTATTTAAAACATGCATCGTGAAGGGTATCGTGAATGACAAACATATTACACTTATAATACATGATTGTATTTCAAATCTACAACTGTTAAGCATATAACCAATCGTGACGGATATGTAATTAAGCAAACAATAACGGCCACATGGTTTCCCACGGACATGCGCAATGAGGTCGGCTCTTCTTTCATCAATAATAATTAAAAGGCATTACTTTTCTTGCAGGAAAATAAACAATTAAACAAATAAACAATCAAAAATAAATGGTAAGAAACAACTTACCTCTGAGGGTTAGTTATAAATTTGATATCTTTGTAACAAGAATAAATTAAGCTTTGTAATTTAAAGAATAAAGGTAATTTTTATAAGAAAACAAAAACATGCCTTTTCCCTGTCATTTAAAATTGACGCAAATTATAGTGTACACAGCTTTAAAATAAATATTCATTTGTTCAAATATCATGAACCGTAATACTATATACCTTTCCTGGATCAACTAAAAACTCCAAAGCATACCCAACAAGTTGTTTGAATTCCTAAAATAAAAACATGTACTATAAGGACATTATAATATAAAACATCCAATGCTTAAAACAAAACTAAACTGGTACTAAACTAGACATCATTGAGATAGTGACCATCTCGAAGGGCCCCACTAAAATGGACTTTAGAATTAAAAGCTTTTCATAAGATCTGCTTTGACCTTAACCTATGACTTAGAAATTTTAAAGTTGGCATAGAACTTTAATTCAAACTCAGCTTACCTCTTAGGCATTTGTTTGGCTTAATATGAGCAAGATTAATCCAATAGGAAAGAATTTATGGTATAAAACTGGATTTTAAAGATATCAGCTATGACTGCCTAGAGATTCAGTTCAAGGTCACTGCATACCCTCAACCTAAAAGCTCTGTTTATGTGAAGCATGCGCCAGATAGGGCTAAGAGTAAAGAATATTTGATCTGGAAAAAATGTCTAAAAGTAGTCTAATATGACCTTGACCTAGAAACTTTGTTCAAGGTCACTACTAACCCTTTGACCAGAGGTACTCTGTTGGTGAAGTAAGAGCCACAGTGGACCAAGAGAAGAAAATATTTGATCCGGACAAGGATTTTTATGTAATACTGCTATGACCTTAACCTTAGACCTAGAACCTTGGTTCAAGGTCACTACACAGTCTTTACCCAAAGGCACTCTTAGGTGAAGTATGAGGCAGATTGGGCCAAGGAGAGAAAATATGCTCTGGACAAGTGATCTCGTACAGACAGACGGATGGACGGACCAATCACTCAAGGGCGCCCACTGAGCGGGGCCCTAATTAACAGTAAAGTGAACTTTAAAAAGCTACTACAGTAAAACACAGTTTACTTATCAATTTTGGTTTGATTTCCCTATTTGCTGTATCAGAATCAGATAAGGTTATAATACAATGATATGATAAGTATTTGCTGTATCAGAATCAGATAAGGTTATAGTACAATTTTAGGATAAGGGAAATGTAATTGACTTTGCTGCAAGTGTAAAATTGTATTTTTAAAAAAGTCTTCCGTTTCCAACAAAAGACCTTATTGTTAAGGTCTTCCGTTTCCAACGGAAGACCTTATTGTTATTGCTTTGTTTCTTTTTCCCTATTCTCCTATATTATTAAGGTCTTCCGTTTCCAACGGAAGACCTTATTGTTATTGCTTTGTTTCTTTTAGATCTTGTATATAGTGATGAAAGCTTGATATACATTTTTTTTAAATTTAATGACGTCATTTCCGTTCGTGAGATATTGACGTTTTAGCGATTTTCAGAGGGTCTGATTGTCCTGTTATCTCCTCCTAAACGAACAGGGATATTGAATTCAAATTTTCAGGGATGGTAGACCAAAGATTGTAGATGTGTCTAAAGGCATTTATGGTTGTCTGGTTTAAAAGGCGTCGAAGCTCGCCTGGACCCGAAAATTGAGATTAAAAAAAAGTCGTAATTTTTTCTGGTTTTCTTTGTTTATCTCTTTTCTGAAAAATATTTTGTTAAAACATGTAATGTAAAAAAAGTTTATATTTACAAGACCTTTCATTTGATATCAAGAAAAAGGGGCTGGCCCCTTAAATTAGGAGACCAAAGGGCTCTAAAGTCTTTAATCTGTATTTCTTTACTGAGAGATATTTTGTGAAAGGTTATAGAAGCAAATATGTTTATCTCACAGTTATGTATCCAAGCAATGTAATGATTTTATCATGTGTTACGTAATTAAGGGTTTTTAGGGGCCGAAAGTCCAAAATTTCGATCACCCATATCTCAGAAAGCAAAAATATTTTGAAATGCAGTACAGAAGAAAATTTGTTCAAAATGATGTTCTTAACAATATGCAACCATCAAAATTTCGTTAAACGGCCCCTAAAAGGAGATAAGGGATCGGCCCCTAAAACCTTCTTTCTCATATATCTCTAGAACGGTAACAAATTTCTAAACACTTGTTGAACAAAATGTGTTTAGAATTAAGTGACCTTTTATTTGATATCAAGAAAAAGGGGCTGGCCCCTTAAATTATGGAACTAAAGCGCTCTAAAGTCTTTTATCTATAGCCTTTACTGAGGGATATTTTGTGAAATGTTATAGAAGCAAATATGTTTATCTCACAGTTATGTATCCAAGCAATGTAATAATTTTATCATGTGTTATGTAATTAGGGGTTTTTAGGGGCCGAAAGTCCAAAATTTTGATCACCCATATCTCAGAAAGCAAAAATATTTTGAAATGCAGGACAGAAGAAAAGTTGTTCAAAATGATGTTCTTAACAATATGCAACCATCAAAGTTTCGTTTAACGGCCCCTATCAGGAGATTAGGGATCGGCCCCTAAAACCTTCTTTCCCATATATCTCAAGAACGGTAA
>WFKH01003881.1:46205044-46231531 GCA_016163765.1 Magallana hongkongensis
GTCAAAAGTCCAACATTTTGATTACCGATATCTCAGAAAGGAAACATATTTTGAAAGGCAATATAGAAAAAAAGATGCTCAAAATGATGTAATAAACAATATGCAATCCTCAAAATTTCGTTTTACGGCCCCTATAAGGAGATAAGGGATCGGCTTCTAAAACGTTATTTCCCATATATCTCAAGAACGGTAACGAATTTCTAAACACTTGTTGAACAAAATGTGTTAAGAATTAAATGCACTTTCATTTGATATCAAGTAAAAGGGCCTGGCCCCTCAAATTAGGTGACCAAAGGGCTCTAAAGTCTTTCATCTGTGATATATTTTGTGAAAGCTTATGAAAGCAAAATTAGGTATAATACGTTTATACAACATTACAATGTAATGGTTTTCTCATGCGTTTACCATATTATGGTTTTAAGGAGCTAGAGGTAATAAAGTTTAATTTTTTTCTATATCGATTGGAAGAAATGCAAGTATTTTAAAAAGCAACGTAAGAGAACTTATAAAAAAAAAGGATACAGAAAAGCATTATTACTCCACTACGTTTTCCAAATCACGGTTTTTTAAAATCGAAAATCCAAGTCGATGATGTCATATCACCTTCTAAAAATCGAACGGAAGAGCTCCTCGTTGCTCGCAACGAGATCGTGTCTAGTTTTTCTTAGGTTTCTTCTTCCCTATTATTATTTTTTTTTCTTAAAAATTTTGTGCACGCCATTTCTCAGCAACGACTTATCCGATTAATCTAAAATTTTCAGATCTGATAGGTATTGATCTGAACCTTGTTGGAAATTTTTTTCATTGATGACATCACTTCCGTTTTTGAAATATCGTCGATTTTATGATTTTTATAGGGTTTTTTGTCGGTGGAACTCCTCTTTAACTATTGCAGATATAAAGCTAAAATTTTCAGGGTTGGTAGACAAAAGACTGAAGTTGTGCCTGATGGTCTAAAATCATTTTTATCTCGAAAAGCACCGAAGCTCGCCTGGACCCAAAAATTGAAATTTAAAAAAGTCATGATTTTTTGTGATTTTCTTTGTTTATCTCTTTTTTGAAAAATATTTTGTGAAGACATGTAATGTAAAAAAAAGTTATTATTTACAAGGGCTTTCATTTAATATCAAAAAATAGGGGCTGGCGCCTAAAATTAGGGATCCAGAGGGGTCTAAATTCTTTTATCTTTAGCTCTTTACTGAGGGGTATTTTGTAATAGGTTATAGAAGCAAAAATGTTTATCTTACTTTTATGTATCCATATAATATAATGATTTCCTCATGTATTACGTAATTAGGGGTTTTTAGGGGTCAAAAGTTCACAAATTTGATCACCTTTATCTCGTAAAGGAAAAATATTTTGATAAGCAGTATTGAAGAAAAGATGCTCATAATGATTTACTAAACAATATTCAATCATCAAAATTTCGTTAAACGGCCCCGATAAAGAGATAAGGGGTCGACCCTTAAAAATGTTCTTTCTCGATATCTCAGGAACGATAACAAATTTCTAAACACTTGTTGAACATAATGTGTTTAGTTTTAAATGACCTTTTATTTGATACCAAGAAATAGGGGCTGGCTCCTAAAATTAGGGACCCAAAGGGGTCTAATGTTTTCTGTCTATAGCTCTTTACTGAGGGGTATTTTGTAATAGGTTCTACAAGCAAATATGTTTATCTTACTGTTAAGTACCCATACAATGTAATGATTGCCTCATGTGTTACGTTATTATGGGTTTTAAATTTCGTTAAATGGCCCCTGTGATAAAGGCCCCTAAAAATATTTTCCAATATCTCAAGAACAGTACAAAATTTCTTAACACTTGTTTAACAAAATGTGTTTAAAATCAAAAGACCTTTCATTTGATATCAAGAAAAAGGGACTGGTCCCTCAAATTAGGGGTCAAGAGGGATCTAAAGTTTTTCAACCAAAGCTCTTACACCTGAAACAAAATAGTCTCTGTATTTAGAATGAAGACCCCTCTATTTTCCCTATTTTAAAATTATGTTTAGCTGTTACTAGTTAATAGCAAAATCAAGGTCATACATGTATCTCAACTTCTAAAATCGGACGGAAGACCTCTTCGTTGCTCGCAACGAGATTGTGTCTAGTTTACTGTATATTTTAGAAGTTAATGAATATTGAATGCTGATACATCAAGTTTTGTATTTTTGTCAATGCAGCCGATCACATTATATCATCAATTTAAGAGACATATACTGTGGTTAAAATGCTAGATAAATATCATAATTTTGAAAAAGATAAGATTAGATGGGCACAAACACTTTAATTTATCTAAAAGTATAAATTTATAAGTCCCTTCCAAACAGAAAATTCTCAATAAAATGTAGTTTTAACCATTAAGAATTGTGAGCTCTGTATCTCGCTGGTAACTCAAATTGGCTGACATTCAATTTTTGGTTACCCATTAGAAAAAAAACTTTAACTAAAATCACTGTAAAAGGGAAAATAAAGTTTGAAAATTGTTAGCTCAAATTGTGACCATGTCCCTTCAATAAAACAAGAGGCCCATGGGCCACATCGCTCACCTGAGCAAAAATAGGCATAATAAAATCAGCTTTATGGAGTCATATACAAAATATCTGAACAATGTCGTATAAAAGATCCTGTATAAAGAATATTCTCCTGCATATTCTTATGTTTATCATTGACCCCCTTTGTAACAGGATGATTTCACAGTCATATTACATATTGAGCATTGCAGTTCTCGAGAAGATGATCATACTTAAACAACTGTTTATATATGGATTATAAACCTACATCAAACTTTGAACCCCTTGTGAGGCCCAAGAATTGTCCAGGGGCCAGAGTCTAAACAATTTTAAAGAATCAACAATATGTCAAAATGCTTGCGTATAAGTATAACCATATATAATATCATTTGAGTTTTGTGTTGATAATTTAAATGTTTTCCTTTGTAAAATTGAAACCCCCCCCCCCCCATGTGGCCCAACCCTACTCCTGAAGATTATGATTTTGACAAATTTTAATCTACACTATCTGAACTGACTAAAGTTACAGCTTTTCTAGGCAAATTGTGTTTTAGAAGATGATTTTTAAAAGATTTTCCCCTATGTATTTCTATGTAAAAGTTTGTAAACCCCCCTCTCATTGTTGCCCACCCTACCCCCAGTATCGTGATTTGAACAAGCTTGAATCTTCTGTACCTGAGGATGCTTCCACACAAGTTACATCATTTCTGCCCGATCGGTTTCTGAGAAGCAGATTTTAAAAGATTTTTCTCTATAAATTCCTATGTGAAAATCTGACCCTCCACTGTGGCCCCACTCTACCCCTGGGGATCATGATTTTATCAAACTTAAATCTACTCTAACCGAAGATGTTTTCACACAAGTTTCAGCTTTTCTGGCTGATCAGTTTCTTAGAACATTTTTCTCTATATATTCCTATGTAAAAATTTGACCCCCATTGTGACCCCATCCTACCACTAGGGATCACAATTTGAACAAACTTGAGTCTACCCTACCTAAGGATAATTCCACACGAATAATAGCTTTTTTGGCTGATTGGTTTCTGAGAAGAAGATTTTTAAAGGTTTTTCACTACATATTCCTATGTAAAAATTGACACCCCCCCTTCCCTCATTGTGATCATCTCATCTGATTTTTCTCTATATATTCCTATATAAAAATTTGACCCCCCCATTGTGGCCCCACCCTACCCCTGGGGATCATGATTTGAACAAACTTGAATCTACACTACCAGAGGATGCTTTCACACAAGTTTCAGCTTTTCTGGCTGATAAGTTTAAAGAGAAGAAGATTTTTAAAGATTTACTTTATATATTTCTTTGTAAAATTTCGACCCCCCCCCACCCCCATTGTGGCCCCGCCCTACCCCTGGGGATCATGATTTAAATACACTTGAATCTACTCTACCTGAGGATGCTTCCACAAAAGTTGCAGCTTTTCTGACTGATCAGTTCCAGAGAAGAAGATTTTTAAAGATTTACTTTATATATTCCAAGTTTCAGCTTTTCTGGGTAAATGGTCTTTGAGAAGATTTTTGAAAATTCCAACAAATTTTCAATGATTTTTAATTATCTCCCCTTGAAAGAGGGCGTGGCCCTTCCTTTTAACAAACGTGAATCCCCTTCACCTAAGGATGCTTTGTGCCGAGTTTAATTGAAATCGGCCCAGTGGTTCTGGAGAAGAAGTTGAAAATGTAAAAAGTTTACAGACAGACAGACAGACAGACAGACGGAGAGACAGACGGACGCCGGACAAAAAGTGATCAGAAAAGCTTACTTGAGCTTTCAGCTCAGGAGAGCTAAAAACATGACACTAATAATTATCTATAAAAGAGACTGACAGAATCTGATTTCTTTTGGTTGAAAAGGGATATATGACTTATGGGTATTTTAGTCAGAAAAGAAACTGAGTTAAGTACATGGGGTTTTTTAAAGAAAATTTTAAAGATGTAATACATGTAGTAGTGATTCAAAGGAAAACACATTACTTTGCCAAAAAACAGGAAGTAAGAGACCTACCTTTTATTATAATTGTAATTTAAATATTGTTCTCAACTGAGAATTTTTTTAATTGTACATGTATATGTAAAATAATTGATCCTAAGTGACATTACATTTGTAGTGAAAATAATGTCTTTTCAATCACTAGCTGTTTATTGTAATAAACACTAGATTAAAATACTGAATAATGCCTTGTATGCAATATTTTTTATTTAACTGGATATAGAGACAATGCTTTGTGTTTTTAGCTCACCTGAACCGAAGGTTCAAGTGAGATTTTCTTATCACCCGTTGTCCGTCGTCCGTCCGTCTGTCCGTCCGTCTGTAAACTTTTTTCATTTTTGACTTCTTCTCTAAAACCACTGGGCCAAATCTAACCAAACTTGGTACAAAGCATCCTTATGGAAAGGGGATTATAAATTGTTAAAATAAAGGGCACAACTCTTTTTTAAGGGGAGATAATTGTGAAACAGTGAAAATAGGGAGCACGTCTTTAAAGAACCACTGCACTAGAAATACCAATATTTACACCAAAGCTTGTATATATAGTGAAGATTCTAAATTGTTAAAGTTGTGACCCCCTGGGGCCCCAAGAGGGGTTCAAAGTTTAACATTGAAATATATAGGGAAAATGTTTAAAAATCTTCTTCTCAAGAACTACAATGCTACAATTAGTGAGATTACTATGCAAGCATCCTCCTATTATGTAGATTCTAAATTGTTAAAATCGTGACCCCCCCCCCCCCCCGACTCATACTGGGGCCCCAGGAGGGGTTCAAAGTTTAACATAGAAATATACTGGCCAAAATTTCTAACGCCCCACCTTTATTTTATTTGTACAAAAATTTAACATCAATTTTTAAGTCGTTTCCACTATCGACTGCTGTTTTAAATGCTCAACTGTTCATGTCAAACAATTGTAATCGAGTAAGTAATAACTCGACCATGACCGTTTTTGTTGAAAAGCGGGGAATGCATGTTCGATATGTTTCTCGGATACGTTTTTCAAAAGGACTCGGTTCGATCGATTCCCTATCTTTAACTGTGTGTAAAAAACATGATAACAATTAAGAAAAATTCGGTGCATGTCTGCCCAAGAACCTTCAAGGTCAGTTGGAGTGGTCCAAACAGAGCACGGTTCCCAATTGGTTTGTTTCCTTTCACAATATTTGCTGTATTTACTTTTAACCTTTAAAAATGAAGTCCTAAACAATAAAACAGCTTTTCCTTATACATAATTTTCATCACAAATCGCTAGATTTTTTTACAGACACCACTAAATCATTCTAAGGCTTGACCGGAAGTTCAATGCAACCGGAAGTGTTGAAGACTCACCATGAAGGCCAAAACGTCATGTAACGACACGTCGACGTTACCGCTACATTAGGGTAACTCTCCATTCCGATAGACACCGTACAGCACGTGCAACTGCATAGCACATTGTAGACCAAATCAATGGCCTTTATGGGCGGGACGATATAAATCCAAGAGTGAGAAAGTTCATCAGCATCCGAATTTCGCAGAACTAGACCACATAAACATATGGAATAACCTTCCACAAAGGTTTTTATTCAATCATGGGATTTCTATGAGATGCTATTTTTAGTGAAAATGGGGAACGTATGAGGTATTTATGTTGTGATTTTGATATCTTAGGGTACCTGTACCTTCTTGATTTTTTCATAAAGCCCTAGAATAAATTTTGATTGAGTTTTCAATAAAATGCTTTGTTATTCTTTATTCTTTATATTTGATCATTGTCATGGTCAAAATAATTAGAATTACGCACAGTATAATACAAACAATTGCCTGGGGCGTTAGAAATTTTGACTAGTATATATAGGGAATTGTTTAAAAATCTTCCTCTCAAGAAGTACAATGCTACAATTTGTGAGATAACTATGCAAGTATCCTCCTATTATTTAGATTCTAAATTATTAAAATCGTGACTCCCCGACTCATACTGGGGCCCAAAGAGGGGTTCAAAGTTTAACACAGAAATATATAGGGAAATGTTTAAAAATCTTCTTCTCAAGAACTAAAATGTTACAATTTTTGAGATTACTGTGCAAGCATCCTCAAATAATGTAGATTCGAAATTGCTAAAAATCATGACCCCCGACTCATACTGGGGCCCCAAAAGAGGGTTCAAATGTTAACATAGAAATATGTAGGGAACTGTTTAAAAATCTTCTTCTCAAGAACTACAATGCTACAATTTGTGAGATTACTATGCAAGCATCCTCAAATAATGTAGATTCTAAATTGTTTAAATTGTAATTCAAGTCTAAAACTGGGGCCCCAAGAGGGGTTCAAAGTTTAACATAGAAATATATAGGGAAATGTTAAAAAATCTTTTTCTCAAGAACTAAAATGTTACAATTTTTGAGATTACTATGCAAGCATCCTCAAATAATGTAGATTCTAAATTGTTAAAATAGTGACCCCCGACTTATACTGGGGCCCCAAGAGGGGTTCAAAGTTTAACATAGAAATATATAGGGAAATGTTAAAAAATCTTTTTCTCAAGAAGTACAATGCTACAATTTGTGAGATTACTATGCAAGCATCCTCAAATAATGTAGATTCTAAATAATTAAAATCGTGACCCCCCGACTCATACTGGGGCCCCAAGAGGCGTTCAAAATTTAACATGCTAAGAAAATTATAGAGATAATGTTAAAAAATCTTCTTAAGAACTACAATTTTTTCGATTACTATGTAATTATCCTCAAATAATGTAGATTTTAAATTGTTGAAATTGTAAACCCCGGACTAATACATAGGCCCC
The DNA here is from genome assembly GCA_016163765.1 of Magallana hongkongensis. NCBI lineage: Eukaryota > Metazoa > Mollusca > Bivalvia > Ostreida > Ostreidae > Magallana > Magallana hongkongensis. The sequence continues at coordinate 46,212,351 of WFKH01003881.1, forward strand.
CAAGAGGGGTTCAAAGGTTTTCATAGAAATATATAGGGAAAATGTTTAAAAATCTTCTTCTCAAGAACTACAAATGTACAATGCTACAATTACTAAGCAAAGCATTCGTAGAAAGGGTAGATTTTGAATAGTTTAAACTGTGATTCAAGTACTAAAACTGGGGCCCCAAGAGTGGTCCAATGTTTAACTTTGAAATATATTGGGAAAATATTTAAAAACTAAAATAAAATGATACGATGAACAGTTGTTCAGGTGAGCGATGTGGCCCATGGGCCTCTTGTTTTTATTTACATAATGAGTTACAGATTAAAGCATTTAATCTGACGACATCCAGTTACAAGTGTTACAAAATGGCTTATTCATTGCACTCTAGATATGTGAATATTTGACAAAGCCAAGATGAAATATATAATCAAGTCACTTTAAGTACAGTTAAACTATCCAAAATAATAAATGCATCTTATTGGCATTATGTCAGCAACATCAACTGCATATTTTTAATTGTCATTCTTTATTCAGTTGTTTACACGTAGTAGGGAGAGTCTTCAAACCATAATAGTTTATAAATAGGTATTTACCTAATCCAATAAAGCTAAAAAGTTGCCGATTTTTAATACTCAATATTGATAATATTGAATTCAGTATCACTAGCGTTAATCCGACAGTATCTATCTACGTAAAGGAAAAAAGCGGTTTTATTACAGTTTTGACAAGACATCATTGAGATGGTGACCAGCTCAAAGGGCCCCGCTTAAATAATGGACAATAGGATGAAAAGCATTTCACAGGATTTTGCTTTGACCTTAACCTATGACTTAGAAATTTTCCAGTTGGCATAGAACTTTAATTCTCAAGCACAGGCTCATTTTTCAACGTTGAATATTGACCCGGGGGTCAATTTTCAACGTTGAAAAATTGAGACCAAAAGTCGTGAAATTTATACCCGGGGTCATTTTTCAACAGCTTGAAAAATATTTTTCAAACCTTTTATGATATCGACACGTTGAAAAGTGACCCTGTTGAAAATTGACTCCAACTTCAGAGTTTTGAACTGTCTATGAACTGAACTGGAACTTGCTCTTCGCGGTTTAAATGTACATGTATGTACTTGAAAGATTTAGTTTCAAATCTTTAACTATTTCATACTGTCCGCTACATTTGCCGACCTGGGTGATTTGACATGTTTAAGGTTGATTTTTCCGACTACAACCATTTAATATTAGACTGAAAACTTGGTATATATTAGGGATGTCAATTTTACTCGGTTAGTTTAGTCGATAAATCGGAGGCTTTAGTCAAGCGATATTCGAGTACCCGATGATTTATTTCATATTGTGTGTCCTTTTTAAATCAAATAATGCTACTGCCACGTACATCTCAATATATTAAACTAAAAAAAATTGAAAAACGTATGATAATATACACTTAATGTTTTTGATTTAATTTAAATTGAAAAGTACTAGTATTTTATTAAAATGTTCTGGCTCTTCCTTTTTTCTTCTAAAGCTTACACATAATTGAGCTCAGTATCATCTTAGGCAAATCAAATGTGACCTGTTCAATGTTAATTAAATAACTGTCCGTATCTAATCAATTATCAAAGATTAATGATTATAAAAACAAATGCCTTGAGATAGTTATTGATATGATTAAATGTTTGATTTAGCAATATTATATATTATATCTAATCCAATAAATAACTGATTAGAAGAAACACAGATTGTTCAAAGGTACATGTACATGTCTGCCTTAGTAAATCAAAAGAGATCAATTATTAGCCGCTTCAAAAATACACCAGGGACACCGATTTAAAAGAGTGGCATGTGTTGATAACGAACTGTGTTCAAATTCAAAATTCCTAAGGAAAATTACAAAACTGGAGCAGACGGAACACGGACCGCTTAAAAAAAATTGAGGTAGTATCAGGTGCTATGGAGGAGTGTGTATCCTCTGCTGACCGATTACATCTGCCGTGTGCTCTTTGTCGTATTTAACGGTGTATTTATAGTGTACTAGTAATTAAAGGATCAAACATGTCGAGAAAAGAAAAATGGTTTTTTTTACATTCGTAACCAAAATACTGCCGCGTTAAGAAAAAATAAATAATATTTTTAAATTATATTCACTTTATTACGAGTAATCGACTAAGAAAATGAGTGTCGATCATCGGTGTGATCGAGCGATAGTCGAGTATTCGAGCGAACGTTGACATCCCTAGTACATATCCATTCATTATACTATATAAATAAAACTTAGAAGAAGAGCTTATGCTTCTGAATTAGACGGATAAGTCGAGGTAGCAAATCTTTTTTTATACACAATGAATTTTCATTCCTATTTGGAACAGAATTAAAAGGTCATCAATGACAGATTATTAGCCTTTGCAGTCAGTATTTTTTGTAGCTTAAAGAAAACACGTTATTTGTTTTCAAGTATACTAAAACAGAATACAATTAATGTCTCTTTTCTCAAAAATTGCATCAACCCTCACTATTCCCTTTAATTGATGCAAACTCATCATAATCTCTGATAAATATGTCCAACAAATACTGGCGTTAACGTTACTTTTTAGCCAGTATACACTCTTCCTAATAATACTGTATTATTAAGTAAAGGGTTAGCTGCTGAACTTTAGCTGGTCCGTCAATCCGAATTCTCCGTGGAGCTACAATTCTGCAGCTAGTAAAGGGTTTATATACTAATCTATAAGAAAAACATATAAAGTCAGGTGCATGTACATAATTCTGAGAAGTCAGGATATTTCCCTGACAAAATAATAAATGAACAATTGTCATATTTTTATCTGACAAGTCGTCAACGGTTTTTATTTAATTTATTCGACTTAACAATAATTTTTCGCCAACTTTCCTGATAAGCTATTTAGCCAACTTTTTGCATATGCATAGTCTTTTTTTAAACAAAGATTACAATCGATGTCTATTTTTTTTTTGTTTTCAGTTTTATTATAACTACGTATATATTTGAATTTGAAACACATGCATCTGACGTTATATATTATTTCTCATAATAAAAAATATATACCCTATATACATTGATAATTGTAAGGGAAATGAATTTAAGAACAAAAAGGTGATTGCTGGTTTGTTTGTTATTTTTTAAATTTGTTATTTACTGGGTGGAATAATCACAGTTTTAATATCTCGAGTGATTGCAAGAACAAAAATCATAATTTGTCATATTTTAAATTTTGTATTAACGCCCATCCAGAAAACTTACAATTACAAATATCACAATTTCAATTTACAGGGTGAGTGTAAAGCCAAAATTAAACAACATGGCGTATTGTAATTTTCTATTTATTATATATATTTGTACACTATCAAGCAAATACTAGTATGAAAATGTTCACTGAATTGAATAGATTATCGTGTAAGCATGTATACCAATATTCTTATTAAAAAATATTTTTATTTAAAATATAGACTGATATCACACAAAATAGCAGTTATGCGCGAAAAGTTCACTATGAATAAAATATAGTTAAAACATATTCGAAGGTTACTATGTTAATTCGAAAATGATCATTGAAATGTTAAATTTTTTGTCCGACTGTTAAAAGATGTAAACATGTAAATCTAAAGAATAAATATGAAAAAAACCTAAATTGTTGTTGAAATAAATCGAAGTTATAAATATCAGCTAGTTAGAGGTGAATATTTGCTGTTGAATTTTGAACCGGTTCCGTGATCAAAATTCCACGATGCGGGTCAATATTCAACGGACCAGGGTCTTTATTCAACACTTTTGGTCTCAATATTCAACGTTGAAAAGTGCCCCCCCCCCCCCTCCCCGGGTCAATTTTCAACCCGGGTCAAAATTCTTCGTTACAGTCGCTTCCCTAAAATCATTCTTTAGGTTTAATCTCTTTACTCTAAAGCTCTGTTTATGTATAGCATGTCGAGCCAGATAGGGCTAAGGGAAGAGTATAAATACTCTGTAAAAAAGATTTTTTGTGTGGTATGATATGACCTTAACCCTTGACTTAGAAACAAGATCATTGCTCATTCTTTGACCAAAGGCACTTTGTGGGTGAAGTATGAGCCAGATTAGACAAAGGGGAGAGAGAATATGATCCGGACAATATTTTTCACATGATTCTGCTATGACCGTAACTCTAGACCTAGAAACTTTATTCAAGGTCACTGCACATCCTTTACCCAAAGGCAATCTGTTGTGGGTGAAAATTGAGCCGCATTTGGGTCAAAGACAGAAGATAATGTTCCAAACAAGTGATCTCGGGGAGACAGACAGATGGACAGACGGTTGGATGAATGGACAGTTGGATGAAAGGACCGATGAATGGACGGACAGACTTAATAATATAGGTCGCCCGCAGAGTTGGGCCCTAATAATAATCAGTTATATCGTTACAATATATTCTCCGAGAACTATCAAAAGAAATGCAAATCAAGACGTCAAAGTTAATTACAACGTCATATCGTATGACAAGTGACTTTCTACATATTGCTGTAAAACCAATCGGGAAGCCTTAACATATCTGCTAATGAGGAGATGTGCTTACAAACAGTTCAATACTATATTCACTATATCGCCAAAATTTTAAGTTCAAAAGAGCCCAGATTCCAAGAAAAATAAAGAAATCGGAATTTCCTGGTAATATGCATATCTACATATTGTGTCCTAATACCGACAAGTTTTAAAAAATTCCATGCAGCGGTTTAAGAAGAGTTGCGCTTTCAAAACTACATAGGACTGACTACCTGACTGACACACTGACCGACCAACGGATGGGCAACTTGTTGTGTGGGGTATAATAACATGGCAACTATTTTCTTTAAACCATGAAACACCAGAGCGGCGAAAGCACTTGAAAGGTTAAATTATGACCAATAACTGATTCTATTTTTTTTAAAATTAATCAAACTGAATTTTGTAGGCATCATATAGCAAAGTGGCCTAAAAATCTGAAATCTCTTGCATCTAACCAATCTCCAGTACGGGAGACAAATTCTCCCACGAACGTATTTTACTACCCCCCCCCCCCTCCCAGCATGACATGCTTAATTCAACAACTGGGTTTTTTGTCATTTTGACTTGAAAATCTTCTATGTAGCTTGAATAAATAAAAATTCATCCATGTACTGTCTACTGTGATCAATAAGTATGGCATGTTTTCAATTAGTTTACCTGCTAGATATACTTCGGTTTCGACTAAATCAGTTCCGTATCTTGTACTGCAAAGGCCTTATTAAAGGAAATATGTAAGCTTTAAACACAAAATATATATGTTAAGTGTAACAATCACAGATATCAGGCTAGCTTTACGGCCCTGTATTTAAACCCGGCTGGGTATTACCCACAGTTCTGTTATTAAAGCTGACATGAATTCATAAATACGCATTATTTCCCTTTCATCTCCGACTACCGCCATATTAGTTGTCAATTTCTATTGTTTTGCTTATCGCTACACACCCCCTATATAAGGCCGATAGCACTATTCATGCTTCACTGCATTCAGGTATTTCATTCACCCGAACACGTTATATTGGACCACAAGACTTGTAGAAACGCGTTTTCAACAAAAATAATGACAACCATTGCAATGGTAAGGAATACCAATTGACGACGTAACGAGACAGACTGAATTCCAGGCACACATATTCCAAAAATCCTCGATCATGGTAGAGCGTTTTCCTGTGTATTTTATAACATCGCACATGCGCAAACCACTCACTGTGGCAGATCGAGCAATGTCAATGACTGCATTGATTTTAGAAACGGAGTGTTTTTGTAGAAACCGATGGAAACGATGTTACGTTGTTACTTTCTTGGATTTACTATCATTTATCTATTTTATTGGGTGTAGTGCCGCCGGGGTCTGCAAAAGGATGCGAACGTTATGCACTCTGTATGAACGACACACGTGTTCGATGTGCATGCGAAGTAAGGCAGCACCATCTGTGCAAAATAATACAAATACCTTGGAAATTCTTTCAAAGTATAAATATTATTTGTGTTTTATTGATTGTATTTTTACAAACATTTTACTACACTGTGTAGTTCATGCATTTAGAAGTCCGTGCAACCTGAATGCCTCGATTGGAAAGCAACCGACCGTAACTTTCTCGACCGGTATATATACCCCAGTGGCAGCTAAGGTGCGATCGAAACTAATATGGCGACCAAATGCTTCTATGAATTCATGTCAGCTTTAAACATGTGATCGTGTGTGACGTAGTCGAATCGAACCATTTCCCAGGTATGCGATCGTGTTGCAAGAGGGGCGCACGAATTAATTACCAGCATGTCTATGCATATAGCTGCTCGAGTTACTTCATAACACGGGCACGGAAAAAAGACCGTGGTAATGTACAGTGCATTCGATATGTATTCTTGTTATTTTTGCGTATTAAGTAAAACTTTGTCGTTTGACCTATTCCTAAATATAACTTGGCCAGCATTCACAAAACTTACCTGTGTTGTTCACTCAGGTGTGACAGTGGAGAGCAAGTATAAATACCCCATTCCTATTTCTATCGATAACTTTAAACGCATTTTGTATTTGTATTTTTCTTCTCCTTTTAAACGTGTTTTTCTACTGTAGAGATTTTTTTTGGTAAAGTGAATTAAATGGTTTGGGCGGAAGTGAGTTCCCGGAAGTGGAAGCAATATTGGTTTAAACTTTGTTTACATGTTACCATGCATATGTATTTTAATCTAAATAGACAGCTTTATGATAGTATATTCTATATTGATATAGTAATGTTGCCTATGGTTGTTGCCTACATGGATTTATATACGGTGCCTATTGATACAGTTGATTTATTAGTGTTGACTTTGTAGCATTGTGACAGTGGTCGATGAGCATGAGGTAGTACATGAGTGGATCTTGAAGGACTTTGGTTCACCACCATGCCACACCACAATCAGCTCTAGGACTACAGACCTAGAAATAGTGATGAGGATGGACTTGTGAATCAAATGTCTTACTGAACCGTCAGCGCAGGCGTCCGTATCTATATGTGTATTGAGATAAGTGGAACCCTATAGTGCTAGGACTAGTGGACAAGAAGTTTCTTGTGAATGTTTGACAACATAAATAATATAAACGTTACCGTCTAAGTGTGTTTGACAACTGAATCAATAGTTTAAGATCATTTAGCTGTCCAGTATTTGTCTAGTCCGAAATATCTGAAGTTTTCCTGGCTTTTTTAACGATTTTGATATTAAACATGCCAGGAAAACGTCAAAACCGGCGCCATTACGAAAACTGGAAATTCACCGCCTCCAACTGGAAGCGGCATTCTAGGCTTGATTTTAAATAGATTTATATTTAAACTCAATAATAAAGCTTAAAATGTAATTTTACTGCACATTTTGATAATCACACTGATACACAATAGGTTGTTGACCTATTTTCTCGCGAGATTTCAAAAATGCACGAAATCAAAACAAATCTCAACAGTTCAATAGAATGTGTTCAACAACCTGTTTATGGGATGTAAGGACCCATAAAAGCGATATTAGTGAGCAGTAAAATCATCGTTTTATTAATTAGTTGTGAGTGAAACATTTGATTCAACTCGTAAATATTTAAAATCGAGCCGAGAAGGCCGCCTCCAGTTGGAGGCTTTCGTAATGGCGCCGGTTCTGACGTTTTCCTGGCATGTAAAATATCAAAATCGTTAAAAAGGCCAGGAAAACGTCAGATATTTCGGACTAGTATTTGTCAAGAAGGGAATTTAATTTGGGGGTTTAGATTTAAGCATTTAGTTGGTTTTTTTTAACGAGAGTGTGTGAGTGAGGGTGAAAGTGAGAGAATTTGTAAATATTTTCTATTGTTTTATTTTCTTGTAAATAAATTCATTAATTGAAACTATCTTGAGTGTTATTTGTAGATCGCCTGGCTCAACCACGTTACATTAAGGTAGCTCACTACAACTTGAAATAGTTTCCTAATCAGCAGAAAATTACTTGAATATGATAGCTAGCATGATGCGCAAGAAGTATATAAATCAAATAGGCGGAAAAACATGCAATTTTGAATTTTAAAGATTATGATTTTCAAAAATACAAACAAAAGCGCCAGGTGGATTAAAACTCATCTCACATACAATCAAACCGATTGATACAAACAATTTAACAAAACATTTAAATCGCCATCTTGTGAGATAGTATCTTTTTAAAAACTAGGTAATCACAGATCACAAAGCTCACCGAGACGAGACATCACTTTAATGAGGCATCATCTTTATGAGACCACCTTTATCATATGATATGAAAATCATAGTTAATGATCTTGGATATTCATGGAAACTGTTTTGACACAATATCGTATATCATATGTTAAAAAAATTGTATGAAAATCATATGCTCATTTCATACGGTATTATAAGATACAATGTTTATCAATACAATAATATATAATACGATATTGCATTCTATGATACTTACAATATAGTATCATATAATACAATATAATACTGTAATAAATAATTATGCAATATAATATTGTAACATATGATATGACATTGTATCGTGTCATACATTATTGTATTTGATCACAAATTACAATATCATTATATAATATATGAAACAATATAGTATTACATGATACAATATCATATCACATAAAACATCACAATATTGTAACATATGATATTATATTGTATAATATAGTATGATATTGTATTGTATGATATTGTATCATATTTGATACATAATATGATATTGTAACATATGATTTGATACAACATTGCATCATATCATATGATAAAATATCATGTGATATAGTAATATATTATATAATACAATATCATATTTTACAATATCATATCATATAATACAATATTATATATTACAATATCATATAATACAACTCATGTGATATAATAATATATTATATAATTAAAATATTATATTATACAATATCATATTATACGATATTATATATTATACAATATCGTATCATATGATACAATATTACATATTGCAATATCAAATGAAACAATATCATGTGATAAAATATTAAATATATAATACAATATCATATTATAGAATATTGTATCATAATATACAACACTATACATAACAATTACATGACACAATATCATATCATAATGTACAAAAAATTTGATACAATATCATATCGTATCATATAACTTTTTACAATATGATATAAATATTGTTTCATATAAAACAATAGTGTATCATATCATATACATGTAATACTATATCATAGGAATCATGTTATATCATTTAACAACAAACACATCTATCAAGCAGGTTTAAGTGAGGTAAGAGATTTTTTTAGCATCCTTGATAATGGAGATCAGGCTCTGCATCTGAAGCTACCTCTGTGATTCATTTATATTATAGTTAAATCAACTGTGCAAGTTTGAAATAGTACTAATATCTATAAAACATGTGACCTGTTCCAAAAAACTAACCCTCATCCAGCATCCGAAACCTATGGCTCAGATTCAGCATTCAAGCCTGTCAGGTGCATCAGTATCATAAGATACATCATCCATGCAAGTTTTGTGAAGTTAGGACAAATAATTACTAAGATATAATCATCAGAGGGCACCTGCTCCATAAACTTTAACCAGCTCTTTAAACCTTAACCTCCTCCAGCATCCGAAACCTATGGCTCAGATTCAGCATCAATGCCTGTCAGGTACATCAGTATCATAAGACGTACCATCCATGCAAGTTTGGTGAAGTTAGGACCAGTAATAACTACGATATATTTTTTAGCATCCTTGATAATGGAGATCAGGCTCTGCATCTGAAGCTACCTCTGCGATTCATTTATATTAAAGTTAAATCAACTATGCAAGTTTGAAATAGTACTATTATCTATTAAACATGTGACCTGTTCCAAAAAACAAAACCTCATTCAGCATCCGAAACCAATGGCTCAGATTCAGCATCAGGTGCATCAGTATCATAAGATGCACCATCCATGCAAGTTTGGTGAAGTTAGGACCAGTAATAACTAAGATATAATCATCAGAGGGCACCTGCTCCAAAAACTTTAACCAGCTCCAAAAACCTTAACCTCCTCCAGCATCCGAAACCTATGGCTCAGATTCAGCATTCAAGCCTGTCATGTGCATCAGTATTATAAGACACACCATCCATGGAAGTTTGGTGAAGTTAGGACTAGTAATAACTAAGATATAATCATCAGAGGGCACCTGCTCCAAAAACCTTAACCTCCTCCAGCATCCGAAACCTATGGCTCAGATTCAGCATTCATGCCTGTCAGGTGCATCAGTATCATAAGATGCACCATCCATGCAAGTTTGGTGAAGTTAGGACTAGTAATAACTAAGATTTAATCATCAAAGGGCACCTGCTCCAAAAACTTTAACCAGCTCTAAAAACCTTAACCTCCTCCAGCATCCGAAACCAATGGCTCAGATTCAGCATTCAAGCCTGTCATGTGCATCAGTATCATAAGACGCACCATCCATGCAAGTTTGGTGAAGTTAGGACCAGTAAAAACTAAGATATAATCATAAAAGGGCACCTGCTCCAAAAACTTTAACCAGCTCTAAAAACCTTAACCTCCTCCAGCATCTGAAACCTATGGCTCAGATTCAGCATTCAAGCCTGTCATGTGCATCAGTATCATAAGATGCACCATCCATGCAAGTTTGGTGAACTTAGGACCAGTAGTAACTTAGAAATTGCTACCAAAGGGCACCTGCACCAAAAACTTTAACCTGCTCCAAAAACCTTAACCTCCTCCAGCATCTGAAACTCATGACCCAGATTCAGCATCCAAGTCTTTCAAGTCCCTAAGTAGGTCCAGATGCATCATCCATGCAAGTTTGGTGAAGATAGGACTAGTAATAACTTAGATACAGGACCTGCAACAAAAATTTAACCAGGTCCGGACGCCGACGCCGACGCCGGGGGTGTAGCATAAGCTCCCCCCGACTTCGTCTCGGTGAGCTAAAAAGTGTAAGTCTTGCTGTAGTGAGGTACCTTAAACTTCCAGATTTCACTATTAAACAAAACATAGGTAATCAAAACTAGAAATGTCCAAATGGGACTAATACACCCCGCAAGGCTTATTTCAAATGGGACAAATATTAATTTAATTAAAGTAACTAAAATATATAATTGAATCATAAAGGTTTGTGTCTCATTAATAAAAAAAATATTCTAGAATTGTAAAAAAAAAATTGTAGTTAACAAAGAAAAAAATCAAAATTGTCAGAACTTCACTGTGAATACATAAGTAATACATTTACAAATTTCTGTATCCGATGATTTTTTTTTAATTTAATTGTTACAGAGAAAAAAAGAACAACACAGTGACAGTAACCCCTCCCCTTGCAGTAAATGAAAATAACCATGCAAAGCTCTTCTGTGAATAAAACCTTGAATATGTTTCTAATCTGAGTCTTGACAGATGCAATTAGTTGTTTCAAAATTTCCTCACTTTCTCCTATGGTACAATGCAACTCCATATCTCAGAAAATTGATCTCATAGGACTATGATTTTCTTTGATAAGCTTGCATTTGGTAACTTTGTAAACTTGCAAAACATTTTCATAATTTGCATACTTCAATTATTTAAATGTAAAAAGCAGAATTTAATAGTACAAATCATTTTAAAAATTGCCAAAACACTACAATCATATCAAGCATTTTGAATTTTCATTTACATTAATGCCCTATAGGGTCACTTCATCAATTTATGTGACTACTAAATTTAAACAGCTTCTAAGTATTATTATTTAAAATAATTCATTTCTTTATTAATAATGATATAATTTATTGCCTTATAATGATAGAAACTTTTGGTTTATATGAAACAGTATTAAAATAATCTAAAAACCACTGCCCATTTTACAGATTATCAATTTTTCCTAAACACATGCTCCATCTAATCCATGGCTCAAGTAATGGGGGCCATTACCTGAGCCATGGACTAGATGAAGCATGCGTTTAGGAAAATTTGATAATCTGTAAAATTATTGGGACAAATGAAGTCAGCCACACTTCGTCTTTGATGTTCTTTTTAGCTCCCAAGAATTTATCATTCACAAACAAAAACTTTGCATTGTGAATTGATAGAATACTTATAAAACATATATTCAGATATAAAATAAAGGGAAAAAAACCCTCCATCTGGATGTATTAATATAATATATTTTTTAGTGTTTACTATTAATTAATTACATGTAATAAAATCTGTAAGGATTATCTCCCTTACTTTCAACTTATAAATAGGATAAGGAAAATGAAAACTAATAAACTCATTAAATCTTGTCTGATCTTAATAAAAATTGCAGGTGCACATCTTCAGATGGCGTTCAACATATGTACAAATTTACAGACTATTCCATGCAGTAGTAAAAAAGTCCATAGGGGGAACAAAATTGTGTCTACAGACAGATGGACAGACAGACAGACTGACAGATGGACAGGGTAATTCCAATATACTCCTCTAAACTTCGTTTCCAGGGGTATAATTACAGAGCTCACAGAGATGAGGCACCACCTTTATGAGACCACCTTTTCATTATTCATATTATATGAGAATCATAGTTAATGATCTTTATTAAAATAATGTATATTGTAGTGTGGTATGACACATTTTCATATAATATCATATGATACAATATTGTATCATATTATATGTAGATTTCATACTATATTGTTTGATACAATATTTATCAATACAATACAATTTTGTATCATATGATAAAATATAATACTCAAATTACTGATATATACTGATAATATCAATATAATATTTTGTTATATTCAGTAGTATATTCTCACTATATAACTCTATATAGACGAATAGTCAATAATTTAGATATTAGCTCATCTGAAAAAATATTGTCCGTTCAATATTTTTTTAATATTGACTGGCTAGGAATAACATTGAGAGGATATTCCCACCATTTTAGTAAATCTTGATTCGTAGATTTGTTGACAGTGACGTAAATATACATCTGTGACTCCAAAGCAAGACGATGTCATCATAGCCATTCAGTCAAGCCACGCAATGCAGCCGTTTGCTAGCATTACAAGGATTTGCGAATTATTGAGATGTGAAAATAGGTAGAACATCTGTAGCATAATCATGAGCTCATGAATTCTATGTTCAGCTAAAAAAATAAGGTGATTTCTTTTCAAATCCTTTCTTGATTTTTGATTTGTTTTTTATATAACAAAACAAATATTGACTGGGGATAGGGCAACATTGCTTATATTAGCCCTTGAGGGATGAACATTGCCCGCCCTGAAGCAGAGGGCAATATATTGTCTCAAGGGGTCTAATATTATCAATGTTGCTCGAAAACATATTGTATGACATTACACATTATCATATCCTATAATACAATATCGAATCATATGATACATTTTCACATAATACAATATCATATGATACAATATCAAATCAAATATGGTATAATATCATATGAAACAGTATCATATCATCATATGATTTAATATTGTATTAATTACATGATACAATATCATTTTATATATAAGTTAATATATCATGATACAATATAATATTGTATCATATATATGATATTGCATTGTATCAAGATATGATATTAATCATATTATATGATTTTGTATTATGTAATATGATATTTTATCATGTAATGTAATTAATACAATGTTGAATCAAGTAATGGTACGATATTGTTTCATATGATATGATTTTTGGTGACGCATTTGCCAATCGAATGATTTTCCTAGGTGCGAGTTTATCTAGCAAGACGTGATTATCTTGACAGCATGTTTGAGGCTGTTTAGCTGCATTTAATTACATAACACGGGCTCAGAAAGCAGACCATGGTAAGTATTGTACAGTTTATTTCATAATGTATTTTGCTATATTGTAGATTTTTAACAAGAGACCAATGGGCCACATTGCTCACCTGAACAATAGTTCTTGTATCTGTTTAAATATGAAACTTTTTAAAAGTATTAAAAAACTCTCTTATATTCCAAGATTTGACAATATATTAAACAACATATAAAAAGAAGCCTACTTTAATGGACATCGTATCTAAGATATCTAAGATATTTTAAGATCTAAGATGCATCAACTGGCCAATCTTATCCTAGCCTCAACATATTAAAGATAACAAAATTGTAAAATGAACTATTAATACATAATTATAAAAGGTGAAAGAAGGTCAATGTGACCTTGATATGAGGATATGAAGATATGAGGATGCTTATACATAGTTAAATACCGTAACTAAATGTAGCATTGTGTTTCTTGAGAAGAAGATTTTCAAACATTTTTCCTATATGCTTTTATGTTGAACTCTCAACCCATCTTGGGGACCCATTATTGGCTTGGGGCTCACGGTTATAACAATTTAGAATCTACTAGTACACTATCTTAGAATGCTTGCATAATAATCTCACAAATTGTATTCAAACAATTTCTATATACTAGTATATTTGAATTTTAAAATTTAAACCCCTACTAGGGTAGCAGTATTGATCTGGGGGTCATGGTTTTAACAATTTAGAATCTACACTATTTGAGGATGCTTGTATAGTAATCTCACTAATTGTAGCATTGTAGTTCTTGAGAAGAAGATCTATGAACATTTTCCCTATATCTTTCTATGTTAAACTTTGAACATCTCTTGGGGCCCCAGTATTGGTCCGGGGGGTAAGATTTTAGCAATTTAGAATCCACATTATTTAAGGATGCTTGCACAGTAATATCACAAATTGTAGCATATTGTTCTTGAGAAGAAGATTTTTAAACATTTGCCTTATATATTTCTGTTACAATTTGAACCCCTCTTGGGGCCCCAGTATTGGTCCTGGGGTCATGGTTTTAACAATTTAAAATCTACACTATCTTAGGATGCTTGTATAGTAATCTCACTGATTGTAGCATTGTAGTTCTTGAGAAGAAGATTTTTAAATATTTGCCCTTTATATTTCTATGTTAAAATTTGAACGCCTCGTGGGGCCCCAGTATTGGTCCGGGGTCTCGGTTTTAACAATTTAGAATCTAAACTATTTGAGGATGCTTGCATAGTAATATCACAAATTGTAGCATTGTTGTTCTTGAGAAGATTTTTAAACATTTTCCCTATATATTTTTATGTTAAACTTTGAACCCCTCATGGGGCTCGAGTATTGGTTGGTTGGGGGGGGGGGTCACGATTTTAACAATTTAGAATCTTCACTATATAAACAAGCTATGGTGTAAGTATTGGCATTTCTGGTGCAGTGGTTCTTGAGAAGAAGATTTTTTAAGACACCCACCCTATCTTCACTGTTTCATAATTATCTCAGATTTAAAAAGGGTTATGCCCTTTTTTTAAACAATTTAGAATCCCCTTCCCATAAGGATGCTTTGTACCAAGTTTGGTTAAATTTGGCCCAGTGGTTCCAGAGAAAAAGTCAAAAATATGAAAAGTTTACAGACAGACGGACGGACAGACGACGGACAACAGGCGATCAGAAAAGCTCACTTGAACCTCCCCATTCATTATGAACCAAATATTTAACTATTATGCTCTTAAGGAGTATTAGTTTTTGATTTATTGTAATAAAACAATTATAGCCTTTTGATATCGGTCAATACATGGTTTTTTATACCTGATGAGAGTATATCAACCTCGGACTTCGTCCTGGGTCAATATACTCTCATCAGGTCTATAAAACCATGTATTGACCTCATTAAAAGGCTATAATTGTATAATATCATACAATATTGTTTCATGTAACATAATATAATATCATACCATATGATATAATACTTCACAATATTAGACCATATGATACAATATCATATGATATAATATCATATCATAACACAATACTGTATCAAATGATATGGCACATATTATTACTTATTAGGTTTATTACTGACTGACTAAAGAAATAACACAATCCAAATCAAAAAGGGAAAATCAAAATTCCTTTTTTTGACCCTGTTTTTCATATCTACATCCATTTACACCCCTTTTTGCCAAAAATAAGCCTTTACAAGTCAAATTTCATGGAATTTTCCTGAATCATTGACATTTAAATGCATAAAACAGACATTTAAAATGAGGTACGTTCCTCTCATCCTTATAAAAATTATGAAGCATCAGAGGAACGTTCCTCTTCACCTAAACTAAAATCTCTACATTTCATATGAGGAACGTTCCTCTTTTCACTTCAACAGAAATCTTGACAAGTCATCTGAGGAACGTTCCTCTCTTCACTTAATCATATAAACTGAAATCCTAACAAAGCATCTGAGGAAGTTCCTGACTTGAAATCTTTACACTGTATCTGAGGAACGTTCCTCATTTCACTTCATCTGAAAGCTACATAATGCATCTGAGGAACGTACAATCTTTCATATGTTGATTGTTTTCTTTTTACATGAAAGCTTTATAAAGCATCCGAGGAACGTTCCTCTTTTCCCTTAAATTGGAATCTTTACAATGCATCTGAGGAAAGTTCCTCATTTAATTTAACAAAATGTTTACTTCTAACCCAAGGAGGAATTCAAAACATTTTTTTAGGTATTCTAATCATTACGCAAACTTTGTAAAACTTATAAAAGACAAATTCTAATGTTACTGTATCACTCTTTCAAAATCAAATTGAAACACTGGTTTTGACAAATTAAAAAGTAAATTAATTAATCATTCTTAAGGAGTCTCGGGAGAGAATGTTTCAAACATACAATTTCCTTTAATTTTTTTCCAGTAAAAGGTCACCTTATGAGTAAATTATGTGCAAAATATAAGGTAAATTGACCAGATAGTTTAAATCTATTTACCGCACTCAAATATTGGTTGTTAAATGTAAATTTTTTTAAAAAAAGGTAAAAAAATACAAACATACAATTTTCTTTAAATTTTCAACAACAGAAGGTTAACATATAAGTGAAGTTTTTGCCAAATTAAAACAAAATTCACCAGATAGTTTTAATGCTATCCGCCCTCATAGTTTGGTCCTATAAAAGTGTCTTTGCAGCCTTTTTACATACTAAGGCTATAGAATTGTATAGAATAAAAGGATGATAACGAATCAAATTTAATCTGGTGTAACAGGGCCTAAGCTTTGAGAAATCAATCAGGTAGCCAAAAATTTGCATTCTTTGAGCTGGATAATAGTAATTTAACAAACATTAGGATGTAAAATGTTGACTTGCTGCAAGTTCTCATATGAACTGCAATCATTATATTCATACACATGTAAATTTTATCTTACACTAGCCAACAATTACATTGTACCCCCCCCCCACCCTCTTCCTAATAAAATCACAACATACACGAGCTAAAATTCAGTAGTGTACTCATAGTTTTGATAAATCCACAAGTCTACCTCTGGTATTAAGGAGGAAATTTTAGGTTAAAAAAAAACAAACTCACTTTTTGGTTTTCTGGTTGGAGTACTTCATGTTTATCAAATAGGAAATATCTAATTTTACTCCAGTATATCCTGTAAATAACTTCTCAGCATGGTCAATAGAAATGTCATGACCTAAAGACTATGCACATGCTAAGGTCTTCTAACAGATGTCAACCACTAACTGGATGCTGATAAGATGTTGGGGGTGTGCTAATAATAGTAACTGTGTGAACTTTGAGATCCACTGCTTTAGGAACAGATGCAAAATGTGGTCGAAAATTTTATTTAAGATTAACACTGCATGTGTACTTTACGAAGCAGAACGGAAATATTGTTTGGAAATTGCAGTTGCAAATATCGCAGGATGCATCAAGGTAATTAATACTTTTATCATATTCAAACGTTTAAAATACATAACTGATTTTCTTTTGCTCTTCTGCTAATTCACTACAATCAAGGTAATTGCAAACCTAAAGCATATAAATTAATTTGATACAGAATCCTCGATTATCTTATATTTAAACTATTTATTGTAATCATCAAATTTTGAAAATAATGTGCAAATTAAATCAAAATATAATGATAATACAATGTAATGTTATAGGTTATGGTGATTGGAAATGACAAAATATTGCGCATGGTGGATTTTGATTTGAAATCACTGCATGCGACCTTTTTGCTGCTCTAGTGGATGGGGAGCATTAATTTGGACAGAGCTTGATCGAGATGGGAGATGCTTGAAGATTCAGGTTTGTTATTCTTAATTTTGAATTAATCTCAAACTA
Organism: Magallana hongkongensis; assembly: GCA_016163765.1. Taxonomy (NCBI): domain Eukaryota; kingdom Metazoa; phylum Mollusca; class Bivalvia; order Ostreida; family Ostreidae; genus Magallana; species Magallana hongkongensis. The sequence goes on from WFKH01003881.1 coordinate 46,230,494, forward strand.
GAGCTGTCCTTCTGGGACTAGTACTCCCACAAGACTCTTTCAGTGAAACAGAATAATCTTCTGGCCACCTCTCATTTTACAGATTATCAATTTCCCCTACAAATGCTTATCTAAACCATTCCTAGGAAAATGGCCCTCTTGGGACAAATGAACTCAGTAACACTATTAACTCCATTTACATGATGTGAGTTTTAGATCTTACAAATCAGACTTTGTAAATAGGAAAATCATAAACAGATGTTAAGTCATATGGAATAGAAACATGCTCTATTTAAGAAAAAGTTAAATATTAAATACTATATATCATTAATCTGCCAAAATGAATTTTCACACAGTTGTAACATGTACTAATGTTAAAGGATTAATCTAATGGGTGCACAGGGGCCCATTTCACAAAGCATACTTAAGACTAAGTTATAACTTAGGAAAGAACTTTTTCCTAAGTTCAATACTTTTAACTTTAAGACAGGTAAATTATGTTTTAGGAACAAACTTAACATGGTGACTGTTTATGTTATATTGAAATGAATGATATGCACAATTAAGTAGAACAAAAATACTGCGCATCATTAAGACTTTTTCACTTTACTTCTAATTAATTTAAATATATTTTATTGAATAAATTCAATAGGATTGGACAACAGGCATAGCCTATGTATATCCTCTCCTTGTAATATATCCACTTTACTTCTAAACTGAAAACAATAGAACTATCAAATTATACATTTATTTCTTCAATTAATTTCTTTGGTGTGGACTTTTAATATTTATAATTTTCTTTAGATTATCTTGCATGTGCAGATGAATTACGGGCATATAGTTTTAGCTAGTGCACTGATGATAATTAAATTATTAATGCCCAAGAATTACTGATATCTTAAAAAGGAATAAATACTTAATAAATACTCAATTACAGAATGCCGAATGACTGGATTTGTCATATCCTTCCACTTCCATGAAATAAGCTTTTCTTTTACGGGAGAAATGTTATGTGTTTTCTTCATTTGATTTTGTTTTGTGGGGGGGGGGGGGGGGGGG
>WFKH01003881.1:46231631-46248157 GCA_016163765.1 Magallana hongkongensis
GGGGGGGCAAGGATTAGGCATATCTGTATATGTTAACACGGGCTATTTATAATGGACCAACTAGACAAAAAAATGCACTGGATCATTTATAAAGAACAATTGAAATTCTAGCAGCGACCAATGTTTTCAATTGATTCATGTGGTCATGTATCCAAATAATAAAGAAATATATGTATGTGTAGCAAAAAACAAGAAAGATACAATGATCAATTCATTCTCTCTGAAATTAAAAAAAATACCGTTTTCAAAGAATATAACGGTTTATTGCATAATTTTTATCTACTCCTGTATGTGTGAATGTAAAATATTATACAAACAAATAAGTTATAACTCAGGCATATTTTAAGTTCTGTCCTAAAAAACATCGATCGTAGGAAATCTGTCAAACGGGCTCCAGGTCCACAATACTTCCAGTGCAACTAGTGATTACATTAGAGTTGATTTACAAAACATCTCCGAAAGGAGAGACAAAAAGACAGCCTGACATTTGTACAGGTGGTCAGTCACTGAGAATGATCCCACACAAACATCTGATTCATATGATTTGAGCCTGAATGATTTTGTTTAGCTTAAATTAGGTAGGGCACACAGGTAACTGAGACTTTTGATGAAACAAACATAAAGCCCTTAGTATGACAAGTCCAAATTTATGATGAGCAAATATTCTGAATATTTCATGCTTTTAAATTTCAAACAAAAATAAGTTTGACCAAGATCATCAAGCTTAATTTACTGAATTCTAGTATTTCCTTGCTGCAACATTAAATTGATAGGATGAACAGAATCTGAATTATACAATTTTTTTGTTTGATGTGGCTAATAATTCCTGCTTTAATTAAGTGATGCAAATCCCATCTGCTCAGTTGTTTGGCTTAAAACAAATAATTTACAGCTGTGAACCATTCTCATACTCACAAGAATGACCGGCGATAACAATAGCTTTGGGATTTGATGTGAAGTGTTAAGATCTGCCGCCATCCCCCCAAAATTGCAATGATACCACTGTTTTAAGATTAGAGCAGAAATTTAAGAGTATTTTGATGTTTGGTAGATTCAAATCAAATTCAGGCTTAATTATCCTGCTTGGATTCTGTAAATGTTTAAACATATTTAGGTATATACATGTATATCCTTAGAGAAATATTTGTTGAACAAATTTCTCTCTCTCTCTCTCTCTCTCTCTCTCTCTCTCTCTCTCTCTCTCTCTCTCAAGTTAAGCTGGGAGAAACTTATGTGACCTTATATATATACTGCCTACTGGGTATTTCTTCTTATAGAATGTCAATACTTATTAAATGTATGTTTTGAGAATTTGTGTGTAATTAACAAAAAAAAGCATCACAGCCAGATCTTTATTATGAAATGAAATAACAGGAAGTTATTTAGCAATTATGAGTTTAAATGCAAATATGTACATGTATCATACATAGATTCTATAGAAGATCTGGACATCCCCCCTGGAAGGAAATCAATGGGGCCACAGAAAAGTTAAGAAGCCATCCAGCCAGTCAAACAGCATGAACAGAAGATAAACAGAACAGAAGATAAACCTTGGGTCTTGTCAACCATGTATCAAAGACCACATTAAGTGAAAGTGCTTTCAGGAAAATGCAGCTCTACTTGGGAACTCAATCCTGAATTTCATGGATTCATGGATGCGAGCTTTATGTTTTTAATAATTATAAAACCATATGCGCTGAGACAATTATTAAGATAGTTATATTTTTAATTATATAAACATCTAATTTAATTGCTAAATAAACTTGATATTGAATATTAAAAGTAATATTAAATTGGTTTTCTTAATTACATGCCTAATATGTACTTTTATTGAAAACAATTAATTATAATTTGATCTAGAATACAAGATAGATCAATGCTTGACATCTATTAATTAATATACATGTATTTACTGCTTAAAAAAACACAAGGGGCACCGATAGAACAGACCGACCAAATTGATTAATAAAGCCAACCGTTATTTTGATTTGTAACCCAAAAATGCCGCAATAAAAAATAATAAAAATTCAAACTCTTTTTACTTTTTATAGAGTAATCGACTAAGAAAATTTAAGCAAATCATCATCGAGACTGAGCGATAGTCATGTACTCGAGTACTTGTTTACATCCTTAATATTTACGTAAAATTAAATTTAAAATTAAAATTTTAAAGTTAAATTCAGTTAAAGAGAAAAGAGGAAAGTTCCTCAGATTCTTAGTGAAAATTTCAGTTGTAGTGAAAGAGGAACGTTCCTCAGATTATTTGTGAAGATTTCAGTTGTAGTGAAAGAGGAACGTTCCTTAGATGACTTGTCAAGATTCTGTTGAAGTGAAAAGAGGAACGTTCCTCAGATGAATTGTCAAGATTTCTGTTGAAGTGAAAAGAGGAACGTTCCTCAGATTATTTGTGAAGATTTCAGTTGTAGTGAAAGAGGAACGTTCCTTAGATGACTTGTCAAGATTTCTGTTGAAGTGAAAAGAGGAACGTTCCTCAGATGAATTGTCAAGATTTCTGTTGAAGTGAAAAGAGGAACGTTCCTCAGATGACTTGTCATTGACAAGATTTTAAGTCAGGTGAAAAGAGGAACGTTCCTCAGCTGCTTTGTGAACATTTTAGTTGGAAAAAAGAGGAACGTTCCTCTGATGCTTCATGAGTTTTTAAATGGATAAGAGGAATATACCTCATTTTAAATGTCTGTTTTATGCATTTAAATGTCAATGATTCAGGAAAATTCCATGAAATTTGACTTGTAAAGGCTTATTTTTGGCAAAAAGGGGTGTAAATGGATGCAGATATGAAAAACAGGGTCAAAAAAAAGGAATTTTGATTTTCCCTTTTTGATTTGGATTGTGTTAAATATATCGGGTTGATCAATCTCATAGATGGCGAGGCGAAGCCGAGCCGTCTATGAGATTGATCAACCCGATATATTTCTATAGTCAGTCAGTAACAAACCTAATAAGTGTTTTGTTTTCCCGAGGACTATCAAGTGACACCATTTATTCACAAAAAGCGATGATCTACGCAAACCCATGTATACAAGTTGCCTAACATCTCGTCAAATTAAACTAATTTAAACTCTTCAAAATTATCATTCCCACCTTTCAAATACTCTTTGAAAATCTTCGATTCACTAATGTTTACTTACAGTGTTCTGTTGCTATTCAATTTTTTACGTTTTCTATCTTTCCTCTGCAGAGATTTGAGTAAATCTCGTTGCTGCTATTTTGTTCTACTCCAGACACAACAATGTGACGTCAATATTCAAAGGGCAACTACTCTAATTTTAAAGATTTTCAAACGGCAACTACTCCAAATATTTTTAAGAACTTACGGCATGCGGTTTCTGTATTAAATAATATGAAATGTCGAAGTGAGTAGGCCAAGCGTTGGCCTATGACGGCCATATTGCCGAATATTAATTCTCACCGAACAAACATAGTGATATATGAGGCAGTCACGTGCTATGTTTAAACCAATGAAAGTGTGACATTTAAGTCCAAGGGAAAACAATATATTATATGATAAAATATCACATCATATGATTAGTATCATAGGAATAGGAATCATTTGATAAACTAGAAACGAGCTCGTTGCAAGCAACGATTAGGTCTTCCGTCGCAGCTGCGTCATACTTGTGACGCAATACAAAATTGATACCTGGCCATGATAAATATTATTACTTATTAGGTTTGTTACTGACTGTTTACAGAAGTATGTGGGGTCGGTAAAGTCCATAGAAGGCGAGGCGGAGCCGAGCCTTCTATTGACTTTACCGACCCCACAAAATTCTGTAAACAGTCAGTAACAAACCTAATAAGTGTTTTGTTTGTCGAGGACCTAAAGTTTGATATGTAAACAAACAAAAGATAATATATAAAAGTTAAATTCTTAGCTTGATTCTCTAATTTTTTACCTTCCTCGTCAGTCGTCTGTGCAAACCTGGATGCCATTGTAGGATATTACGTCACGGGCAAAGGGGGTCACTCTAAATATTTTGGGGCTTAAAAATTAAAGGTATGGTTGAACGTTTGTGTAAAAAATCAGCTCAAATATTGTTACGTCCGCCATGTTGCCGTATAAATTTTGACGCTCGCCGTGTAAAGAAATTTATAAGGCAATCACGTGACGCGATTCATCCAATGACGTCGAGACATTCTAGTCCGAGGCAAAACAAAAGATGTATATACCCTTAGCAAAAATAACAAATGCTTTTGATATACATAAGAGTTTGTTTCATGTTGATTTCTTTGTGAAATACAATGGCTCTCGAGCCATAAACATTAAAGGTAATTGATATACATGTACTATCGATATGTTGTGTTATCATATTTCTAATAATGCATAAAGCCTATTTAGGCTAATACATGTATTTTAAGTCTTAAATTGGATGAAAATATCTTGGGCATATGACTCTTGACTCTTAGGGTTTAGTTAGTCAATTTTTATCAATTGTTCGGGGATTGTCTGGAACTAATTTATAAAATTTGGATCGATTGCTTTTGTTTGCATAATTGTCTTGTAAACTCTTTAGTGATGCATGTTCAGAAATGTAATTTATCGTGTTCATCTTATTGAATGTGTAAACATTTCGTTACCATTTCGATCTAAAGCAGCATTACTTGATTGGATCTAAATCACAGCTGGTGTTATGTCTTTTTCTTATAATACTATAGCATAGACATCTGTTTTCTAACTTCTGGACCCCCTCTTCTTCGTACAACATTGTACTAATTTTGCCAAGGCGATTGATGAAAAGAACATGTCTACTAAATGTACTATACTAAATATGCAATTAGAGATCTTTAAAAGTTGTCAATAGTTTGAATCTCCGCATGTTGTTTTTTGCATGTGCAGTTTATTTTGAGAAACTTATTTAATCATCATAATTGTCTAAATATAGACAGAATCACATTGACGACGTTTATATTTACACAGTGGGTATGCCCGGTGTAAAGATCAAAAGAAATAAAATTTTACCCGCATTTTTTATCAAACAAGGCAATGAATCTTTTAAGAAATACAGTTATTTGCGGAGATCCTGAAAATTTTTACTGGGGGTTCTGATGAGTAATTTTGTTTTCCGGGGATGGTGAGAACCGAGGTCTTTTTATTTGGTTATTTTAATAATTTTCATTTAATTAATCATTTTTAAAATGATTTGAATGCCGATATTACCTTTTAGTGCAGTTGAAAGTTAAAATATGAACAAGTTAGTCTCTGTGAGAATTCGGCCAACCTGCGTACGCGTAAGGAATTCGAAGAAAATGCAATATTCAAGAAATTCGGATGAACTTTCTGGATCCCAGGCTGTCCGTCCAATTTTTATTATCAAACTGAGAGTTACACACCTGCAGCTAGAGATTGTCAGACTCTCATTATAATTAATCATGTAAGTTTATTTTGTTTCAAAGAGGCAATTTTTCACATCAATGAGGTTTTTCCTTAAAAAAACAAAAACAAGAAATCGGGCACAATATTCAATGTCATTATTTTACAATTTAAGGGTGTGATAAAATTTTGTATAAATTCTAAGATACAACTCTTCATTGTTTTATCCGAAACGTTGCATGGAAAAAAGATTTACATCGCATTCTTTTAAAATACAAAAACATATGCTCAATGAACTTAGATTTACAGCTAACAAACAACCATAAAGAGAGACTGTGAGAACAACTAATTTCTTCTTATTTTCATTTTTTAAATAAAAAAAAATTCCAGATAAAATCAGAAGATATTTTTTCTCTATATGAGAGAATGAAAAAACACTGATCAGCAAGGGGTTCTACGTCGTGCCAGAGCCAACCTGATACATTGTAACATGGCTCTTTGGACTTTGTTTTTAAAAACTACTTTCTTTTGGGGGTATTTCTTTTCCTTTTTAGTATACTTAAGTAATAGTGTATTCGATTTTGTACACACACGGAGTTATCGATGATATGATATCAATATAATCAAAGTACTGAAAGTACTGAAAAGCGCTAAGCTGTCCCTACATGAGCAAAAAATAATTGCATTATACATGTGTCATTAGAAATGAATTGAAAAGTCTACATACGTCATATATATAGCCAATATTTTGCATTTTTGTATAAATTGAACTACAAACAATATCCAGGACTGCGTTCAATATCCGAGATGCGTGCATAGCCGCTAGGTTAAAGATATCTACGTTATGTCTATTGAATGATAAGCTAGCCTATTTTACCGACATCACAGCCCGTGTACTTATGTATAAAACCCCATTGCAACATGCTGTTTACAAAACTACGTATGCTCTTTGACCTTTTAAATGCACTGACAAATATTCTTTTATTTTAAATCTTTGATGTTTAAGAAAAAAATATTGTGATAATTTGTGTGCTGCTGCAAATAATTAGAAATATTTTGCCTTTACACCGATACCGCAGCCGAGTACTTCTCTGCATTCTATTATTAGACATCGAGTCATCAGATTGTTTTAGATGATTATAGGTGGCACTTATTCGGAAGTGGCATCCCCGAAAAGCAATGCCAATAAGCGCTTTGCGTACTGCGTACGCTTAGCGCTTAAAAAGGACAGAGAATCTCTCTCTCTCTCTCTCGTCATGAATTCAAAATGCTCAAACAACACATACCACAAGTTGACCAGGCAAGACTAAATGTGCATAAGTCTGGCGTATACGTGCATGTAATAAAGTTTCAGCATTAATTGAGAAAATTTACCAAATACCGTTAAGATATTCTAATCATAATAAATCTACAACGGTGACGGGGGGGGGGGGGGGGGGGGGGGAATCAAAACAAGATTGGGTGCTATAGTAGAATGTAAATTGTTAATTAGTTAATTAATAATTGATGTTGAATTATTATTAATAAACAAAATCATAAGTTTAGATTGACATACAGTCTGGAAAGTTAACAGGAAGAACTAAAATGCCAGGGAGTTTTGTTTCAGAAGCCGTTTTCTCTATCTGCTGGACAACTTAATTCATTTTAAATAGGGTGTAAGGATGCGTGTCTTACTGTACACGCTCACACTTCAGCCGATTAAAAAATGACTGTGTGTTAGATTAATAAGTCTTTTCTAAAATATTCGATCTTATTGCCTGACGTCATGTTTTTCATCAAAAAGATAAACCGATGCATGTTTAATGTGTCAACATTTACAATTTCAATTGATGAAAATGTTACATGGAATGTAATTATAAGTAACGGCGAGCAAGAGTTTTCAAGTTCACCATACATGTGTGCAATCCTGTTTAAAAATAGATTAGCCATATTTGATCGGTAGAAATGGGAAGGGGGGTCATAACAACTTGTGGAACATTTACTGGAGGAACTAAATCGCCGAAGCGGGGCGTGACCCGATCATTGGGCGATTTCATTCATCTAAAAAAGGATATACATGTAACTCGCGTGTATTACTAAATGTACATTAAACAATTACTTGCCAAGTGTGTATGTTAATTCGATAGATTTCTTTTAAAACATTTGATCCAAAGTATAATATATGTAGTTGTTTGGAAATAATTGTCAAAAAATTCTTTGCCCCCCCCCCCCCCGGCTCTCTGCCTATGGACGAGTTCATTCAAGCCGAGATCTCAGCTGTTGCGGGAATGGTAAAGCAGGACTTCGCGCCGTAAAATGTCTCATTCATAGATTCTGCGTGCCGATTAGTGGACGAGTCCAAATAGGGATCATATTCCAGAACACACCGTGTGTACACATCACATGCACGTAGCATCGGGGGGGGGGGGGCTGCCTCCCCCCACTTTTTTTCAAATTTACATAGGCCTATAAAAATAGAAATGTGATGGGTTCTCCCCCCCCCCCCCCACACTTTTATCGGAGCATGTAATCCCCCTCCCCCACCCCTTCGGATTGGAATTTTCTTTCCGTTTAGGAATTTATGATCAGCAGCGAAAATCAAAATTCATTTCTTATAAGATAGCCTAATTGATACATGTATTTTCCATTTAATAATTTTGTTTAGTCAGGCAAGCTTTTTGGAAAGCTATTACTTGTATATCGCAAAATTAGCAAATTCAAAACTTTGAATGATACCCCCACCCGATGGAAGAATCCATTCTAACCAATGGAAGACTTCGCACCAGAATGTCTCATTCATTAATTGTTACGCACCGTTATAGTGGACGAGTCCAAATTAGAAACTTTTGAGAGTCACTTCATGTGAATAATCTGGGGCATACATGTACTGTACGGTCTGTACCATGCATACAGTTTACTTTGTGTTTATTTTTTTGTTTTGAGAGTCCTTTATTTGCTTGAAAATGACGGAAAGGCGTTAGGTATTGTTATTTTTATGCCATATAACATATAACTGTTTTCATTTCAATGAAAACTTGAAATAATGAAATAATTTTATTGAAAACAATACAAATGGACGTTATAAATCCTATATCAAATGACTTATCACTACTTGAATCTGCTCGTCTCTTAAATGAATTTATGAACAGCGGCAAATTTTAAAATGTATTTTTAAAGGTAATTTTAGCTGCAAGTCTGTAGCCCCCGGTCTGGAAAATTTCGGATGGTAGTCAATCTAATTTTTTTTTTCAGACCGAGAGCTACATATATGCCGCTAAGGTAACTAATAGATGCTTCAATTGAAATAATTTTGTTTAGTCATGCAACCTTTTTGGAAAGCTATAATTACTTGTTTAATTAATAACATCCCTATACTTTGTCTTACATTCGCTATTTGTAGAACAAGCAGAACCAGTCTCAGTCCGGCCCTCACCATACACATTCTTCAACTTTAATAGTCCTAGCATTGTAATATCATTGCTTTGCATGTACACAAAAACTTTTAAAAATTTAACACTTAAATATGGCTATTCATATTTACACATTATATGCATAGTGTACACGCGGTCATTGAGTCTACATTTTATAGAATTTGTAAAAATCACATTGCAGGTCTGAAAGTTTGTTAATTTGTCAACCTATCAATATACAGTTTGTTAATTATTTTCGATTGCTAAGGCTACAGCGTATTTGATAAACATTGAACAGCATTTTTTCCAAGCAAATTTCTTCCACGGAGGATAGCGAGTACATTTATAAATCACAATTTTTTCAATTACCTCTTAAAAGTTTGTTTGTAGATAATTTATGAATTGCTGAGAAGGATGTTTGATATTTTCGTTTGTAGATATTTTGCAAATAGTTAAAAAACGCGAAACGCGGTACGAGTCATAATTAATATCCCTAATAAACGTAACTTGAAATTAACTGCTTCGGATTCAAATAATAATATAGTCGATACTAAGTGTTCACTTTTTAAAATCATCCCCACAATGATAACATTTTCTTCATCGTAAATAAAAGAAAGCGTTCTATCGGAATCAAGTGTACATTTGTCATGTCAGTAATATACATTATACTTTATATGACGGCCGTGTATTTTAGAACAATTGAGGTTAATTACCATGTACTGGAACCATTTTATTAACACATCTCCCAGTAATGAAACAATTCAAGATGTCTTCAATTCGTTACAGTTAAACAGTGGGGTGTTAAACATGTGTACGTCCAGCTCTACAAGCACATGCGCTGTCGTCTGGGCGATGGCCTATATATAGCTAGCGACTCTGCTATCGATCGGTTACTTGAGTCTCGGAATGCATCTAAATATAGAGAGGGGCACAGTTTTGAAACAAACAACTAAAATAAAGTCACAGAGGTTCATTTTTATGAAATGAAAATGTACATATCAATAAAAACATTTTGGAATTTTATGTGGAATTATCTTTATGCGCTGCATGCATCAGTTAGTGCATAACAAGAAGCCCTTTCATAACTTCTTAAACGTGCACACCCCCACGAAAATGGACCGAACTGGCAAAATTTGTTTCTACAAATGCTGACTATATATTACAAAAACATCAAATTCAATACTACAGATGGAATCAAAATTAATTTCTTTACAACTTTGCTTCAATAATGCATTAGAAATTTTTATTCCTTTACAAGTTATTGACAAAAAACTTTTGAAGCCTCTAACTCCCTAATTATAGGGGCCAGCCCCTTTTTCTTTATACCGAATGAAAGGTCTCGGTAAGACCCACAACTTTTAAAATACAATTTGCAATTTTAACGAACCTTTGTATCAACACCTATACCATTCCTTTTATTTGCATTTAAATTTGCATTTAAATAAATGTCTTGCACCATTTCAATATATCTGCTTCCAAACCAGTCCATCTTTGAGTCTCTGTCAGACATCGTTAAAGCTAAATCCATCTGACAAAACGGGTCGTTAAATTTTACTAAAAGGGGAATAATTCAAAATCGGATGGGGATTTTCATCGAGTAAAATATGAAACGACAACATCGCGCGGCATGTTATCAGACCTCAAAATTTCAAAAGAATCGGTGAACAAACGAGCTAGATATTAAGGATCAAAGTTGGCGTCTAGAAAAAAAAAATAAGAAGAATTCTGAAAATTTTTCAGAATAATAGTAAGGTCTTCCGTTCGGAAACGGAAGACCTTAATTATATATCAACAATCACATCTATCAAGCAAGTTTGAGTGAGGTAGGACAAGGTTTTCTTAGAACCTTAATAATGGAGATCAGGCTGTGTATCTGAAGCTAGACTAATGTTTCAAATCCAAAGTTACATGAACCATGAAAGTTGGTCAGGACAGGATTTCTCCAACATTCAAACCTGCATTTAACTACACAAAAAATTTACACCTGCTCAAGTATCAAGATAATTGAGATCAAGGTCTGTATCTGAAGTTACCTTTACTTACCATCCATAGTTATATTAACTGTTTGACTAGGTATAAATACAATTTACTTCATTTTGTAACCAGCTCCAATACCTTGAGTTTTTCTAAAATCTTAAAGCTGCCTAAGCATTTGGATAATCAAAATCACTCTCCGTATCTGAAGCTACCTCTGTGATTCATTTACATACATAGTTAAATCAACCATGCAAGTTTGAATAAGTAAGTACAATTATTTACATAAAAAGTGACCTGCTCAGAAAACCTTAACCTCCTCCAGCATCCAAAACCGATGAGCCTATGGAGTGTATCAGTATCACAAGATGCATCATCTATCCAAATTTGGTAAAGATAGAACCAATAATGACTTGGATTTGTCAATCAAAGGTCACCTGCTCCAAAAACCTTAACCTCTTCCAGCATCCAAAACCTATGGCTCAGATCTAGCATCAAAGCCTGTCAAGTGCATCAGTATCACGAGATGCATCATCCATGTAAGTTTGGTGAAGATAGGAAAAGTAATAATTTAGATATAGCCATCAAAGGGCACCTGCTCCAAAAACTTTAACCTGCTCCAAAAACCTTAACCTCATCCAGCATCTGAAACCTATGGCTAAGATTCAGCATTCAAGCCTGTCAGTTGTATATGTATCATAAGATGCATCATCCATGCAAGTTTGGTAAAGTTAGGAAAAGTAATAACTTAGATATGGATCAAAGGGCACCTGCTCCAAAAACTTTAACCTCCTCCAAAAACCTTAACCTCCTCCAGCATCCAAAACCTATATATGGCTCAGATTCAGAAATTAAGCTTGTCAAGTGCATAAGTATCATAAGATGCACCATCCACGCAAGTTTGGTGAAGTTAGGACCAGTAGTAACCTAGATATGATCATCAAAGGGCACCTGCTCCAAAAACCTTAACCTCCTCCAGCATCTGAAACCTATGGCTAAAAGTCAGCATCCAAGTAAGTATAGGTCCAGATGCACCATCCATGCAAGTTTGGTGAAGTAACTTAGATACAGGACCCGCTCCAAAACCTTTAACCAGGTCCAGATGCCAACGCCAGGGGTATAGCATAAGCTCCCCTGACTTCATCTTGGTGAGCTAAAAAGAAAACAATACACAGCCAGTGGTGTCATTTGACAGAACTGAGGTGTGCAGGTAGAGGTCCAAAGCCATGTGCAGTGAGGAATGACTAATCCTGTCTTGCCTGAGCACTGTTGGTAAATTTCAAAGTGATTTGGGTAGACAGAGTTAAAAAAATACAAAGATAATGGAGGGGGGGTCAGTGTTCATCCCTCTGAGTTATGGCCCGTTTAATTTGACTTTTTTGCACCTAAAATGCAATTTCAGCCTGATTTCAGCCTGTTGTCGGTATTTTTGATTAAGCAAATTTATTTCTTCAAATATTTTTTTAATTATGCACAATGGTCACACAGAATAGAGGGATTACGAAAAAAATTGTACAAAGCTGCGGTAATTTTTTTGTGACCTTTTGCACTTAAAATAGACAATTTCTATAATAGTTACCATTAGATTTGAAATCAAAACCTTTTGAATATCAAGAATTTTATAAGATTAATCCAGTTTGCCTATATATGTATTCAGTATCATTTTGACATAATAAAACATGGTGGTCAGTGATGTCAAATTTTAGATATATGGCTTCAAAGGTAAAATTCTCGCAAAATTTGGCTTAAAAAAATTCAGACATTTTCTATATATTTGCATGATTTTATGCTAAATGTCTATCACTCTCTCAAGATTTAATTTTATACATGTCACACAGAACATATAGAATATATAACAAACCTATCAAATGTTAAAAATGTGAATAATGAATAAAGTATAATAAAAAGAAAAGTATATTGAAAATTCATAAAATTGCTTGTTTCTGTCATTTTTGTCTGAAAAACCTTCCGCGCGAAAAAATAGTTCCCCTGAAAACTTGTTTGTTTCTTGAATTCAAATGAATTTTCTTTATGAATGTTGTGTAATTATGAAATAATAATCTTTCTGTTATGATTAAATAAATAAAATCATATTCATTTAAAATATAATGATCATCTGCGCAATGAAATCAAAACGTGAGGAGTGAGATACCGTAACTGGGGTTGGAGTTTGCAGCCAATTCGAAATTAGCAAAATTAATTTCATGTGTTAATTCGGTCACCAGTGCTGGTCCAGGTATAATTCTTTTTTAAAATATTTAATTATATATATATATCTAGGGCCTAATAAAAGAAGTGACACCATTTGCGCCTTGTTTTGTACAAAGTAAACAAAATAACAAAGGTCCTCTGAAGACAGCAAATGATTGCAAATATATAAAATAAGTGAGTTTATGATTTTTATATATTTGCATACATTTAAAAACCTTCGACATGAGAAAATGTCATTTACGCAAATTCTCCCCCTTAGTCAAGTTGGTAAGGGGGAGATTCTCTCACTTAATAGCTTTGAAAGGTTAACAGGTATGTAATATAGTCTTTGATAGACATATTGTAGAACATTTCCCTGTAATCTAATCCCCTCCAAATTTCCAATGAAAATAAAAACAAATAGGAAAACTATTTGCAGACATTGTAATTTGTAATTTACATCTAAAATGACAAAGAAGACTATTACAGCTAGTCTTCCTTGGAAAACAGAATAGAGAGTTGATTTAATTTGCAATTTACGGATTGCGCACTTCCTCTCCTTTGTGATTGTTAAAAAGTGTGATGTGAAAATTTTTAGTTTATTTTATTGGCTGAAATGCTTTAAGCACAAGGGAAATAATTTGCTTGTGATCTAATTTACATATTACATGTACTATGAAACACTTTTGAATTAACAAAATTTTCAATCGTAAAAAAGACAGAAAAATAATAAAATTGCTATAAATGAAATTGACACTTGGACTTAAGTGGACCAGTAAAAAGAAATATTCTACATCAAAAAATGTGACTTTATATGGTAAGGCTTATATCAACTGTTTTATTTCTGCAACAAAAGTTGCGGGGGGAAAAAAGCAGTTATTACTTTGATATTAACATAATTAATCATTAATAATTCAACCTACTAAAGATATCTATCCCCCTTCTCTACTCGACACATGATTAACTAACAATCATGTTTAACAGTTTTTCAAGTTATAAATAAAATAATCATTTAATTATTTATTTGTGAGTTTGCTTAGGTTTCCTTCCTAAGAAGTCACTTTTATCAATTTTCAATGACTGCACTGAAGATTACAACTGCCAACATACCATGAGTTATTTATAAGATTTTCCTAGGGCATATACCTGGGGAATTTGTTTATAGATAAAAACAAACAAAAAATCAAGATACAAAGATTCAATTTCTAACTTATTGCTGACTCGGTGGTAATACAAACAATTCAGTGTACCTTCATCGTACATAAGCCAACTATAAAGTACACCATCAGTCGAAAGTCATCAAAACGTTTTCGAACTCACCAAGACACAAAGTCACCAGAACACAAACGATTATAGTCACCAAGACACCAGGACACAGTAGTCACCAATTGAAGCCACTACAAAGGACACCTACAGACACAAAGTCACCGGGACACAAACTATTACAATCCCCATGACACAAGTAGTCGTCAATTAAGTCACTAAGGACGCCCTCAGACACAAAGTTACCAGGACACATCAAGTCATAGAACTAAGTGGTCTAGCTAACAATTCTGTTGCTTCTCGACACAGATCTAATCCCTATTCTGCTAAAAGCAGAGAGACGTTCTTGAGTCATAAATTAAATGTAGACTGCCAAAAAATGATAGGGCGGCTGTATATATACCACATCAATTCCCTCTGATTGGTCTAATCATGCTATGTTTCTGTTGGATAGATGCTAATTGCTGATTGGTAAACAATAGTGACATCTACTTTGGCTGAACAAATGATACATTTCAATCTTGAAGTCTGGAACTAAAATCATTACACATGTGATGTTTTAGATAATTACCTTTTTTTCAATTTTAGGCATGCAAGTATAAAGTAGCACATATGAAAGGTGCTACACACATGGTATGTAGAGTAAAATTGTGCAATCTGTGAGACTTTTACTATTATAATATCTTAAACTGAATTAATTTTTTTCTTTTATGGGAAAAGCTAATTTGGGTCCAGATTGAAACAATTACATTCATGTACAAAAAATTATGGTTTGCTTTACATTGGAAATAATTTCAGATATTTTAGGTTTGGCTCGAGTGGGTTTTTCTTTAAGTTCTTTGCTTACATCACTTGATCAGAAGGGTTTGAATATGACAGTGAATAAGCCGTCAGCTGCCTAGTTGGAAGTCTGAATAATCAGAAGAAAATAATTTACAGTTGAATAAAAGGTGTTGTGACAATACTGAGCTCATCCATTTGTAACAGTGTCAAGTGTTTTGGCAGGTCATAGAGAGGTTGTCCTCTTGGTATTGTAAGGTATTACAGTCTTCTTGGCCTGTCACAGGAGGCTTTCCATGGGTAGATTAGCCATTGTTATTACCTTCTTAATGGCTGATCAGACCTGTCATCCATCACTGTTCGTCCTGAATAAGGCAGCTTACAGTGTGCGAAGTGGTTGAAGAGTTACCACATATACTGTCCATCCTGAAAAAGGCAGCCTACAGTATATGTGGTAATCTGAGGATGGTCAGTCGTTATAGCTGAGTGGTTGACCTTAGTGTAATGTCATTGTGGGTTTGCACAGTCCGACGTGAACAAGGCAGCACTAGTGAGTGACAACGAGTGACAATTGTATTTATTATACCCTTGTGTTGATTCTTGTGCTTGTAAATATACTCCATTCCTTGAATTACTTCCTGATATAAACCTAGGTAAGGTTAGACTATACCAATCATTTTGGCAATCAATAGAAAATCAATATATTTTAAAGACTTGTTAGTGTACACCCTAAACCCTGGAAAAGACCAGGCACGAAGAATCGGCACGAACCCCTTCCCCTGGCCGAACATGTAGCTCGACAGGTTACACATTTATTCTTATCTTAAAACTTATTAATTTACGTTCATCCTATTTATCCTAATGGTTAAATTACACGAAGAATTATTATAATAAAAGATAATCGTAGCATAATAATATATTTTTTAAAAATACAGTTCAATGATGATCATGCAACTGATACCAGTAAGAACAATTCTAGCCTCGTGATTAACTTTGCCCTCCAAGCGGTCACGCCTTAAAATACATAACAAAAAATGTTTATTACTTACTTTGCTCTGAAACTTATTCAACGCCTGAAAATCTGAAAACATTATTTCGGGGGGTGTAACCTTACTGAAGTGAAAGTTGCTCGCCATTATATTTTTTATCTAATCTTTGGTACTTCGATCCCGAAGTCAATTGTAACATGTTGTTGTCTGACGTCATGACATCAGGCATGTTCGTTCGCCCTAAAATGCGTTCGCCCTTGTTTCGTTCGCCCTAGGTCCGTTCGCCCTTAATTCCGTTCGCCAAAGGTCCGTTCGCCTTATTTTAATACAGAATTAATATAGTTGTATCTTTTTTGTATTGTGATCATTTTAACATTATGAAGAGATATATAGTTATATAAAACAACACTATTGTAATCGTATAGTGGTTATAATAATGTCACGGCAACAATAAATTCGTATAGTGGAAATTACTTTTATTTATCTCAATAATCCCATGATAATTTCTAACGTCTTTAGTCACCAAAGTAAAGTCAGTCTCAAAGTCACTCTAACTATACTTCAAGTTCCAGCTAAATGAAAACACTTGTTATGAGTTTTTATAGATTT
>WFKH01003881.1:46254994-46268763 GCA_016163765.1 Magallana hongkongensis
ATCTTGTTATTTCTTTAATGGTTTACATAATTATAAGAATGTTCATTGAATTACCAATATAACGTTAATATAACTACATAAATGCCGGTACGTGTATAGAACTTGCGCATGTACTGTATAACGTTGAATGTAATAATTTACTGCAGGATAATTCTTATGCGAGAATTTGAAATGATTTGACTGTGATAGAAAAGCACAACATTTTGATATTTTCATAAATCATAAAAAATAGACACTGTACTTACCATGCATATGTTATGTTTTTTTTTATTTTTTTTTAACTTTGACTTTACATATATACATATTTATCATTTTCGGTAGATATCTGGCTACTCTAGCAGTAGATCAAGATCGCCACTTGCTGAGGCGTCCAACAGATCTTCAAGTCCCGAGATTACGGGCAAGGGGAGAGGCAGAGGAAGATCTAGAGGCAGGGGAAGATCTAGAGGCAGGGCAAGGGGGAATCAATCCCGTGGAAGGAGTAGGGGAAGAAACAGGGGTAGAGGTCCATCCAGTTCAAACAGGCATGACCTTATCCGACAGCGGAGGGACGAGAGGTTAACCCAGCTAAAGGTATATATTCTTACATGTATATAATACATGTATATTTCAATGGGGTAATACATCAGTGACTTAAGTTTACCTATGAGATCACTTTTATTTCCAGTCTCAGGTCGAACAGATGTCGGCGGAGGGACTGAGGGAATTAGTGATGCAGGTCTGTGAGAGAGACCCATCACTAATTCTTGACGTTGTTCACCACACGTCACAGGAGGAGCGGGGTCGTGGTGGCTACCACCCATTGCCAGACAGTGACTCTCCAGACTGGTGCGTTTGTGGTCGATGTCGAGAGATGCCCTCAGAAGAGGAGAGAGAGTGCTGTAGACAAACTCCTGTGAACTGCATCTCCTCACAACCGGTATTTTTTTTTTCAAATTATGAAGTCCATAAAAAAAATATGATTAAGTATGTACTCAGATGCAGTTCAAATCTACCAAATATGCTATCATTTCAGGATTTTGACTTCATAGTGCTTGATCCTTTGGTTTTATTGGTGGCTCGTAGGTACAGGCAAGTATTAATTCGCTGCTACACTGTCTGGGCTTCAAAAATGTGGGCCTGTCATGATAATGTGAATACAGCAAAACTTTTTATGTACATATATATTTTATATAGTATTGTGACCAGTACTTTGTTTTTTATTATAGACAGGATATCCTAGCTGCTGGGGAGGACCAGGATCTTAACAAAAGCAATCGACATGCTGCCTACAGACAGTTTGTTCTTTGGCGGCATGGGCATCTAGGGGCTGGGAATCGCCGTGTTATTCCTAGTTGTTGTGTTTGGAAAATCAGAGATCAATATCCAGACAGTTTCGGCCAATACAGAGGTTTTGTTGGTGGACGTTTGGGTTGATACCTGATTTTCCAAACACAACAACTAAAAACATGTCATAAATATGGAATGTTGTAATTTTTTGTTTGTTGAACATTATCATCCATAAACATCACTATTCAGTATGTTATTATGTTATTTATCTTATTAAGTTGAATTTTATTGCGGCAAAGTTACCAATTTACAGAAATTACATGTAAAACAAAGAACTTTTATTGATCAGCCACAATTTTTACCTCAGATAATTCAAAATCAAATAATATAAAAGTTTGGAATCCTTTACATGTTTAAATTTTAATGTGTTAAATGAGAACACCCAAGATGCATTAAATACAAATTGCATTGGTAAATTGTACAACTTGTTCATGAAAACAGATAATTGCACCCCATTTTTAAACAGATTTCGGTAGTAAAGGTAAATTGACCCAATTTTAGACCCCAAAAAGTGTGTCCAAGTTTTACATTCAAGTATCGATCCCCCTTTGAGAGCATCTCAATGAGAATGAAGTGACAAAACATATACATGTATCCCATAACTAAAAGCGTCAACCAACAGTGAACATTGTTAAAACATTTCACTCCATCCAATAATCAATAGTTTTATCCAAATCTTCTTTGGGTTTGAACCTTGACTTTTGTTCATTTACAATTTGGCGAGTTGGTGGTGGTGGAATTGGAGCAAGATGTGCAGATACTCTCCTTGGATCGTCTACTTCAAGGGCTACAATTTGGTTCATACCAATGTTGTCATCTAACCGTTTCTGCAAAATTCTCTGCATAACCTGTGGAATATACTTGTATTCCTTATGAATCTTGCAGGGGGTGACTGACCAACGGCTACTTTTCTTTTGGAAAACTCTTTGATATCTAAAAATATGATATATATTTACTTATTCCTTTAAAAAGTTTACAACTATTTTAGTATACTATTATGGAAAAATTATTACTTCAACAATCCATAAATTTTCAATCTGACAGAAAAAAGGAAAGCTTGACTTTACCATTTAAAGAGTTCAGTTAGGTGTAATACATTCAATATCAATGAAGAGCTCTAACATGATTAACTAATTAAAAAAGTAATTAAATATATTTTATGTATTTCTTATTTGTTGAAAATTTACCTGACAGAGCCGTCTTTATTTGTGATCACCGTTCTGTCAAGGTGACCATTATGGTCCAAAGCTGCCAGGATATTTCTACATTGGTACACGGGAGGAGTGTACGAATGTCGTTTGGATGCATACATCAATATCAGATTCTGGAAATTTTCCAGTTCTGCTGTGCTTCTGTAATGTGGAGCGAAAATAATGCAAAATAATTTATGGAAATGTTGAACATAAGACAAATGTTCATCTGTGAACAAACACATAGTTTGATCCAACATATATTTTGTTTTACATGTGAAATGTCTTCACTTGAAACATATTTCAATTGATCCTTTTATGATCGAGTCTGGATGGCCATGGCCATTTTTAAGCTACATTAAACTCTTTCAGATAAAAAGAGCTTTGTATAGAGATCTAGCAGAGTATTCAAATCTCAAGCCTTTTAACCTATTTGAAATTTTTCTTTATCAATCATTAGTTTATGGTCAAACATGTCATATTTTATAGTTTTAGTGCATATCTGATGAGTAATTTGTCGATCACCCATCTTCCGTAACTTTTATTAATAATTCATCAATTTCTAAGAATATTACATAGGTCAATTTATAAAAACTAAAATATGTACCAGTACCTGAAATTTAGATAGTACGGAATATTATTCAAAAGCCTTTTGTCCAACACAATGTGTCTGAGGGCCACGTGTGCTGGACTGTCTCTTTCCAGCCACCCCTTCTCCCTTTCAGATGTAAGAGGTCCATGTTCACATCTGTTGGTGGAGCTGTATGGCAAAACCCACTCGTGAACATTTACAACATGATGTAAAACACCAATCCATGTGCCCTGTAAGTTCAAACACAATGTAAAATAGAACATTTGTATTTAAATCACAATACATGTATTTTAGCATGATGCAAGCATGCTTCAATCCAATCAAATTAGTATTTCATTTTCCACCTTATTTACTCTTAAGGTACATTTTACTTTCATTGAAACAAAACAGATTTTTTACATATATACTGGTATCAAAAGTCATACTTATCTTCACAACAAAATTGACCATAACAAACTGCAGCTTAAATGAAATTTAACTTGAACAAAAATGGAAAGCGTATTACCTTAAAGTCCTCTACTGATGAGGAAATTTGTTCTGTGTACCAATAGTGGTTTACTACATCCTTCGTCCAAGCCAACAAACCTTTGTTTTTCTTGTCTTGTCCAGCCTACAAAAACATGTCTAATAATAACCAGAAGCAAAGAGAAAAAAAATCTCAGTAATCACTCTTACAAGTAATATGTCTAATTTCACCTATCATATTGCTATTTTTTTCTTGTAAGCGAACACAAGCATATATTTAACCTACCTTTATGATTTTTTTCCCCAAGTTCTTCGTCCCATGCCACACATCGTACGAATGCTTGATATTAGGATATTCTTTCTCTGTAACATGTAATTAAAAAGATATATAATCAAAAATACGATAAAAGTATATACATTTTAGAACCAATTCCATGCATTTGATGATCTTCCAGTGCAATACAAACAATGCATAAGTCTACATGACTTGTGTTTATGTAAGCTTTGATATGAACCAAAAAATGCTACCAAGAATAAATTGTTGTTATAAGGGATTTTTTTATTTTAAAAAAGGTTGGGGTGTTTGAGACAGACTGCACTTGTAAGACAGCAGGTATTTCACTTACTCATCAATGAGGAAATCTGTAAGTGTGCGTCTGTCACAACTTCCACTACTTTCATGTCTTTACTCAGCAAAAACTCTAAGCCTTTCACAAAACAGGCCTTTTCTAAGTTGGTACTTTTCTTCTCTGTCATCCTTTTATCCAGGGTAATAATACATAGTATTCTTTTGGTGGTGAATTCCATAAATGTATAAGAACAATATTGGGCGCAGTGGCCTGGGCTGTCCATTCTTCCATCACCTGAAGAGCAAAATATTGTCAGGCAAGAACAATCGGACAATTGTGTAGTGTATACTGTGGTTTCATTAATATTTATGAGCAGCAAATTTGAAAAAGTTTTAAGGATACTTAAATTCATGGCCAACGATTCTATCAATACATTATTCCATTAAATATCACACTTCAATGAATATTTATTATTTCTCTGATCAACTCATCAATGAAAACCAAAAAAATTGGTATTCAACAAATATAGATGAATTTAAACCACAGTGTCATCCATATGGAACTACAGTAACAATTTTTTATAAATCACAACATTATGCTCATTCATTGCGCATTGCCATTCCCCCCCCCCCCCCCCCCCCCCACTTTGGCTTACCCAGAAGTACCAAGTCTAATCCTTTAAAATCCTCTAATACTGAATTTTGGTGGTCAATCCAGTGTTCTCCAACTGAAGGGACAATATAATGACGCTGCATTTTGTAAAAGGTTGACTTGCTAAGGATTGGAAGCTGTAAAAACTTGGCAAACATGGAAAACTTTTGGAAGTTACTCCCGGATAAGACAACACTAGCAGCAATCATCAAATCTCCACTATGCACCCGCCTGTTAAGGATTGGCTGAGAACACCATCTATGTAGTCTGTGCCCTTTCTCACATACCTTTATTTAAACAGATTAAAAACAAAAATCTTGTTATCTGAGATATGTGATTTAATTTATGGTTTTAAAATGCAGTTAACAATTAAAGGTGTTAAATATTAAGATGGATCAATACCTCCCATATAAAACATTTGCATCAAATACATGTAAGAGTTTCTGTTGTCTCCTTCAAAAAAAGAATTGTGCCAAAAACTATAGAATCATATAAAGCAAAATATCATACCCATATCAGGAAGACAGCTGAAGCAACAACTTCTTTTACAACTTCAACTTCTGCCCCACAGTCTTTATTCGTGCAAGTTTCTGGCATATTCATCTTTGCTAAATTCAGAAGTTGACTACAGTATGTAATGCAAGGATGGTCCCCCAGAAATTCCTGCACCTCCTCACGGGTTTCAATGCGGCTACATGTCGTACTATGGCATGCGGGTTGAAAGTTTTCTGATTCTTCCTCAACATCATCCTCATCATCATCATCATTACCATCAGGAGCAATGGTTATCTCTATTCCCTCCCTAAAAAAACATTAAATGATACAATGTCATGATTCGGGAGTTGTTACTATAGTTCCCGATATGTTTATGAAGTCAAACCAAAAATTATAATATCGAAGGAAAACATATTATAATAATTAGATAACACCTATTACATGTAATGGTATAATGGCTAATAATGGTATAATTATTTCATTATAATGCAATAGCTCTAAAACCTAGACAATTATGTTGGGATCATAACATAAGATAATCACGATATAAGTAATACCTTAAAGTTATGTCAAAACTTGGCTCATAATCCTCATCTTCTTCATTATCAGTCCCCTGACTCCTCTCTACTTCAGTCACATCAATAGTGAGGCTATGAAAAAGAGTCATATAATACATTATATATTGCACTTACCAGTATGTTAAATTAATGATTATTTCAAGAACCTTGAATTTAATTTTCTAAACCTATAATTATAGATGTATATAAAGAGATAATACAAATTAATTTACTTACTCAAATGGGTTGATGAAACTGCAAGATTCTTTTGCTTTGGAAGGAAGCTTTCTTGATGATATCTCTTCGATCCCAGACATACATGAATCTGTATTCCTGGAAATGTTACAAGTCAATGTCAATATTTGTAGATATTTGGTAGTAAAAATAGCAAAAGGTATACATTATAGTGTTGTTAAATCGGAACAATTTTACTATCGATTATCAAATTGAATCGGCAGCTCACAATCGATTATAAAATCGATTATGTAAACTTTCAAATTCCAGCAAAGATTTTTTTTCATCCTGTCAATGAGTGAAAGATACCAGCATAAAAGAAAATACCTTTTTTAAATTTATAATTCATATATCAATATTTTTTAAATGAACTTATTTTCAAATGAATTAAATATTATACTTAGAGGCCAACCTAGGGCAAAATTTTAATTGATTTTGGATTAGAAGCAAGATAATAAAAATAAAACAACTTCTAAAATTTGTAAAACCTTATCCAATTTGTTAAATTAAATTGATCTGATACATTTACACATTTTATACATTAAATGTTTTGTACTTCTGTAAGTTAAATGACAAATAAAATCAGTCCATGTACTTTTGTGTATTTTGGAGGTATTAGTGCAACCCTTAACCCAATTACAACCGTCATGTAGCAGATCTGTTTAATTTTGAAGACAACTGTAAACAAACGTTTTATGATTATTTTAGCAATAATTTGGCAGTATTATTAACTAATTACAAGTTTCAAACTATAATTGTAATATCGGCATGAAATGTAATAAACATCGGTTGTAATTTTCAATGCACAGTATCACCCGTTTTTATAACACATGAAGATAAGACAGTCGCAAGTTACTAATCACAACAGGGTCTAACTGAGCTTGTGAAAACGTCTTATGAATTTGATAATTATCATTTTATTGCAGTTGGGTTAACTTAACAAGATCGTAAACTCAGAATACAGTGCGACTTCAACTTCTCTTTCGGAGGAAATTCCGGCGAAGTTACCGATCACAAAGCAGGTCGCCCCCTAGGTTGGTCACTGTATATAATACCAGAGACATTAATAACATGTTATTTATACGGATATTGCTACGCAGTAAAAGGTCATCTGTCACGTGACTGAATTTTAGCGACTATCGATGATAGAAACTTACTATCGATTGTCGCCGACTTACTGCCTTCAGCGACGATTTTTCGATAGTCGGCGACTATCGTAACAACACTAATACATTACCAACCAAAAATTACTTAATTATTAGTATACAAGTGCCTCATTATACTGTAATACCAGATAGTTGCATTCCATTGCAATAGATAATTTATTTCAAATCTTTTTACTACACTTTGACACTTCATTAAATACATGTACATGCATTATATAATGATGCTTACACTGATCTATCTTAAAATATATCTTTTGCTTTATTTGCAATCCAGTTTAAAACAAGAAGTATCAATAATCTTCAAGCATAGATTGCCTGTAGTTCAATTTATTGACACAGTTAATTATTTTTATAATATGGCAGTCTTCTATAATTATATTTATTGTGGCCGGGTGACCTACTTGTATGTTAAATCTATTCATATATATAAACATTCCAATAAATCATAGTTGCCATTAGAAATATAATATATATATTCTTCCTATTTTCATGATTTTGGATACATTTTTTTTTCTTTTTGTGCGTAACCTTCAAATATTCTGTTAGAACTGTACAACTGATTTCACTTACTTCTACAAGTATCAAGCATGACACCGACTACATTTGATATTTACCCTGCATTGTCAGTCTCTGTGGAGGAAATTCTGGTGATATCCAAAATTGGTTTGGTATGAAGAGAAGACCGTGACGGGCCAGGTGTAGAGGTCAAGATAGTATCATGTTGTGGTGTAACTATCAAAGCTTGCTTTCTGGGTGGACTGTATCCCTCACTCTTCGCCAAACATCTATGTACATAGTTACGTATGGTTTAAAAAAAATTGCCCCTTCCGGGGCCTCAACATCATCTTAACGAGGCCTAACGTTAGATTACAAAACTTTATACAGCTATTGTTTTCACCGATCGTATTCATTATTTTAACAAAAGCATGAATTCAGATGACTGTTTTAAGGAAATTGGCGGTCTTGTTACACATTTTACATTTACTTTGAATCTGAATAAAGAGCTTATTAAAACGTAAATTAAAATCACCAACCTGTCGAGCAAGACTTTCGCCACTTCTTCGTGGCTGCTCAGGTCCAGTTCACTTTTCAACGCATTCCAACGGTCGAACTCGCTTCCAATGTTTATTCTGGTTTTGTTGTAATTCGACTGAATTCTTTTCCGATTCTTTTTCCTGGCAGAATCAGTCAGCTTTCGTTTGCGACCGCGTTTACAATCATCCGCCATATTCCACTTTCCATCACTTAGCGAAAACGCATGCGCAGTTAATGCTGTCGAATACAGGTTAACAAAGGTCATATGAATATGGGCGGGGTATGTTTTGTTATTTTGTCTTCCAGACAAGAATTCAACGATGTCTATTAATACGTTGAAATCATACTTATTTTCAAGTCCACTGTTGTTAGAACGAGATTTTTAGAGTTTCTCATGCAAAAACTCGAGCAAATTTTTTTTGGTAAAATCGTAGGCACTATCCGTTTAAGATATAATTATCATAGTGTCATTTTGACCCTCAAATATATTTTTCTATTTTTGCTCATTTCAAAAATATCTTTTATATTTTTAATTATATTGACCAGATTAGATATATTATTTGCAAATCGTGTCAACGCGGATTTACATAGAGAAAAAGCCTTAAGCCATTTGTCAGTATTTTTGGTAAAATGTTGTGAAATCAATTAGTGCTATTTTAAGTAATCAAACTAAGTTATTTAGATTCATCTGTCAAAGGAATCCTGTTTTCTTAATTACGTAATAGTCATTGTACTGCAAAGCTCTCGTGTCAATCCGTTTCTTTGATGTCGAGAATGAGTTAATTTTCTCTCACGGCTTTTTGGAACAATTAATGGCAAGAATAACTCAACACCGGGACAGGGGACGCTATAAGGTTTTTGTCCGATCACTTTTGTGACGGACTTCAACTAATAAACATCTAAATTTTACATTGTCTACTGTCCTGTGTTTCAGGTATGTAGAATTGATTTGTACTTTGTATTTTTAATTATTGTTACATTTAGAAAATTGCTTATGTGCGAACCCATAAGTAATGATTGAATATCATCAAATTGTGTCATGAGAATGTTGCATTTAGCTGTATTATTTTTACAAATTCAAATTTAAATTACCAGTAAGGTTTATCTCACTTAGGTAACTTGTAAGAATCAAGTAACAACATTTTTTTATTTAGCTTACTGTACATTTTTTTTTATTAGAAACTGATTTTTAAGTTTAAGCACTTTTCGGATATTGTATATCCGCCATATACAGGTTTTACATTTAGCTATGTAAACACTTGACTTCGTGCAAAAGCGCAGTCCATCTTGCCGTTTTTCCTTATCTATTGTTACGAAAAGAAATATGCAGAAAGTATCAATGTAAGTGAACTTGTTCTGTGATACTTAACCTCTGATCATGCTTTACTTGTATTATGTTGATTGTAAGTTAACGTATAATTAAGTACTTGTGCACTTATGCTCAATGTCGAGAAAATACGGGTTAAGATGTAGGTGTGTTAAGCTTAACCATAGTCAGTGTTTGTATATAGTAGATTAGATTTTACAATGATGTTTGTCATCTTTGTTAGCTCCCCCCTTTTTGGATATAACCGAAAGTTAGGGTTTTGTATTGTTGCTCTCTGTAAGCCAGTCCCCCCTTTTTGTGTGAAACCGGAAGTACTGTCATTATAAGTTGTAAACAATCACACGTGAGTTTTCTATTTTCGGTATGTTTCTTTCAAGCCCTCTCTAGCCAAGCAATATATATTATTAGCTAGTTTTCCCCATTAGAATGTAATTTCACACTTTGAATTTGATAATTTATTTTTATAATAAAGATGTATAGTAGACACGTTATTGTACCTGTGTAATGAATTGTGTGTTTATATAGAGATGTTTAATTAACACATGAACATGAATCTGTGTCATCATTATGCACTTTCATTTTGGTTTTGCAGTGTACCATTGTTTTTATATCTTTTATTATGATTATATTTGATCATGACTTTTGCGACGGACCTTAACTAATAAACATCTAAATTTTACATTGTCTCCTGTCCTGTGTTTCAGGTTGAATATACTTAGTTATCACCAGAGCCCCAAATACACGGTGATATATAAATCAAACATTCTGAATAAGAAAATAATTTGATAATTAATTTAAGATAATCACATAGTATTCACTTTTTAATTTACTAAATATTAACTAAGAAAAAATTATGTTTTTAAATCTATAAAAAACTATAAAAGAATTTGAAAGATGTATATATCTGTATTAAATTAGTCAATAATGCGAATTATATATATAAAAAAAGTTGGTGCATAAACATTTTGAAATAGGTGCCTAAAATCTTGGGTTCTAAACATCTTGGGGCCTAAACATCTTATCAATTTGGTGCCTAAACGTCTTTGGGTCTAAAAATCCTGCTACCTTACGCAATCCACCATGGAAAACACATGAGATCCCTGTAGACTACTATCTGATACACATTTAAAGCAAAGGTACACAAATTATTATCAAAGTTCCACTGGCATTTGAATCTTGTTATGAAATCCTGTCAAAATAAATTTGTTTTAACACCTCCTACAAATACATGCAAGATCACAATAAACCCAGCAAATAATATCAACATTTTAGCCGTTCCTATAATATGCAAGTTGTTTCCATCGGCAGCTTGAGATTTCTTCAATGCAAACTCAAGTACTAGTCCTTGTTCTGGAAGAATGCTGTAGTAGGCATCCTCTGTTATGAACTATTTATTGGCTTTTGTTTCTTATTTCCATTCTAATGGTGCTACTTCAATAAATCCTTTTAACTTCATTCCCGATTCTCCAGGACTGTGTAAAACGTTTCGGAATTCACTCGCATTACATAATATCTGTTTGTGTTGCCATAGTTACTGAATGTGAAATTTCATTGTCAATTTCCTTGTCATCATGTCACTATTGATTAGTACAAGACCGCTTTCTTGCCTAAGGCGACGCATGGCCTACTGCTTCGGCTGTCTCGCAATTAAAGGCTCCCTTACTTCACGTTTATTTTGATTAGATGTATTTTTCGGACAGTCCTTTAGTAAATGTCCTGTAGAATTGCCCCTGTAGCATAGTTTCACTGGGTTAGAACTACCTTGCTCTGTATGATTACTCTTGTCGACATTTCTTGCATAAGAATTGTGAATAATATAAACAGGCCTTTCTATTCTTCTATCTTTCATTTTTATATTTTCCGTCATCCGTATACGTATAGCCGCTGTAACAGCATCTTGAAGACTTGCAAGTCTGGCTCGCTTTACAGCTAGACGGAAGTCTTCATTGTCGCTGCAGTTATCCATAAATGTTTTAAGACTAGTTTCCTCAACACATTCTCTGTTATTTGGAATGGCTCTCCGGTATAAATCAGCAATCGATCAATCACGGAACGATTCTGTTTTCATTTTTCGACGCATCTTTGCTCCAGCGATGTAGCTTTCCTTCATTACTATGACCAAATCTGTTATTCATGTTTTCTACCAATAATTCATAACGCTGTCCGGTAAACCATAAGCAAAGGCTTTTGCTTGACCACGGACAATTGTAATTACAACTCCTTGCTTCATATCCGTGGACCATCCATTCAGAGTTGATATCTTCCTAAAGTAGCGAATAAATTCAATGCAACAAATGCAGTAAAAAATTCCAGTGTAAATATTAACTTCAACTACTAATTTTCCTGGCAGAATCCATCAGATTAAATCACTCAATGTCTCTAGAACTCATCGTAGGCTTCGATTCTGCATCCACAATACAGGCAATAAATTATTATACTATTTACTAACATCTCTGTGAAGACAGTGGCGATTTTCACTTTTCACAAACATTACATAGCAATTTGGACATTCTTTTCGTTAATGTTAACACTTCTAATTAACACAAAATTTCCCAGTTTATCCAAATCGAATAGGTTGACAAAACTCATTTTTGTGAAGGCACTAACGGTATTCCATATGACCACAACCAGGACAAATAAATCGGTACACTGAGATTGCACATTTGTCACACTTCAATATAACTTTGTATTTTGCCTTAGATTTGGAAAACACTTCATTACATCTGGTACATTTCAAATCGTAAAGTTCCAAGTCCATGGAAGAATTGAAATATCCAACTCTGTCTTTCTTGATGGAATAATGTTTCACAAATGAGAATTAAATGTCCATTTTCAATTTCACTGAAACTATCCAATACCTGATAAATGTTTCAATCAGTAGCATGAACGATTCATAATATCCATGAAATCCATATTGATCCCACCGAAGCCACCAGTTCTAGCGCAGGCCGAATGCTGGGCAGTCAGCTAAACTGCTGATTTTTTAAACACTTTCTGTCCGTGCGGTTTTTACTTAAAAATAATTTCTTAATTTCTCTTTCCTTCTCCATAGTGTTGCACGACTAAAAGGTCCGTATAAAATGTCACTTATTTATTTACATATCTACACACACTATTTACACATATAATCCATACATCACATAAAGATATAGTAACGAAATAATATAAATTATATATATATATATATATATATATATATATATATATATATATATATACCGTAAATCTGGAAATTTTTACCGTAGATAAATTTTTAGCTAATTTGCGCGTGCTCTGCATTCGCAAAAAATTTTTTCCTAAAAATTAATCAACAACAAAAAAAAAAAAGTAATAAAAATTTTGCCGAAGGCTGGTCTCTTCTCCTTACTATATGAACAGGTGTCCGTAAGTAGTGGTCATTTAAAAAAACCTGTTTATATAACCAGGTAATTACCCCCAAGCTATAACCAGCGTGTGGAGAAGGACTTCACTCAAAATCGGTATCTTCGGTTGACTGGCAGCCTCATGTCTATCTTAAGTGTACATGTATACTGATGACACTGCATGCATGCGTGATTTATTCATAGATATGATATGTATGCGTTACGCAGAATGTAGCGTAATTTTTTTTTTTACCTCATTCACAGCGTACCGGCGGGACACCAAAATTCACGGAATACGAAAATTTGTACAGTATTTTGAATTTCTCGCTGAATGCCGCCATTTTCTTCTCATTCTCGCTCGCTTGACACAGGAAAACATCACCTGTGTTTGACACGTGACCCTCCGATACTTGTGTGGTGTACACAAACCGTCGCATGTGAAGGTGTGAACTGCTAATTGGAATAATTATCTCGCTATAAATCCATATCAAGATACCCCTTTAGGTAGTTTTGTTGCATTTGCTGCTGTTATTGTATATATCGGTAATTTGAGCAAGATATAAATTGCAGACATCAACTCTCACATGCTACTATATGAAGTTAGTAAACATATACGATTCGTGAGAAAATTAGAGGCGGCGGTAATATACGATGTCCGAAGGTTAGCTAACATTGTGCATGTCAGTATGTTGACATTTAATATTTGAGTGCTTTTTATTTTTAGCGCCGATGACAATTCGCAAAAATTTTAAACGTAAAAATTAATCTATAGCTTTATGACTCGAATTCGCAAAAAA
>WFKH01003881.1:46268863-46323863 GCA_016163765.1 Magallana hongkongensis
ATTAGGATTTATATATATATATATATATATATATATAAATCCTAATATCCCGCTATTCTGTTTAACACAATCCTGTCTAATATTTAATTAGCATTAGCAAGTACTACTTACTAGTGAGCAACTTCGCTCACTTATATACAAAGCCTCCACAATGTGGGAGTGAAACACTCTACCTTATCTATGTGGGGAGGCAATACACAATAATACACCATGAACACATGTAATTATCACCATAATTTAGAGGCAATAAAATGATCTTGCTTACAAATAGATAAGATTAAACAGCTAATGGGAAATTAATAACAAGTTGTGGCTAATAATCCCGAATCTGATAAGGACTGCTATAAA
Source organism: Magallana hongkongensis (assembly GCA_016163765.1). Taxonomy (NCBI): domain Eukaryota; kingdom Metazoa; phylum Mollusca; class Bivalvia; order Ostreida; family Ostreidae; genus Magallana; species Magallana hongkongensis. Next base: position 46,269,212 of record WFKH01003881.1, read on the forward strand.
TTTGCTTTAATATTAAAGCTGACATGTATTCATAAATACGCATTATTTCCCTTTTATCTCTAACAACCACCATATTAGTTTTCGATTTCTATTGTTACGCTCATCGCGACACACCCCTATATAAGGCCGAGAGCACTATTCATGCTTCACCGCATTCAGGTATTTAATTCACCCGAACACGTTACACTGGACGGAAAAATTTGTAGAAACGCGTTTTGAACAACTACTGCACTGGTAAAGAATATCCAATGAAAGAAGAAACAGAACAGACTAAAATCCAGGCACACATATTTCAAAAATCATCGATCTTTGTAGAACGTTTTCTATAATAACATTGCACATGCGCAAACCACACAATGTAGCAGACCTTGCGGTGACAGCTTGGACTTTAGAAAACGGAGTGTTTTGTAGAATCTGATAAAAAAGATGTTACGTTGTTATACTTTCTTGGATTTACTATCACTTATCTACTGTGTTTGATGTAGTGCGACCGGGGTCTACCATAAGATGTATACTATAGACGTTATTCACTCTGTATGTACGACACACGTGTTCGATGTTCGAAGTAAGGCAGGACAACATGTATATTTGTGCAAGATAATACGGATACCTTGATAAAAATTCCTTCAAAGAATAAACCCTCTTTTATGTTTTATTGATTGTAGTTTCAAACATATTACTACAATGTGTAGTTCATGCATTCAGAAGTCTGTGCCACCTGAATGCCTCGATCGGAAAGCAATCGACCGTAACTTTCTCGACCAGGATATATACCCCAGTGGCAGTTGAGGAGCGATCGAAACTAATATGGCGACAAGATACTTTTATGAAATCATGTCAGCTTTAAGCACGCACAGAAAAATATCATTTTTCATGTTTCGAGGTTTCGTCACGGGTAATTGATTTCAATCAGTATTGTCTTATTTTATCTGTGCCATTAATGAGCAGATATATCGGTTACAAAATGTTGAAATTTTCACATCAGTTTATTTCGTAGTTTTTAAGTCATTCTGTTCTGGGTGAACATTCATAAGTTTTGTTAAGTGAATGTGTTGTGAACCTTTGCCTTCTTATTTCATTATTGTTTTGGTTGATTGATATGCCTTTGGAGGACTCTTGTTCCATCAACAACTTCATTTTATCCTGTATCCAGGACCATGCATCTTACATCCATCATCCTATATTCTTATCCTATATCCAACAACCCTCTTTAAAGAAAAGTAATGTGCCGAAACATTTATTTTGACTTTATTGTAAAAATATTTTTAAAACTAAAAGAAAATATTGATGAAGATTTTAAATTAGTTCGTTTTGTGAAACAATAAACCATTTCATATGCTTCACTGCGGTCCTGGTATAACGTAATCGCATGAACACCTCTGACGAGTGGGTAAACAAACATGGGAATACAGCAAGGGCAACATAAGCCATATATAAAACTAATAGGCTTTTTTAATTGTTATCTTTTATTTTTGAAAGACAAGCATACTAACAATTAAACACACACACGCGCGCGCGCGTATTCTATGAATATATATGAGTAATATCAATATATATGTAGATCATGTACATCCAATATTAATGCTAAACGGCGGTTTTTAGCCTCAAAAGAATACGATAACGATATTTGTAAGGGGAAAATAATAATTGTAAAAGAAATATACGTAATAAGAAACAAAAAAAAAAAAATAAAAATAAATAAAAAGGTATTCAAAGTCAAATATATCTTTTTAACCATCCAATTGTATTTCAAAAATGTGCACTTTAAGGTCAAGATCTAGTAATGAAAGGTGCCTACAGGTTTATGAAATTCAAGATATAAATTCTTTCAATGATGCTTCATAACAATACCTTTGTTTCATAGGGTGTACCGGGGCTTAAAATTTTGGTAAACACAATGAAAAATCATGTTTTAAACAACCATTTTCTGTGAAATATGAAGGATAAAAGTAACAAGTCTCGGAGTTTTGACCATTTTTGAGTATTGAAATATATCTAGAATGTCTACAGTCTCTCCAAAAACGGCATTTAACAAGCTCTTGACCTCATCTTTAAAATGATGTCAAATTGAATATAGGTATCGGGACTACTTTTCTCGTGATTAAATATAGAATGTCAAAAAATTGTTTTATTTTCTACATAATTCCTTTAAAGCCGTAAAATACGGGAAAGATTCATCAAATCAATTATGACGTCATAATGGTTCTTGCACCAAAAAGACACTCTGGAATCATTTACTAGATCTTGACCTTAACCTTTAAATTACAGCATATTTTTCAACATTATATTTTACCTTTAAATGACCAAGAAATCCAATCCAATGTGGCACCTTATTCAACATCAGACAAAAAAGAAGTATCGCGAAGAATTTAGGTGATTCCCATAGTACACGTACACGTACCCGTACAAGTTTGAAATCTCAACCTCTATATTAGAGACTTTGTATTAACAAGACATTGAGAGTTCACCAAAGAATATTTAACACATTAAATCTAACCCTCTCAGTATTCTTTTTGTAAATATGAAGACTCAATCCACTCTATAGAGTATAAAGAACAAGTTATTGGCCGAAAAATGCCGTGATTTTTTAATCCTAATGATTCTTACCATTCCAAAAGCCAAGAATAAACTAAACTCAATGATATATGATTTATATATATATAACATTAATGAAAAAATGTAATATATTTTACGTTAAACACAGCACTTTTTCAAACGATACGTCGACATCTTAAGAAATCTTCAACAGGATGTCTTGAACATGGCGTGTAGGTTCACCGGATTTTAACACAACCGACACATGTTTCTTAATTTTGGTATGTTCATAAACGATAGGTATTTATTTCCAAAACTACGGTGGTTGTCATTTCTTTTGTTTAAATTAAGATGTCCGTATAAACACGGCATTATTGTGCTGTCATGTGTTTCCGATAGTCATGTGTTTCCGATAGTTTATTTTGGTCGCGTGAGTTATCTCCAAAATGTCGTCATTTTTTTAATTACTTGGAACACCGAACATACGAAATCTCTTTTTGTCTTTATACATATATACTACCAAAGTTATGCTGTGAAATGGTTAAAATCACACAATTTCTCATGTGACTTATAAAAAAAGCTAATTTTTACTATTATTTTAATTAAAGTCACTAAAATTGTCCAAAATCCTAACTGTAATATCACAGTATCTGGCATTACTTATCGTCCGGTCAAATAGACCTCTGATGACGTATTTACATGCTAAAAGTATCATATGACTTTGTAAAGTTTTTCTTAGTTTGGAATCCTAAAAGCGCTATAAATTAAGCTTTTTCTGAAATAAAAACGTTATTAAAATTCATTCAAATGACGCTAAGTGAGTGTTAAAATGAAATTATGGGGAAAATTAAATATTTGGACGATTTAAGTTGATATAAACGCTTAGAAAACAATTGAAAATATTTCAAAATATATTCAAAAGGTTCTGTCACATTTATCTTAACTATTATTGAAAAAAAATTGTTGATGAACCATACTATCGGAAACACATGACGCCCATTTTCATTGGTCGAAAGCGGCATCCACATATTTGTTGCTAGAAACTGCATATGATGACGACTAACTTTGGTTTTGTATCCGCGATTTTTGATGCTATGTCTGAGGTTTAAAATGATTTAGTTTCCAAATTGTTAACTAAATAGACAGGTATTAGAGGCAGCGTTTAGTGTTAGACTATCGGATACCCATGACGCCAGGATAGTTATCCATGAATCCGTACTGCACCGAAAAACCCGAAATATAAAAAAAAACCTACATGTCTGAAGCCGTGCGCTATATCTAAAATCTATTTTATTTCTTATTTGGGCATAATTGAAAATTATGCATCTGGTATGTATAAACAAGGTATTAAAATTATTCAGAAAAAATTATTCTAGCGTACATTAGTGATGTTATTAATGAAATATTACGTCATTTTGTTGCTTCTAGAATTCAGCCAGTATCAAACTTAGTAAATGCACCACATCAATAAACAAAACTAAACGTTGAAAATATCATAAATTTTGCGGCCAAATACGGCCAATTCCGTACCTTGTTCTTTCATTACAAAAAGTAAATATTTGAACTATAGTTTCTACATTTATCTTAAAGAACCCACAGTTTCGCAAAAGATTTATAAATAAATATTAAAATAAATGTTAAAAAATTAAGTAAGAGTAAGATAATACTCAACTAAAAGAAATCTGTGTAAAATAAGAAAGTTAAACTTCAAGTTTGGTTAACCAATGATTCCGATTAATTAATGAATTTAAGTCCATGTGTATTGTTGAATCAGCTTAATTTTAATCAAATAATTGGTAAAAATAAATCAGGACACAATCATATATGAATATATTTATTATAGAGTTTTAGGGAAAACACTAATGGGGGGGGGGGGGGGGGGGCGTGACAGCTTTGAACTCTTATCTGAGATTTTATGTACAGCATTTAATCTTTCGATCTAAAAATCAATAGGGATCTTCTTTAGGCCATAAAGAGTTGTGATATCAAGTTTCATCACAAAAACTGGAAGTCTTTTTAAAATATCGGCTGGAAACGAAAGTTAACACACAGACAGAATGTAGGAATTTCTGATCGTGACCTTTTGGCGTCAAAATCAATAGGGGTCTTCCTTAGGTCATAGAGTGTTAAGATATAAAAGTTCATAGCAGAAACTCAAAGGCTTTTTAAGGTATTGTCTGGAAACGATTGTGTTACACACAGGCATATTGAAAGATGGACGTACCGACGGACTCACGGACGGACGGACAGACAGACCCAAGTCCATATCCCCCACTTTCAAAGAAAGCGGAGGACAAAAAATACAGTTTTAGCTCTTACAACAAGATATTTGATATCTTTCAAAAAATAATTAAAGATTTCAGCAGTATACTCCAGGAGATTTTTTGTTTTTAATATGTTTTAATAATGTTAGCACAACTGCTTCCACGATGTCAATATCTTAACCTTTGGCTAATTGTTTTTCTTACTTAAGTGAGTTGTAATAGATAATATTCTACAAATCCTACATCAACTAGGATTGAACCAATGCCTGTATATAGATTTTTGCAATAATTTGTCACGCTTTTTAATATTTCTTATATTGTTAATATGCCATTCCAGTAATCTGATAGGCTTGCTTTTCATCGGGGCATGGCAGTATGACCGCATACACATGTACATTGTACATATGCGTTAAAGTGTATAATCGAGAAAAACTTATCAAATTAAGGCTACTAATTATCAGAATAAAGCTTAATACTAAATAATATTAATATTTAATCAAAATGTTAAGAAGTGCCAGTAAAACGAAATTAAAAATATCTACGAAAATGTCTAAAATCTATGAATATGGCAAGTCCATGGCCAGCGATAAGTGACATACAAATATAAAATGCCTTGTTTTAATGAGTCTCGTCTCTGGACTATTTGGAGGGAAATGTTTGGGTTCGAATTCAGTCGGTATTTTTTGTATTCTTTGGTTATTAACATTGGTTGTTGGAAATGAAATATTTATTTTCATTTTCAATTACAACATTCAAAATAAGATACGATAAATAATTTACGTTACCCAAAGTTTTCCGCGTTCTTTAACTTATATAGACTCATTGTTATGAAATCATCGTTCTGAAATACATGTATAGTTTGTAAGACTATTGATTACTAACTTGCCGTTTTTGCTTTCTTCTACATTTTTTGAAATTTTCTATTATCATTATTCTATTTTGTCGTTTTTGCTTTCTTTTACATGTCATGTTTTCTAGCATCGTTATGCTGTCATACAAATTATAACTAAGCTAATAAATAAATGGTGAAAATATAAAGTATAACCTATTGTAGATGTTGAGGACACTTTTCATTGAATTTACAGATTCTTAAGATATGATTTACTACATGTACCAGTTCAAGAATGTATAATTACTTGCAAGTACTAAGTGATAAAATTGTGAAAATTTTCAATATTTCTAAACTTTCGCAATTTTGATTCAGTTTCTTTTTTCAAAAGATTGCCTAACATTTCTTCTCCATAAGACACGTCTTAATGACATCACTAGACATGATTTTTTTAGATATTAATATCATGCATTTATCCACTTTTAAACTCTAAAGTGTCATACTTGCAACCAAATCGGATTTTTAAAAATCGTATAAATAAAATAATAAAAAAATAATAAATAATATAATGCATTTATTAAAGGCAAATTTTATACGCTACAGTGTTGAATCTGCGTCTCAATTATTTTCCCATTACATGTAATTCAGAAAAATACAAAACACTCACATAAAATAATCGGGTCGTCGTTATAATCCTTCTTTGACCGATGAACTAATTATTCAGAATGTACTATAAAGACACATAAAGCAAAAGTTTGGTGTAGCATTACAAATAATTTTGTTACAAATATGGTGTTTCTATAAGTAAATCAAACACATGGCAAAACCATTGTTATCATAACAAAGAATTATTAGCTTTGTATATATCTTGCAATTGAAACGTGACATCTTACATACTGAGTGTGTTTAGCCAATATATGTAACTTGGTAAAGTGTTCTACATATCAAAAATATTAAAGATAAAAGAAAAATTGAAAATAATTTATGGTGAGCTTAAATCGTGACTATAGCCTTCGTAATTAAAACATTTTTTAAAAACCTGGAATGATTGAGGAAATTGCAGCCTTACTGTTAACGTGTTAGCAATATTATTACTGTAACTACGCAACATAATATGATGTTCCATATAAATTAGGGATTCTGACAAATGAAGCGCCAAGTTTAAATCTAAATAACAAACAGTTTGAAATAAAGAATTCAACATATACTCCGCATGTATCTTTAACAATGTACATGTATACATACAAATGGAAGATTTTATGCGACCATTTGTAGATCCTTATCATATTTATACATAGTGGTTTGAAGAAAACAATCAACAATTATGTTATAGAATATTGTACAAAAATAATTGCAATCCATCATTAAGTAGGAGTCTGTCCTTGTCTTAGCAAGAAGGTATAATATTCGGTGATTCAGGTTAAATATCGAATGATATATGATGAATAACAGCAAATGATGGTTTGTCAGTCATAATCCGAATAGCTTTGCCTATAATAAAATGTTATTCTTGTTAGTTGAATGGAAAAAGAAAAATATTGGCCAAACCAATTTCTAAATAAAGAGTAGGAAGAACATAGTGACGGTGGCATTAAATGAACATACGTAATGTTTGATAAACATTGAAGGATATTTCAAGCAACGATAAGGCATCGGTTGTAGGTTCATATTTTTCTACATCTGAAATACTTGTGCTCTAAGCGCAATTGATGGACTAGTTAGTAAAAATTATTACAAGTTTCACATTTCAAAATATTTCTTAATGTTCGAAAGCTAACTCAATTTTTAAAAAAATTGTCATTATAATGAAGTTTCTAAATGTTTTTAAAACATTCTTACGGACAATAGAATTATGATAATTAATAAAGTCTTACACAAAAGGCGGTTAAATATCTCATGTAGCTATACTCTTCTCTGACATAACCTCGAAATCAGATCGTCGATCTTCAGAATGATTTTTATTTAAGTATTAAAATACGGTACAATTACATGTAACATCTAAATTTATACATATATAAAGAACATATGACGGTCCCTTTATAAACAAGCGATGTTTTTCAGATAGTAGGTTGGGCAATTGTGCATAAAAATAAAATAATAAACGTGTAAAAGGGGGACAATAGATGATCAAACCTTATTTTTTTCGAGCGATGTCCCTAAAACAGTTATCACATACTCTGACTGGCTTCTTAGCTAAAGCCAATCTTGCTTCTTTTGATGAGCAGTCATTGCAGAAAATATTGCCACAATTTCTACAGTGGTGCTAATGAAATACAAGAATACAAGAAATACAAAAATCATTTAATTTGCAATCAAAAAATAAACATAATTGGAACAAATATTTTATTTTCAAATAACTATAAATCAGATTATTATAAATTAAATGAGAATGAAAATTGCAGAACAAGTTCCGTGAATCTAGATATACAAGAGGCCTACATGTCTTGACGGTCACTTAAGTACAAAAGCTGGTAGATGGACATTCTCATGTTGCATTTTAAGCTTTAATTTGAAGTCTAAACCTAATCCAAGACTCCTCTGTTCATAAAAGGAGAGAGGGAAAAGCAAGAGTCGAAGGAATCTCGGATTATCTTAACCCTTGTTCCAGGGGCCAATAATTGTAAACTTGTCAAAGATTGTCTCCCCTTCCCCCATTTAAAAAGCATTTAGTTTTTCTCAAATATATATGAAAGTAGAAATTTTCGAAGATTGAATATTTTTTCACAATATGGCCATTTGGACCCGCTCTAGGGCCTGTACCCCTAAACAAGGGGGCCATGAATTTCAAAATTTAGGTAGAGGGAATTATGGACATCATAACAATGGATTTAGTTTTTCTCTAATATATATGGGACTAGAGTTTAAGGAATTTAGTTTTTTCCCAACATGTGTTACAGTAGAGAAGATTTTTGAATATTTTGCTTTTTTTTGTATACATGTATTTGGCCCCCGCCCATGAAGCCCCAAGGGTGCGAATGCCATAAATTTCGCAATTATACTCCTCTTATCTTAGAGATGCTTTAAATAAAAAATGGTAACAATCGGTCTTGTAGTTTTTAAGAAGTTTAAAATGTAAAATTGTTAACGTACGACGGACGACGACGGACGAAGACCATTTGCAATAGGTCATCTGAATGACCTAGGGACCAAATCATTTCTAAAAGTTAAAAAAAGCAAAGTCGTTGTAATGATTTATTTGGAAACACAAAACACTGGTAAAAGTAGCTTGTACACTAAATGTAAATATATTTAATGTTAAACGCATTTGGCGATTTATAAAGCAACAGACTGATATCTGTTTAAAGTATTCATTTGGTATTTGTCAAACATCAGACTGTTTTCTAACAGAAAACGGTATTCATGGTTTTCAACATTCAAAACAGAAACAGCGCTATCCTTTTCAGCTTATAAACAAGATAAACGAATGTTTCACCTTTATTTATTTACAACATTAAAACCATGCATTGAATTAAAAAACTATTAAAAGGAAACTAAACATCATAGTAACGTTTATGGGAAGTTTTAAGACAAAATTAGGAATTAAGGTTATAACTATTAGTTACTTTCGTGGAATACAGTTCTGGTTATCAACTGAATTGAATTTAACATGCAATATAGCAAATAACTTCATTAAACTAATTATGAAAAAAGGGCCATGGGCCACATCGCTCACCTGAACAACGGCTCTTAAATCTCCTTCAAAATTTTTTAATAATGAAACTCTTCAAAAATACTTTATAATTTGATGTTTCAATTGACCAATCTTATTATCAATTGCCTCCGCATATCAAAGATAACAGTATTGGAATTTGAATAGTTATAAAAATTTAAAAGTAGATTACTGTGAACTCCTTTTAAATAAAGATATTATAAGCTTGCATAACACACCAACTATCAAAGTTTAATAATCATAGCCTTATAAGATTATAGAAATGAATTTAAATAATTATAAAAAGTGAAAGAGCTGGCCTTGTTATGAGGATATGAAGATATACAAATTTATATCACAAAACGTAGCATTATATTTCTTGAAGAAAAGATTTCAAAACATTTTCCTACATATTTCTATTTTGAACTTTGAATCCTTCTCGGGGTCCGGCATTTGCCTTGAGGTTATTGTTTTAACAATTTAGAATCAACACTATCTGGGATGCTTGGATAGTAATCCAACAAACTGTAGCAAAGTAGTTTTTGGGAAAAGGATTCGTAAAAACGTCTTCCCTATATATCGCTATATTGAACTTTGAACCCCTCTTGAGGCCCTAGTATTTGTCTAAGGTCACATTTTACACAACTTATAACTTACACTTTATGACATTGCTTCCACAGTAATTTCACAGATTATAGCATTGTAGTTCTTGAGGATTTTTTTAAAACGTCTTCCCTTTTTATTTCTATGTTTAACTTTGAACACCTCTTTGGGCCCAAGTATTGGTCAGGGGGTCATTGTTTAAATATTTTAGGATCTTAGCTATCTGAGAATGCTTGCAATGTATTCTTAAAAATTGGGACATTTTAGTTCTTGAAAAGATGATTTTTAAACATTTTTTTATACATCTATGTTGAACTTTCAACCCCTTATTTGGTCTCAGTATTGGTCTGGGGGTCATGGTTTGCAAATTTTTTATATACTATCTGAAGATGCTTACAAAGTAATCTCACAAACTAAAGCATTGTATTTCTTTAGATGATTTTAAAACATTTTTCCTTTATATTTTTTATGTCGAGCTAAGGACCCCTCTTTGTGCCCAAGCATTGGTTCGGGGTCACCATGTTTGCAATTTAAAATCTTCTTTAGATATAAAAGCTTTTGTTTAAATATTAGCATTTCTAAAGCAGTGGTTCTTGAGAAAAAGATGTTTATTTTTTAAGACACACACTTTTTTTTCACTGTGTTTTGATTATTTCCCCTTTGAAAAGGATTTTCCCCTTTATTTTAACAATTAAGAATTCCCTTCACATAAGGAAGTTTTGAACCAAGATAGTTTAAATTTGACCCAGTGGTTCTAGAAAAAGGAGGGACAGATGGATTGACGGACGAACGGACGGGCAGAAAGACGGACGGACGACAGACAACACACGATCAGAAAAGCTCATTCAAACCTTCGGTTCAAGTGAGCTACAAAAAAATATATGTTCGATGCATTAGTGAAGACTTATAATGTGCTCCATATCCTTACAAGTCAATAGTTGTTTGTAAATGTTGAAAGTATTTTATTTGCATTGTTTTAAATAAGTGATCATTCTAAGATTAGAAAAAAACATATAAATGACAAATAAAAGATAGGAACCAAAATTATTATAGCCTTGCATTTGTATTCATGGCAATAAACACAAACGCATGCATTCACGCACATGTGCGTTATATACAAATAGATAAAATGTACAAGAGGTCCATGGGCCACATTGCTCACCTGAACAACAGTTCTTGTATCTCTTTCAAAATCTTTAAATATGAAACTCTTATAAATGTTGCAAAACTCACAAAAATTATATATTTTAACATTTTACAAAACATAACAAAACAATTATAATAAAATAAAGTCTACATTTTGGACATCATATCTTAAGATCCAAGATCCAAGATGCATCAACTGGCCAATCTTATTAACCTAGGTCTTAATCAAAGTAACGAAAATGGAAAATGAACTATCAATAATTATAAAAAGTAAAAGGTCAAAGTGACCTTGAAATGAGGATATGAAGAAATAACGACATAGAAGTATCACTAAATGTATTTCTTCAGAAAAAGATTTTTATTAAACATTTTTTCTACATATTTCTATGTTGAACTCTTTGGGCTCCAGTATAAGTCCTTGGTCACATTTCGTTTATAATCTATACATGTACTAGCATATGCTTGTATGCTTGCATAGTAATCTTGTAAATTGTGGCATTGTAGTTTTTGAGATTTTTAAGCATTTTACCTATATATTCTAATGTTAAACTTTGAAACTATCTTGGGACACCATTATTAATAGGGGGTGTTGGTTTGAACAATCAAGAATCTACACTATCTGAGGATGCTTGAATAGTAATCTCACGAGTTCTTGAAAAGAAGATTTTTAAAAAGATCACTGTATATTTCTATGTTGAACTTTGAACCCCTTTTGTGGTCCCAGTATTGGTCCGGGAGTCAAATTTGTAACAATGCAGAAAAAAATCATCATATATATACAAGCTTTGGTTTAACTGTTAGCTTTTCTGGCGCAGTGGTTCTTCTTCAGAAGATTTTTAAAGACACACTCCCTTTTTTCACTGTTTTGTAATTATCTCCCTTTTGATTATAGTTTCACCCTTTAAAAAAAAAAATTAGAATTCCTTACCATAAGAATGCTTTGTACAGAGTTTGGTTAAATTTTTATACAGAAGAAGTCAAAAATGTGAAAAGTTTACAGACAGATGGATTGTATGACAGATGGACGGACAGACAGACGGACGGACGGACAGACGAGGGACAACAGGTGATCAGAAAAGCTTACTTGAATCTTCGGTTCAGGGGAGCTAACAACTGTAACATCGCCAACATTTTACATATATATTACGTTAATCAAATTCTAAATACAACCAATATATTCCAATAACATAATAGAATTTATCTACATATTTCACCATATAAACAATAGATCAAATTCAGTATTGAAGACCTACAAAGCAAATAAAAATACACTGTTACATCTTGCCAATTTCAATAAAACAACCATCACAAACACGAACAGGCTTTTTAGATGAAACCAGTTTTGCTTCTTTAGCTGAACAGTCATTACAAAATATGTTTCCACAATTCCTGCAATGATGCTGAAATCAATAAAAAAAACCCCTAAAACCTGGGTGATTCATTTTTTTAAATAAAAAGGTAACATTTCTGAAAAGTGAAAAGTTATTAACATCACTACTTTCAATTATTTGTATACTCTGCCCCAAGATATCTATGCAGCACATTTTCTTAAATTATTTGATATTCATGACACCTCAAGTTTCAAACGATGTTCATTCAATAGTATGAAAAATGCCCAAGATTTCTCTGTTTAAAGACCCCTTCTTGCGTGTCAGGTTTCAATACACGGCTAAAAATAAAATATCAAAGGGTATTTGGCATTTCAAACGACATTAAAGTACCCAGGATGCTAAAATTTAAAAAATTGTGCGATGTTCCTGTACCTTGTGCACTTCTGAATTAAGGTGATGTGGAACACTTGTCGATTCTACTGTAGATAAAAGTACATTATAACCAAATTTAGAATTTTCAAATTTTACAATATTTGACATAACATTGTTTTAAAAATATTTGGAAAGGTAAACATTATAAAAGCCCAAGCGAGACGTACAGATTTGTAGTTAATGTTCTAACCCATTGAGCTACGCTGTTAGTTAACAATTATAGAAAAGAAAACCTTTATAAAATTATTCTAGATTTTATTGTTTATTTCGATAGGAAGTACATCACAATATGGAGGTGTCCCACACCACCTTAAAAATAGTACAGCAAAACCCGAATATAACGAACACGGATATAGCGAATTTACAGATATTACGAATTTTATTCATGTCCTGTCAAAATTCTTAAATAAACCTATAGAAAATTGCCGTTTATAACGAACACGGCTATAACGAATTAACGGGTATAACGAACTAATTTTAAGACCCCTGCTGGCAAGATTTAAATGTAATTAATCATTCATATAACGAATATTTTCAATTACAAATTTCATTGAAGATATATGAAATTTTAAGATGCATCTATAAAATACATAAATTCAAATATTATACAGTTTAAAAAAAATAAAAGGTTATAATGACATTTTTTGTAAATGGTGGTGATATTGGTTTTATAACCTACCATAGTTTGAAGTACAGTCAACTGATTTTTTTAAAACATAAGATTTTTTACGAATTCGTTATAAACGTATAACTGATTATGGTTATAACAAAGTTGTTTCTATGGTCCCTTGAAATTTGCTATAAACGAGTTTTGCTGTAAATAGAAATGAAATCTTTTTCACTGTTTATTTTTACATCTTTCTTAAAATAAATTATAAACTAAATGAATGTTGGCTAAATATCTTAGTTTATACAATTTATGAACAACAGAAATTAAAAAAGTAAGTTTTTTTTTTTCCATTTTTTAAAGTATTTACATCATTCTTAAAGTCAAGCATATATAATAAAGTGCATGAATGTTTGGAAAAATATCTCATTATGAAGTGTACAGGACACTGGATTGAAAGGCAAATTTGAAATTTAGGGAGGCTTAATGGTCAACGAATTAACCATCAGATCTTTCTAAAATTTTAAAATATGATTTGTTTAGCTATAAACTATTTTTTAGTAAAGAAAAAATCCAGATATTTTAAATTTAAATTTGGGTATTTTCCCATAATTTTAGATAAAGCTCTTCTTCTAAAGGAGACAAATACAGTCTAAAAATGGCCACGACCAAATATCACACGAACTGCACCAACAAGCAATTATAACTAGACCTGTCCTAATGGGACTAATACCCACGCAAGGCTTATTTCAAATGGAACAAATATGAATTAAATTAAAGTAACTAAAATATATAATTGAATCAAAAAGGTTTGTGACTTATAAATAAAAATAAATATTCTAGAATTGTAACAATTTTTTAGTTAAAAAAGAAAAAAAATCAAAAATGTCAGAACTTTACTGTAAATACATACTGTGTGTAATACATTTACAAATTTCTATATCCGATGATATTTGTTCAATTGTTATATAGAAAAAAAAACATGCGACAAGAACCCCTACCTTTGCAGTAAATGAAAATAGTTATTCAAAGCTCTTCTGTGGATAAAACCTTGAATATGTTTCTAATCTGAGTCTTGACAGATGCAATTAGTCGTTTCAAAATTTTCCTCACTTTCTCCTATGGTACAATGCAACTCCTTATCTCAGAAAATTGATCGCATAGGACTATAATGTTCTTTTATGAGCTTGCATTTTGTTAATTTGGATAAACTAGCAAAACTTTTGAATTTCATTTACATTAATGCCCATAGGGTCATTTCATCAATTTATTTAACTACTAAATTTAAACAGCTTCTAAATATAATTATGCAAAATAATTCAATTCTTTATTAATAATGATATAATTTATATCCTTATAATGATAGAAACTTTTCAAATTTATGGAAAATATATAATAGCTGACCTACATTTGGAATGTCGTCTATAAGCTTATGAACAAATGTGATGACAAAGTATATCAAATACAATGTTTGTATTATATTTTTTGAAAATTAATGCAAAAGGTTCATACTCAAATGTCTATTTTGCTTTCATGGCTGTATTTGTAACTATCTTACTTTTTATATCGAAATAATTTATTTGGCTTGAATTTGAGAAGTGGATTTATATATACTTAAAAACCTGCAAATTTTGCATTATACCATGGAAGAAGCTATTGATTTGTCAGTTTTGTTTTTATATGACGAAACTCTGTTTATATAAGTTTATGGAATCAAGTAATCAATTAAATTAATATATTGGAAATTGTACGGTATCTTTGGCTGCCCCTCCCTGTTCCTAACTAGAACTGTCCTAATGGGACTAATACCCCCGCAAGGCTAATTTCAAATGGGACAAATAATTGAATTGAATAATAAAGGTTTGCAACACATAAATAAAAAAAATCTAGAATTGTGATAAAAAATTAGTTAACAAAGAAAAAAATCTAAATTGTCAGAACTTTACGGTAAATATATATGTAATACCTTAACAAATTTCTGTATCCGATGATATTTTTTTATTTAATTGTCTTAAAGAAAAAACAACTAAGTGACAATAACCCCTCCCTTTTAAGTAAATGAAAATAGCCAAGCAATGCTCTATTGTGGATAAAACCTTGAATATGTTTTTAATCGACAGATGCAATTAGTTGTGTCAAATTTTCCTCACTTTCTCCTATGGTTCATGCAACTCCATATCAGAAAATTGATCCCATAGGACTATGATTTTCTTTGATGAGCTTGTTAAACTTGGATAAACTCCCAAAACATTATCATAATTAGCATACTATGTAAAAAAAATGTAAAAAGGAGAATTTAATATAATACAAACAATTTTAAAATTGACAAAACACTACAATCATACAAATAATTTTGAATTTCATTTACATTAATGCCCTATAGGGTCACTTCATTAATTTACTTGACTAATAAATTTATACAGCTTTTAAAAATAGGCAAATTCTTTATTAATAATGATATAATTTATTTCCTTATAATGATAGAAACAGTATCAAAATATCCCACAAACCACTGCCCATTTTACAGATTATCAATTTTCCTTAAACACATGTTCCATCTAAACCATGGATCAGATAATGGTCCCCTTGGGACAAATGAATTCAGCTACACTTGTCTTTGATGTTCTTATTAGCTCCTAAGGATTTATCATTGACAAACAAAAAGTTTGCATTGTCAGTTGATAGAATACTTACAATACATAAATTTAGTTATGAAATAAAGACAAAAAACTTTCATCTGGATGTATTTATATAAATATATTTTAGAGTGTTTAGTATTAATTAATTACTAAGATTTGTAAGGATTACCTCCCTTACTTTTCAACATCAGTGTACAATATATAGGATAAGGAAAATAAAAATTGACTTTTGATAGCACGATATGCCAAGGGTTCGTGAGGAGCGGTGCGGATCAGAAACCCTTGGCTAGCGAAGATGACTCTGAGTAAATACGAAATCAGTTAAGAACAAAATCCATATATTGTGATTAATACATTTTTTTTTTTCAAAGTGCTTTAATGGTCTTGATGATAAATATGTTGATGTACACTAATAACGCACTTAAAAAAAATTCGAAGTGCTTTCACTTGGTCCAAATTTAATGCACTTTGAAATATTTTTTCAAATTTTATTTATTTTGTCCCACATTTAACGCATTTTAAATTTTTTTTCAATGTACGTAATTTTATCAAAGTGGGTTCCCACAATGCCCTCGTCTTTGGGAACATTTGTGTCCAGTCAAAAACCGTCTTCTATTGACTGAAAAGCTTTGTGAAAAAATTCTGTTCAGTGGTTTTAGAGATGCACTGTTTTAGTAATATAGTCTATAATTTCCAAACTTCAAAAGGTGCATAATTCTATGAAAAGTCGTCGAATTATTATTTAAGCCACTTGAGCATTAACACTTGATAATACGTTAGTCTCTAAATAAAACAAAAGGCCTCTGGACCACATCGCTCACCTGAACAACAGTATCCCTTTCGAAAGGATGATGCGAAATATGGCCCCCAGTAAATTGGTAAAAAAATTTCGGAATTTCTCTTTTTATTTTGCATGTACTAAATTTTTTATTTAAGTACTCTTACAGAATCCCTTTCTTACCCAAGAAAAAACAATCACATGGGTGATAAAAATCATTATTTATGGTAGGGGTACACTGTTTACATTCAATCTCCGTATACTTTTAGCTCCGCCCCACATTTGAAAGCCTTTAAAATACACAAGCGCATTCAGATACATTTTTCTCATTCAGCTGGTCAATGTATTTTGTCAAAATCTATCTTTATGTGAAAGGAGAACAATGTACCTCAATGTACTCATATGTAACTTCTACAAAAAAATGCAAAAGTCCAGTGGGTCTTCCCCATTATAAACTGATGTCGTTTACCTGGTGTGAACTCGCTTAACCTTTCATAATGTTACTCGTCTGTGTCACACGTGTCACGTGACATAGATATCGGTAAGCGTGTTCGACGTGACTTTATATGCCATTCATTAATGAGAATACATTATTTGTAAGTTGTATTTTCAACAGGTTTCATTTCTGATCGCTAAGTTTCCCCCAACTGGTGAGAATTTGGCGATAAATAAAGTCACGTGATATCTAACGAGTCTTGTCTGATCTGCGTAATTCTTTCATATACATATCGTATAAGGTCAACCCATTCTATTTATTTTTGAGAGTTGATTTTAATCAACTCTCCTATGCAGTTACTCTGGCAAAACGGAATAAAACAGTGTTTGGACCTAAGCAAAAATCATCACCGCTGACAAGACTTAGTACTTGAAAATAATGGATAAATTCAATGTAATGTATTCAAAAGCATTGCTTTCCAAGGAAACTTATTTATATACACCTTGAAAATATTCAGATTTTAAATGATACCAACAATTTAGACATTTTTTGTAGTCCTATGTATTCCTACGCCAGAGTTCAATAAGACTGGTTCGCTGTCATTGATTACCAAAGCGCCATTTCTAGACCGGTAGCGTTTGGAACCAAGGGCAGACTATCCAATCTAAAGATAGAACCAGTACTGGCATAGACTAGACTTTATTATTATTTGTTTGTTAAAAATATTGCGTGGATACACTTTTCCAGAAATATTTTGATTACTGATACATAATGCATCGTAGAGTTTGATGGCATTAATTTTATCTTTAAATATTACACAACATGATTCTAATGGGATTTTCTGTCTATAGCTTGGACTTCTTGTCGAAAAAGCGAAAAAATTCATATTAGAAAAAAAAAATGTGTGTAATTATTCGAATACGGCTAAGAAACTACTTGCCATGCGAAATAAAATATCATTGATTTTAAAATGAATAATAATCAATAAAATCAACTCCCGTCAGTACTCCAGTACTTTGATTGTTCATCGGAAGGACAGGGTCACAAACCAGAACGAAATTCACTGTTACAGCATGTACAAAATCATTGATAATGCGTCAATCAATACAATAAAAAACGATCCAATCAATCAACACTAATCAGGATGTGTCATATTTATTCACTTTTGTTTTAAAATTATCAAAAGAATGGCAGATTTTCTATAATTCATTGTATAAAAGGTGTCGTTTCTATATGTTTTGGGTTATCATCCTTAATAAATTTGAAATCTCTTCAAATACTTTAAACCTCACAAAAATTATTATATGTTCCAAGATTCGATGTAAAAAGAAGCCTACTTTTTTGGACATCATATCCTATGATCTAAGACGCTTCAACTGACCAGTCTAATTATCATTGGCCTCAACATATCAAAGATAACTAATTGGATAATGAGCTATTTATAAATAATAATAAAATTATTAGTTCTTGGGAAGAAGACTTTTAGACATATTTCCTATACGTTTCTCTGTTATTTTTTGAACCCATCTTGGGGCCCCAGTAATGGTCCGGGGGTCATGGTTTTAACAATTTAGAATCTACAATATCTGAGGATGCTTGCATAGTAATCTCACAACGTGTGGCATTGCAGTTCTTAAGATTTTTAAAATCTTTCACTATATATTTCTATGTTAAACTTTGAAGCCCTCTTGGTTCCCTAGTATTGGTCTAGGGGTCATGGTGTTAACAATTTAGAATCTACACTATCTTAGATGCATGGATAGTAATCTCACAAATTGTAGCATTGTATTTCTTTAGAAGATATTTAAACATTTTTCCTATATGTTTTTATGTTGTACTTTGAACCCTCTTAAAGACCCATTATTGGTTTGGGGTCACAGTTTTAACAATTCAGAATCTACACATCTTAGAATGCTTGCATAGTAATATCACAAATTTTAGCATTGTAGTTCTTGAGAAGAAGATTTGGAAACATTTTCTCCATATATTTCAATGTTATACTTTGAACCCCCCTTGGGGCCACAGTATTAGTTGGGGGTCACGGTTTTAACATTTTAGAATCTTCACTACATATGCAAGCTCTGGTATAACTTACACATTTCTGGTGCAGTGAAGATTTTTTTAAGACACTCATCCTATTTTTACTGTTTTTGTGATTATCTCTCTTTTTTTAAAACAGGTTTTGTCCAAGTTATTAAACAATTTAGAATCCCCGCCCCATAAGGATGCTTTGTACCAAGTTTGGTGTAATTTGGCCCAGTAGTTCTAGAGACGAAGTAAAAAATGTGAAAAGTTTACAGACAGATGGACGGATGGACGGACGGACAGGCAGACTGACGGACAACAGTTAATCAGAAAAGCACAATTGAACCTTGGATTCAGTTGAGCTCAAAAAATGAATGAAACGCTCCAGTTACTTTGTGTGAATTCAATTTACCCCTTTATTATATTATCATACTTTTTTCTTTATCTCCTTAATGATGATTTCATAATTATATAAAGCTATCTTGTGCTGTTTCGTTTACATGAAATGCTGATACTTTTCGTTAAAAGCTATTTTTTTTTCATTATATAAATTACATGTACTTCAACATTACAGGATGATACTCCATTTTAAGTTTGTAATTCGTTATGCAGTGGTTCTAAAATGGGTAAACATCAAAATCTAGATTACTCAAACTTAGTACGTATAGTTATTCTGTACGCATAACTTTATCAATATAAAGTAAAACACAGATCCAAAAAAAAGAAGATATTTGTGGTAAAAAAAAATATGTTACAGTCAATCAAATGCATGTGCAACACTAATCAATGTTGAGTGCAGATGTCCACTTTTCTGAGCACGAATCTTGCTCAGAGAATGCAATCCAACTTCAGTGACACAATTACATATTATGATATATTGACTTTTATAAACAAGAGGCCCACAGGTCACCTGTCTACCATAGTCATACCTTGGTATACATAGAAACGTGCGTAGAAAAGATTTTTAAAAAATGGTAAAATTTTAGAAATGTTGATCGTATAAATAGATACCCTGTAGAAGTCTTTTCAACCCAAAGCTGCAACCCAAAGATGCATTATACCACATATGAAAGAATTGGTCATGTAGTTTCAAGAAGTTATAAATTTTTTAATTGTTAAAGCTGACATGAATTTAAAAATACGCATTATTTCCCTTTTATCCCCTGACTACTGTTATTAGTTGTTGATTTCTATTGTAACGCTCATCGCTACACACCCCCTACATAAGACCAAGAGCACTATTCATGCTTCACCGCATTCAGGTAATTCATTCACCCAAACACGTTACATTGGACGGAAAGATTTGTAGAAACGTGTTTTAACAAAAATAAAAATGACAACCATTGCACTGGTAAGGAATATCCAATGAAAGACGAAACAAAACAGACTGAAATCCAGGCACACATATTTCAAAAATCCTCGATCATTGTAGAACGTTTTTCCTGCGAGTGCTGTTATAACATCGCACATGCACAAACCCAATACTGTAGCAGATCATGCAGTGACAGCATGGACTCTAGAAAATGGAGTGTTTTGTAGAAACTGAGAAATAC
This sequence comes from Magallana hongkongensis, assembly GCA_016163765.1. Lineage (NCBI taxonomy): Eukaryota > Metazoa > Mollusca > Bivalvia > Ostreida > Ostreidae > Magallana > Magallana hongkongensis. Next base: position 46,290,039 of record WFKH01003881.1, read on the forward strand.
GATGTTACGTAGTTACTTCCTTGGATTTACTATCCTTATATACTGTGTTGGATGTAGTGCGGCCGGGTCAGTACAACAAGATGTAGACGTTATGCACTCTGTATAAATGACAAACGTGTTCGATGTAAGGCAGCACTATCTATGCAAGATAATGCGGATACCTTGGAAAATCTTTTAAAGAATAAACCATCTTTTATGTCTTATTGATCGTACTTACCTTTATTCCTTTTTACAAACATATTACTACAATTTGTAATTCATGCATTTAGAAGTCCGCGCAACCTGAATGCCTCGATCATGTCAGCTTTAAAGCACAACGCACGACGACTTACTGATACTAATTGCAATAGTTCACTTGTGTGACTTAGGTTAAAACTAGTAAAACTTTATTTGACTAATCTCCGACAATATGTGCAGATCATGAAGGGGGAATCCTATCGATCATTTGTTTGTTGAGGGTCCTAATGGCTATCTTCAATAACCATTACTAAAATAATTTAATTAATATGAAGTTAACAAGGAGAGAGAGAGAGAGGGGGTCGAACCCCCAGATATTTCTTAAAATGGTGCATATTTAAGGAGACTGCCCATTCTTTTCTATCATGCATTCTTTATTTAATAATATTTACATTTTTCAGTGTCTTTGTCAATGATAAAACTATGAATCGATTTTGTATTGAACAGTCCAATAAATTCAAATGACCTATTGTTGGGGCGCAAGTGGGGTTTGCATAATTAAAAGAAATAAAAATCACATAAATATGTCAATATTCTAACATTTACTCGTGCAATTGCTGAAAATTACATAAATATAAGTAATAATGAATCATTCTTTGAATATTATGAGGTGATAATTTCGGTCGGAGCGTGGTAAAATCTATCATAAAGCCCTTCGGGCTTTATTGGATTTGACCACGTCCCGACCAAAATTATCACCTCATAATACTCAAAGAATGATTCCTTTTTCCTTAAATCACTGCATACTGAAGTAACACCACACATTGCAAAGTTAAATAACATATAATAAACAAAGCATCAGTATATAAATACAAAGTATAATTATGTCATAAAGAACTATCAGGGTGTAATGTTAATACATCAGAATGTAATGCTAATGTATTATTATATTATAAAGAGATATATCAAAAATTAAATATCTACACAAGGAACCTGATACACCGCCTTCACTCAATATCTCTACGATAACATTTATCACGTACTACAGACAATTCTGTAAGTTATAATGGATTTGAAGATTTCTATCCAATCTGTTTGAACTAGCTTTAAAAGGCTGACAAAACAGATGAGTGTTTACTTACTTTTCTAACTGTTACAGAAAAACTTTTGCTGCAGCCCATGCACTCTTTGACTTCACTATCATCTGCCCATTTTCTACTGCTCACCTTAGTAGTGGTGATCTGTAACAACAATAGGCATTTAGAAAGTGTATATATTTTGCATAACTATACATTCTGGAAAAAGAAAAAAAGTACAGTGTATTTCTTAAGCTAACTGCTTATAGTAATAGATTTTAAATGAGTTCTTGTACCTCTTCCTTAATAGTTTATGCAAAACTCGCATCGAAATGGGATGGAAAAACTTTAGAAATTTTGAATGAAGCATCGTACACTGAAATATGGTAAAAAATAATCTTCAACAGCATAGAAATGTATGGCACTAATTATACAACCAAGTCTGTTTTGTCTTTATGTATTAGCATTTCCACAACCCAAGCAAAGCAAGTTTAGGAAAAAGCTGATTCTAGTACCAAAACAAAAGGCCCATGGGCCGCATCGCTCACATGAACAACAGTTCCTTGTATCACTTTATTGCGGTTTTTTAAATGTTTTCCTTATATATTTCTAACTAGAACTTTGAACCCCTCTTGGGGTCCCAGTAATAGTCTGGGGTCACAATTTAAACAATTTAGAATCTACCTTTTTCTTAGAATGCTTGCATATTAATCTCACAAATTGTAGCATTGTAGTTCTTGAGAAGATTTTTAAACATTTTCCCTATATATTTCTATGTTAAACTTTAAACCCAAATTGGAGCCCCAGTACTAGTCCGAGGGTCACAATTTTTACAATTTAGAATTAACATTATTTGAGGATGCTTGCATAGTAATCTCACGAATTGAAGTATTGTTGTTCTTAAGAAGATTTTTAAACATTTTCCCTGTATATTTCTATGTTAAACTTTTAACTCCTTTTTGGGCCCCAGTTATAGTTGGGGGTCACGGTTTTAACAATTTAGAAACTACATTATTTGAGGATGCTTTCAAAGTAATCTCACAAATTGTAGCATTGTAGTTTTTGAGAAGATTTTCATACATTTTCCCTATACATTTCTATGTTAAACTTTTAACCTTTATTGGGGCCCCCGTATTAGTTCGGGGGTCACAATTTTTACAATTTAGAATTAACATTATTTGAGGATGCTTGCATAGTAATCTCACAAATTGAAGCATTGTAGTTCTTAAGAAGATTTTTAAACATTTTCCCTTTATATTTCTATGTTAAACTTTTAACTCCTTTTTGGGCCCCAGTTATAGTTGGGGGTCACGGTTTTTACAATTTAGAAACCACATTATTTGAGGATGCTTTCAAAGTAATCTCACAAATTGTAGCATTGTAGTTTTGAGAAGATTTTCAAACATTTAGCCTATACATTTCTATGTTAAACTTTTAACCTTTATTGTGGCCCCCGTATTAGTTCGGGAGTCACAATTTTTACAATTTAGAATCTACATATTTTGAGGATGCTTGCATAGTAATCTCATAAATTGTAGCATTGTAGTTTTTGAGAAGAAGATTTTAAAACATTTTCCCTGTTTATTTCTATGTTAAACTTTAAACCCCTATTGGGGCCTCAGTATTAGTCCGGGGGTCACAGTTTTAACAATTCATAATCTATATTATTTGAGGATGCCTGCATAGAAATCTCACAATTTGTAGCATTGTTGTTCTTGAGAAGAAGATTTTAAACATTTTCACTAAATATTTCTATGTTAAACTTTGAGCCCCTCTTTGGGACCCTGTATTCGGGGGTCACGATTTTAACAATTTAGAAAATACATTATTTGAGGATGCTTGCATAGTAATCTCACAAATTGTAGCATTGTAGCTCTTGAGAAGAGGATTTTTAAACATTTTCATTATATATTTCTATGTTAAACTTTGAACCCCAATTGGGGCCTCAGTATTAGTTCAGCGGTCACGATTTTAACGATTTAGAATCTTCATTACATATACAAGCTTGGATGTAAATATTAGCATTTCTGGTGCAGTGGTTCGTAAGAAGAAGATTTTTAAAGACACACGCCCTATTTTTACTGTTTCGCAATTATCTCCCTTTTAAAAAGGGTTTGCCCTTAATTTTAACAATTTAGAATCTTCTTTCCATAAGAATGCTTTGAACCAAGTTTGGTAAAATTTGGCCCAGGGGTTATAGAGAAAAAGAAAAAAATGTGAAAAGTTTACAGACGGACAGACAGACGGACGGACAGACGGAAGACAGACAACGGGTGATCATTAAAACTTACTTGAACCTTCAGTTCAGGTGAGCTAAAAAAGCATAAGCTCTGGTGAGCTACAAAATCACCATCATCAATAAAAAATATCGCTGAGAAAATGAGAACAAGAGGCCCATGGGGCCACATCGCTCACCTGAGCAACACTGGCTTTATATGGGCGTACAAAGTATATTGTGCCATATGGCTCTCGGTAGATTAACAAAAAATGAATATCCGAATTTTACACTTACATTTGCATATACAATAAAACTCGGTTATAGCGGAGTCCGAGGGACCAATGGATTTACTTCGTTATATCCGTAATTTGTTATAATCGTATAACGAATTTGTGATACTAACTATAGCGAATTCACTATAGACACGTTTTCTTTCACAAGACAACAATTTTGGCTAATTGCGGCTTAGAATGAAAATACATTCTTTTGATACCTTTAATAATCGAATGTAAATTGAAAAATTCATGTGAAAATAAATTCATTCTAACTATTATGTTAAATGGTAGAGCAAACTTCGTAAATTATAAAGAAATTCTTAATAAAACTGTAAAATTTCGTCATTATTCTCCTCTTTATCACTATATGCATAAATTCTGCAAAATTTTTGCAAACATTTCAAAAATGTAATTGGTCTTCTCCGTTATAAACGATTGTCGTTCACCTGGCGTGAATTCATATCGTATGACGTTTGTTGCAACCACTATTGAAATAAAACCACTATTGAAATAAATTATTTCAATAGTTGTTGGGAATGTATTTCATTAGTAGAATCCCTTTGCAACAACTATTGAAATAAAACCACTATTGAAACAAAATATTTCAATAGTGGTTAAGGATGTTTTTCATTAGAAGAATCTCTTTGCAAGCACTATTGAACTAATTATTTCGATAGTCGTTGTGGTTGTATTTCATTATAAGAATCACTTTACAGCCACTTTTGAAAAACAACTACTATTGAAATTATTTTTTCAATCGTAGTTGGGAATGAATTTCTTTATATATATTACTTTGTAATCACTATTAAAACACATTTGGAAAGAAAGAAGTTGTGTATCATTTTTGCAAACTATTTTCAAATGCAAGAAACACTTTATCTAACGAACAATTCCAAATACACAATTTAGGTATTATAAACTTGTATTCTTTACAGTAATAATAACTGAGACTATAAAATTAATGTACTAATGTTAGGATTTTCACTGCTGTGCAGAAATAAAAAACCAATTATCGCAGATTTACATACATATAAAATTGTTTTTATATTTTTGTTTTACCTTCCTCATTCTATAGATATATCATGTTTTTTATATTGTTAATTATTAGTACAAGAGAGAACATGTTGTAAGTTGCCAGAACTTTTATTCAAACGCCCTCTATATAATTAATATACAATAAAAATGTTCAAACCAATCAAACACAACTACTATAGAAATAAATATTGTCGTTTACTTTTAATCAGAGTCGGGAATATTAAATTGAGTTTGACCATCTGTCTGACCGTCTTTAGTCTAGTATTTTGTTTGTGTGTAACACTTTCGTTTATCACTACAGAAACAAATTATTTCAATATTAGTTGGGGTGTATTTCATTATGAGAATTTCTTTGCAAACACTATTGAAATACAAACACTATTGAAATAAATTATTTCAACAGTGGTTGGTGATGTATTTCATTACGACCACTATTGAAATAAATTATTTCAATAGTGGTTGGTGATGCATTTTATTACGACCACTATTGAAATAAATTATTTCAATAGTGGTTGGTTATAAATTTCATTATAAGAAATGATTTGCAACCACTATTGAAATACAACCACCATTCAAAAAAATTTATAATGTTTTTCATCATAATTATCATTATAGAACTAGATTATTCCAATAGTGGTTAGGGATGTATTTCATTGTAAGAATCTCTTTGCAGCAACTATTAAAATTCAAAAACATTTTTTTAGAAGTAGTTGGGAATAAATTTCATAATACATATCATGTTAATGATAAATTATTTCCATAAAGGTGGTGGATGTATTTCATTATAAGTTTCAATTTGCAAATAATTGTTCAATATTATTTATAAATAAATGTAATTATGAATATCACTTTTGTAATAAATTAATTCAATAGTGGTTGAGGATGTATTCCATCATTAGAATCACTTTGCAATCACTATTGAAATACAACCACTATTGAAATAAATTATTTCAATAGTGGTTGGGGATGTTTTTCATTATAACCACTATTGGAAGAAATTATTTCAATAGTGGTTAAGGATGCGTTTCATTACAACCACTATTGAAATAAAGAATTTCAATAGTGGTTGTGATGCATGTCATTTTTATGTCTATTATTCCGTCTGTATGTAACACTTTTGGTTTTGAATGACAGGTGGTATGGGAAACATGACGATATACAGGTGAATCAAAGTACATCATAATTAAGAAGTAATTCTTCGTCTTATAAAACATACTTCTTATTTTAAGAAATTTCCCTACCACCTATCATCTGTAAATGAAAGTGTTACAAACAGACGGAAAAATAGACATAAAAATGACATGCATCACAACCACTATTGAAATTCTTTTTTTCAACAGTGGTTTAATAAAACGCATCCTTAACCTCTATTGAAATAATTCATTTCAATAGTGGTTGTAATGAAACGCATCCACAACCACTATTGAAATAATTTATTTCAAAAGTGTTTGTAGTTCAATAGTGGTTGCAAAGTTATTATAATAATGAAATACATCCTTAACCACTATTGAAATAATTTATCTCAATAGCGATATTTATAAGAACATTCATCTATAAATACTATTGAAAAATTATTTGTAAATTGAAACTTATAATGAAGTACTTCCACGACCTATATGGAAATAATTTATCGTAAAAGTGATATTTTTAAAGAAATTCATTCCCAACTACTATTGAAAAAAAATATTGATAAATTTAAATAGTGGCTGCACAGTGATTCTTATAATGAAATACATTCTTAACCACTATTGGAATAATCTAGTTCTATAATGATAATTATGATGAAAAACACCATAAATTATTTTGAATGGTGGTTGTATTTCAATACTGGTTGCAAATTATTTCTTATAATGAAATTTATAACCAACCACTATTGAAATAATTTATTTCAATAGTGGTCGTATTAAAATTCATCACCAACCACTATTGATATAATTTATTTCAATAGTGGTCGTAATGAAATACATCACCAACCACTGTTGAAATAATTCATTTCAATAGTGTTTGTATATCAATAGTGTTTGCAAAGTGATTCTCATAAATGAAATACACCCCAACTAATATTGAAATAATGTGTTTCTGTAGTGATAAACGAAAGTGTTACACACAAACAAAATAATAGACTGAAGACGGTCAGACAGATGGTCAATTTAATGTTTCCGACTCTGATTAAAAGTAAACGATAATATTTATTTCTATAGTAGTTGTGTTTAATTGATTTAAACATTTTTTATTTTATATTTATTATATACAGGTCGTTTGAATTAAAGTTCTGGCAACTTATAACGTGTTCACCCTTGTACTAATAATTAACAATATACAAAACGTGTTATATCTATAGAATGAGAAAGGTTAACCAAAAATATGAAAACAAGTTTATATGTATGTAAATCTGCGATAATTGGTTATTTATTTCTGCACAGCAGTGAAAATTCTAACATTAGTACATTAATTTACTAATCTCGGTTATTACCGTATATTATGCAAGTTTATAATACCTAAATTGTGTATTTGAAATTGTTCGTTAGATAAAGTGTTTCTTGCATTGATAATAGTTTGCAAAAATGATATACAACTTCTATCTTTCCAAATGTGTTTCAATAGTGATTACAAAGTAATATTCATAAAGAAATTCATTCCCAACTACGATTGAAAAAATAATTTTAATAGTAGTTGTATTTCAATAGTGGCTGTAAAATAATTCTTATAATGAATGGATCCCCAACCACTATTGAAATAATTAGTTCAATAGTAGTTGTATTTCAATAGTAGTTGCAAAGTGATTCTTCTGATGAAATACATCCCCAACCACTATTGAAATAATTTATTTCAATACTGGTTTTATTTCAATAGTGGTTGCAAAGTGATTCTTCTAATGAAATACATTCCCAACCACTATTGAAATAATTTATTTCAATAGTGGTTTTATTTCAATAGTGGTTGCAACAGACGTTTCATACCTGTGACTGTTGAATAAACTTAACTGAAAAATGTTGTCACATGATATGTTAAAGAGCTATAATTCAAATCAATGTATTGGCAAGCATGTCGCTCTTTTGTACCCAAAATAAAGGCCCACCCATTATTTTTATCTTTATTAAAAAACAACAAATGTCTACAAACAATGATGATTTTCCGCTGCAATAATTTTTTTAAAACAACGTTACGATATAATGCTTTAATCCTCAAAATAATAACGTGTCAGAATTATGGAAACTGTTTAAAAGACGTTGTTTTTATTTACTTTTGTTTGAAAAACTATCAAAAAATTGTGTAGATTTTATGCAATTCATCGTTTAAGAAGGGGCACCAGAAAGTAGTTACTATACAGCACATCATCTTTTTAGCAAGACCTTTCTAATGATTAACCAAAATTTTAGCGCCAATCGTAGAATTATAGGCAAGATACATAGCTTGGTTTGAGTAATGTTTTTGTTCACATGAGTTTATTACATTCAACTTAAGATTTTTAAACTTGGTATTTTCTATTCAGCATAGTGCATTTAAAATGTAAACTAACTAAAGCATGTCCCTAGCTCTGTGTACAAACATAGCTCATTGTGCGCAAAAGCTCTGCATCTTGCTTATAATTCGAAGCTTGACTCTCAGATACGGTTATTAATTGTAAATAGAAAATTGTAAACAATTAAAACAAAAGAAAAATGCACTAAAACAAAGAAAGAACACAATTTTTTTTCATCATATAAACACTTATATATTTCTAGCAGCGAAAATAATCTCCGATTAGACTGAAAATGCTGAGCATCTTAACAAAACATGTTACATTAATCAACAATTTCGAAGAGATCGTACCGCATTACATGTACCAATAGAATGAATAGTATTTTATAATATGTTACATGTAATTAGTGCATCCTATTTTGCCCATTTTGCGCAGGTACATGTAAACAATCGGCTGTCTGATTTACCGAAGTCTACATTTGATCCGATACGTAAAAATTCTAAAATACATGCTACAGTTCCCCTCAAGTTAAAAAGAAAAGAAACGAAAATCAAAGCAAGTTAAAACCACCGTCACAAGTGAAAATGTCAACGCATTGAAATATCTAACCTCAATTTACTTCATAAAAACGGCACAAATATAAATTGGATGTTTCAAATATTCCATTCGAACGTAAACTGTTGCACAACAAGCAAATTCATATTTGTCACTATGACTCGTTTATCACAACATGGTTGCTCCAAACAGAACTTTCGTTTTCGATATACGAAATATCGAGCCCGAAGTTAAACTGATTGACACCCATTCTCTCTGTCTTATTTTTATTTTCGTAAATTACTCAAATTTGAAACAGAATTAGCCAATAATTTTTGCAATTTATATTTTCCTTACCATAAGGATTATCTATGCTAAATTACGTTGAATTTGACTCAGTAGTTTTTGAGAAGAAGATTTTTAAAAATGCACCCCCCTTTTTCTATAGTTTCGAGGTTTTCTCCGCTTTGAATAAAGATCGGTCTTTCATTTCTGCAATTTATATTCACCATACAATAAGGATGCTTTGTGCCAAATTTGGTTGAAATTGGCCAAGTTCAAAATGTGAAAAGTTTACAGACGGACGGACAGACAGACGGACAGACGGACGGACGGACGACGGACAAAATGTGATCAGAAAAGCTCACTTGAGCTTTCAGCTCAGGTGAGCTTATGAGAAAATATTTGCAGAAAATAACAAAAACTTGACACAATTGCGTTGCAAGCAACAAGGAGGTCTATCTTCCATCCATTTTTTAAAAGGTGAGATGAAACGTTTTTGCTTCTGTATATATATATATATATATATATATATATATATATATATATATATATATATATTACAAAATATCCCATGTAAAGAGCTATTGACAAAAGGCATAAGACCTCTCTGGGCCCCTTATTTAAAGGTTCAGCCCCTTTTTCTTGCCATTATAGGAAACATCATTATAATCTAAACATTTTTGTAATACTTGTTATAATAAAATATTTCAGCGAAAAGAAGTATAAATTAAGGTGGAATGTTACACCCAAATTTTATTTTATGGATGGTTAAATTATCTTTTCTGATACATGATTTCATTGTTCAAAGAACAGTTGGGTCCCATTATTCGTCAACAGGTCACACCTTGAACAATTAAGAATCCACACTATATCAGGATGCTTGCATATTTAATTACCACATATTGTAGCATTGAAGTTCTCAAGAACAGTTTAAACAATTTTCCATATGTATTCCTAATCAACCTTACAAACAATTCTTGGACCCCAGAATTGTCTAGAGATCACAGTTTGAACAATTAAGAATCAAGACTACAGCAGATCATTGTGTATTTGAAAAGAAACAATTTATTTTAAACTTATATAGTCTTTTTTTAAATTTTGTCAACTGTCAATGAGGACAACTGAGAGAAAATTAAAATAAAATGAAAATTTCCCTGCAAACACCTCTCTGAAACAGCTAGGCTTGATAATACTATTGTCTAAAATTCACCAAAAGTAAAAAATTGTCGCTAACAATAACTTTGCTTGTTAAGTGTTGACAAAACAAAGTCCTCTTCAGATGTTTCTATTTGAGAATGCTAAAAATAAAGGAATGTAAGCTATAAGGAAGCCCAATGTCTAAAATGTTTATAAAGTTTTAATTAATTTATGTTCTCTTGTCAGCTTGGTAAAAATGTAAAATATTCTGTTACATTTGTTGAAATATATATATATGTATGTTCATATGTCGTCACTGAAGTTATTTCAACTTCCAGTTGAAATATGTACCAATTCTATTTCTGTTCTAGTAACTTTAAACATTGCAGTAAATCCAGAGATTTAGAACTTTTTACTTTTTAATCTGTAGGATAGCTAGCTCGATACTTTTTTTTACTGATGGCTTATTTCCAAATGCATCTTGTGTGTTGAATGCATGTATCTACTATTGATGATTCAATATTCTTTATAAACATTGTAAATACATGTAAGATATCATTAAATTGTGCTTACAAGCAGTGCATCGAAAGCCAAAAAATAGTATGTTTTTAACTCGTTGGAATTGATCTTGGTGTGATTTAAATTCTATTACTTATATATATTTCTTAAATAAACATAAAATACCCATTGAAAATCAACACAATTTGCAGGTGCATAAAGTAAAGATTAAACTCTAGAAAGAATCCTTTGTCATATAAACATCAAAGTTGGTTATTCAGGACTATCAAGGCACTTTTTGACATGAAGATCAGGTTATCTGTATTGGGGAATTTGTCATCAACATCATTATGTTGCAAGCTGTTTAATCTCCAGTTGAGTGTTTCTTTAAGTGCACAAAAATAGTTAAACAGAATGAAACTAAAATTAGTAAGCTGGCAATGCTCTGTTAAGAAGTTGTTAATAGCTTGTAATCAGCTGCAATAAATAGATTGAGACTATGCATGGTATTTGACTTTTATTTGACTATTTGCTACTTTCTTTTTTGGATTCCATTGGGAGAGGGATTGACAGATGGCCTTCCACCCCCAGAAATGTACCACCATCCACATTTCAAGGAAACGCCATCCCATCAAGGCTTCATACCATCTACATGGCCACACCCTGGAAGAAGTCTCAAGTGGTAAATATCTCGGAGTCACCATCAGCGAGGACCTATCTTGGCGTGAACACATCAACGCAACCTCGGCCAAAGCCACACGATCAGTTGGATTTCTCAGGAGGAATCTCAGGAATCGCCCGAAGAGCATCCGAAGCCAGGCATTTACAACTCTTGTGCGTCCAGTACTGGAATATGCATCGGTTGTGTGGGATCCCTACCAACAACAACTGATCAGTCGGCTAGAGAACGTTCAGCGCCAAGCAGCCAGATTTGCCACCGGGGACTTCACGTCCAGGGACCCAGGCAGTATGTCTAGCATGTTACACCAGCTAGGATGGGAACCACTGGAGCACCGGAGAGCCAGGAACCGCACCATCATGCTCTACAAAATACTACACCACATTGTAGAGGTCCCGGTTCTCCATCTACTGCATACCAACACCAGCAGAACACGTGGTTCCACCGCCAACAACATCCGGCAGATCAGCACCAGGATAGATGTCTACAAGTATTCCTTTCTTCCAGCAACGATTGTGGCATGGAACAACATCCCAGCCACAATCAGGAATTCTCCATCTGTGGACACCTTTAGACACGCCATCAACACCATTAGCGTGTCTACTATCCTGCATCATTAGACAGCTTGCTTTTAACTTTTACCTTTTATCTGTGTATATAACTTGTTTTAATCTGCTCACCATGGAATCTCGAGCACTGGATTCACGACACTCAAAACTGAGTTTGCTCCACAAAGGGAAGAAGAAGAAGAAGTTTGTATATACATATGAGGATCTAGATCCCAACTCTCATTAGACTTCAGTATTCAGAAGAAAAATTCAGATTCAGAATTATATTTTCAGAATCATATATCTAGCTTATCAATATCTTCATTTCAAAATATATAATTACGCTAAAAATTTATCATTACAAACATAATAAATAATGTTCCCTAAATAAGGCTGCACACCCTGACCCCAGTGGTAAAGCATAAATAGATTTGAAACATCCTCATACTAACTTCAACTTAAAATAATTTTACACATTAAAGGTTACTAGCTTTTGCTTCGTAAGAATTTCTTCTGTATATACCAGGGCTTTTCAATATGTAATTTGTATTGTAACAATGCGCGAATACGCTTTGTACGATTTCGTAGATGATGATACTCTTAATTAGCTCTATTCAATACCAATAGTAAAAATGTTTGGGAAATGGATTAAGAATACTGAACAAACAAGCATTTTGAGAATATTACATAAGCAATACACGTCCCCTACCGGTTTGTATTATTCTATGAAAGCTTCGAAGCATACATCTATTTCAAAACTATTATAAACGAGATGTTATGCTTTAATAAGAGATAAAAGAACTGAGGAAATTCAAACTATATAGTTGATATAGAAATTAAAATAAAAAATGGGTAAAATAATACTCTTTATTTTATCTCCTGTAATTTCGCCAAGTCCATTCAGTATTCGCTGGTAGAAATTTGTGAAAACAATGCACTGTTATGCACAATATCATTTCTTACCGTCTCCTGTACCCCGAATCAACAGACCAACCCGATATTGAACCCGATTATAATGATACCAAAAAAAACCCTGCCAATTAAATTTACAACACAATGCTTGACACTATTTTACAGAACTTAATTGTTTGTTAGAAATGATAAAAAGAATGGTACAAGTAACGCACGATATTATTTCTGACTACATACTCGCCTCGTTTATTCAATACACACCAAACCCGATAACGAACCCGAACATTAAGAAATTGGAATATAAAAAAATTAATTTTCTCGAAAATATGTCAACCAGACGCTACAAAAGTGTAAACTTGGTAGTCAGCAAGTTTCATATTATTCCTCAAACGCATAAAGAAAAAAAGTGTGGAAAACTGAAGTGGGACAGACGGACGGACGGACTGACGGACGCAGAGGAAAGCTATAGTCCCCTCCGGTGAAACCGGTAGGGGACTAATAAAAGCTTATATAAAAGTTCGCACAAAACTCGGTCATTCGGTAATGCAGATTTTTACTGATTTGGGGTAATTTATGGGTCTGATAAGGTATCTTATAAGAAAGTTCGAAGATGGCGAAAGAAATTTCTGACTGGCACAGAGTAAGTCAAAGATTCAGCAAATCTGGCCGTCCTGTCTGTGACTGTAACAGGCAAGACAAATGACTCAAAAGTCAGGGAAATAATTGGAAGTGATGGCAGATTCGCGTATTTTCAAAGTACGAAAGATTTTATGTCAGATAGATACGCACAAATATGGACAGATGACCAAAAATGGGTATAAGTACAAACTGCTAAACAATTGTTAAAAATGTTTCCCAAATTCAATCAAAGACAATTTGCAACTAGTGGGTATAGTTTTTTTGGTTTTTGTTTGTTTTCTTTTTTTTTGTTCTCGTTTTTGTTTTTGTTTTTTGTTTTTGTTTTTGTTTTTGTTTTTGTTTTTTTTTTGTTTTTTTTTTTTTACAAAAAACACGTCTCCCCTTCTCCTCTAGGTTTGTAATATAGGGAAAATTTATTAAGTGAAAAAGTGTGATGTTAGCAAGACTAAATGTCATATCAGTGCATCAGATTTAGCCAAAGAATTTTTTTTTAATTTGATCTTGAAAATTAAACAAGAGGCCCATGGGCAACATCGCTCACCTGGGCAACAATAGCCATAATAAAACTAGCTTTATGGAGTCATATACAAAATATCTGGACAATGTAGTAGAAAAGATCCTGTATAAAAAGATTTTAAAATTTTTCTCTGGATATTCTCTCATGTAAAACATTGAGCCCCTTTTGTAACAGGATGATTTTATAGTCATATCACATATTGAGCATTGCAATTCTCAAGAAGATCTTAAACAACGATTTTTATATATATAAACCCACATCAAACTTTGAACTCTTGTGGGGCCTAAGAATTGTCCAGGGGCCCCAGTCTAAACAATTAAGAATCAATAATATGTCAAATTGCTTGCATATAAGTACATGTAATACCATACATTATAACATTTGCGTTTTTGAGAATATTTAAAAAAAATTTTCCTAGGTAAAAATTTGACCTTCCAATGTGGCCCCACCTTACCCCTGAAAATCATGACTTTGACAAACTTAAACTTACATAGCTGAGGTTGCTTTCACTAAAGTAACAGCATTTCTGACCAATTGGTTTTTGAGAAGAAGATTTTTCTCTATATATTCATATGTAAAATTGAAACCCCAATTGTGGCCCCACCCTACCTCTGTGGATCATGATTTTAACAATCTTTAATCTACACTACCTGAAGATGCTTCCACACAAGTAACACCTTTTTGGCCAGTTGGTTTTTGAGGGAAGATTTTTAAGATTTTCTCTATATATTCGTATGTAAAAATTCGACCACTGGGATTCATGATTTGAACAAACTTGAATCTACACTACCTCAGGATGTTTCCACACATGTTTCAGCTTTTCTGGCCAATTGATTTTTGAGAAGAAGATTTATCTCTATATATTCCTATGTAAAAATTCGACCCCCCACCTTTTTTGGCCCCACCCTACTCCCAGGGATCATGATTTGAACTTGAATCTACACTACCTCAGGATGCTTCCACGCAAGTTTCAGCTTTTCTGGCTGGTTTTTGAGAAGAAGATTTTTAAATATTTTTCTCCATATACTACTTTGTAAAAATTTGACCCCCCTTGTGGCCCCACCTATTCAGAGATCATGATTTGAACAAACTTCAATCTACACTACCTGAGGATGCTTCTACATAAGTTTCAGCTTTTCTGGCCAATTGGTGTTTGAGAAGAAGATTTTTAAAGATTTGTATCTATATATTCCTATGTAAAAATTCGACCCCCCCCCCCTTGTGGCCCCACCCTACCCCCGTGTATCATTATTTGAACAAACTTGAATCTACACTACCTGAGGATGATTCCACACAAGTTTCAGCTTTTCTGGCCACATGGTTTTTTAAAGATTTTTGAAAGATACCAACAAATTTTCAATAATTCTTAATTATCTCCCTTTTAATGAGGGCATGGCCCTTTTTTAGCAAAGTTGAATCCCCTTCACCAAAGGATGTTTTCTGCCAAGGGTTCAGCTATGTTTTATCATTTATATATGGTTCAAGTATTATCTTATGTTATGACTTGGATAATATTTTTCAAATGATAAATGACCTTGAGATTCAAAGTATGTCAGGGTCAAAACTTTGCTATATTTAACTCTTCTTTATATCATCTATGTTTTACGTTTGAAGTCTTTCAGTCATAGGGTTTTGAAGTTATCTTCTGGACAAAATTTAGGATTTTTTCTTAAATTGACCTTGAGAAAAGAAAAGGGTCAAGGTAAAAAAAAATTAACAACATTATTTCTCAGTGTATTATTATTGTTCATTGTTTCAAGTTCGAAGTATTTCCATCAAAGCATATTCAGGAAATGACTGAGAATGTTTTTTTTCTAATTTAACCTTCAAATTAAATTTTAAGGTCACGTAAAATTTTTGGTAGGGTTCAGCTAGGCTATATATCATTTATCTATCTATGGTACAAGTTTAAAGTCTGTATGATTAAGGAATCTCGTGTTATGGCCCAGACAATATTCCTCAGAAAAGCTTGACCTTGAAAAACACAAAAGGTCAAGGTAAAAATGTGGGTATAATTTAGCTACATTTCATATCATCTATCTATGGAACCCAATGATATGACCTAGACAATATTTTTCATAAGATGATTGAGATACAAAATAGATCAAGGTCAAACATTTGGATATTGGTCACTTCCTCTCTAGATCATCTATCTTTTTTCCAAGTTTGAAGTCTATGGGTTGAAGGATATCGAAGTTACAGTCTGGATTTTTTTTTTATTTATTCTTTTAATTTGACCTTGAGTTCGAAAAAAAGTCAATGTAAAAAATTTAACAACAGTAAATCTACGTGTATTATCATTGTTCTTTGTTTCAAATTTGAAGTCCTTCTGTCAAATTATATTCAGAAAATGACTGAGAATGGGTTTTTTTCTATTCTGACATTGAAAAAAAAAATTATGTCAAGGTTAAAAGATTTTGGTAGCGTTTAGCTAGGTTATATACCATCTATATATGATGCAAGTTTAAAGCCTGTATGTTTAAGGAATCTCATGTTATGGTCAGGAAAATGTTTTTCAGAATATTATGGACCTTAAGAAACAAGATGGGTCAAGGTCAAAAATTTTGGAGGCGTGCACTCTTTCTCAATATCATCTATCTATGTTCCAAAGAAGTCTTAATGTCAATGAGTATTTAAGTTACGGCCCAGGCAAATTTGGATGAAGAAGAAGAGGAAGAAAATCGACAAAAACATTTCTCCCCTTGAAAGGTGAGACAAAAATATTGTTACTGGTGACGACACATGGGTTCACTATTTCAAACCAGTAATACAAGGAAATCAAAGATTACAGAGCTTACCGAGACAAGACATCACTTATATGACACCACATTTGTCATATTATATGAAAATCATATTTAATGATTTTCATTAGATTTTGTATATCATTGTGTGGTTTGACAAAATATTGTATAATATCAAATGTTACAATATTGTTTCATATAAACTTAGATATAGTCATCAAAGGGCAGTTGCTCAAAAACTTTAACCTGCTCCAAAAACTTTGACCTCCTCTAGCAACTGAAACCTATGGCTCAGATTCAGCATTCAAGTCTTTCAAGTGCATAAGTATCATAAGATGCACAATTCACGCAAGTTTGGGGAAGATACGACCAGCAGTAACTTAGATATGGCTATCAAAGTGCACCTGCCCCATAAACTTTAACTTGCTCCAAAAACCTTAACCTCCTCCAGCATCCGGAACCTATGGCTCAGATTCAGCATCCAAGCCTGTCAACTTCACAAGTATCATAAAAAGTACCATCCACACAAGTATGAAGAGGATAGGACCAATAGTAACTTAGATATGGCCATCAAAGGGCACTTGCTCCAAAAACTTTAACCTGCTCCAGAAACCTTAACCTCCTCCAGCATCTGAAATTTATGGCCCAGATTCAGCATCAAAGTCTTTTAAGTAGGTCCAAGATCCACCATCCATGCCAGTTTCGTGAAATTAGGACAAGTAATAACTTAGGTACAGGACCTGCTCAAAAAAATTTAACCAGGTCCGGACGCCGAGGCCAGGGGTATAGCATAAGCTCCCCCGACTTCGTCTCAGTGCTAAAAAGCTCAAGAAATAGTATCTTAAACTACGCCCTTATCAGGATTTAGGCATATTCGTCTACTTTATGATACTGCTCCATCACATACACGTACATCTGAGCATGTGAAGCAATTTTTGAAGTCAGGGAAGGTTACCATCTTGCAACTCCCACTATACTCTCCAGATCTACCCAATGCAACTTTTCCTTTTTCCAAAATTTAAAAAAGTTCTTATCTGGTCGTCGTTACAAGTCCCGACAAGCCCTTGGCTCAGTCATCAGTCAGTGCCTCAGAGGTCTACCTAAATCAGCGTACCGTGACGCATTTCAGAAATGGATTCAAAGATAGAAATTATGTATTTCAAACCGCAGAGAATACTTTAAAAGGATGTAATCTTCATTTCACTATTTGAGTCGAATGCTTTTGAAATATCTTACAATACACATTACATACCTAACAACCGTCGTAAACCTTTAATTCAAGAACATTTATTATGTTACCCCATTTCCCCAGCTTGACCCACAGGGGTAAAAGTAATACAAAACATATAATTTGGTACATTAGCTTTCTTTTGTACTATTTTTAGTTTTCAGAATAATTCTTAGTTGTTTGCTACATATTTCTACCATACACATTATCATAATTTGAACCCACTGAAATCTAACAAATATCAGAAAACTTATGTATGTTAAAATTTGGATATTACATACTTTTTGGTTCTTCAGAAAAACACCTTTAAAACACTCCACCCTATTATTACTCTTTCCTAATTTTTCCCATTTGAAAGATACCTGGTCCTTTATTAAAAGAAACTTGAAAGCCCTTTCCCCTAGGATGCTTTGTGCAAAGTTTAGTCGAAATTAGCCCTATGATTCTAGAGAAAAAGATGAAAATGTGAAAGTTTACGACGATGACAACAACAACAAAAGAATTTTGATCAGAAAAGCTCACACGAGCCTTTGGCTCTGATGAGCTAAAAACATATAAAATTCAAATCATTTCTGATTATCTGTAGAAAAAAAATTATAGGAATTGGTTGAATTTGTTTAGAGAAATCACGTTGACAAATGTTTATGGGAAGAAATAAGAAGAAACAGTATGCAAACAATGAAGTATTTCATTGGAAAGGGAAGACATTAATGATATGGTATTCTTATGAACACGGACAGCATTTATCATAGTTGAAACGAGAAACCCTTAACGCTACTTGGTTCGATATTTAAATATTACCTTATCAAATTGTGTTCCATGCAAACCAATTATCCTCGCAAGTTTTAAAGTTTCACCTTTATTTTCACCCGCAAAACAAGACTCTTTTTGCAAAGATAGAATTATTCTAAGTTAATACAAATAAATTTGTGAGGTTACAAAAAATAAAAATTACATGCGACATGTAAGTGTTAACAAAAACTATCCAAATGGTATTGTCTCCGTAACCTTGGTTGGGGTAACTCTATCAGCCCGATTTGTTTTGCATCGATTACTTATTCAATTTTCGGAATGATTTGTGAAAAAAATGTAAACAATTTTTGTTGTCTCAACTCTTTGAAAGCTAACTAAGGCTGTTTCAAGCAAAAGACTATTTTCTGATACAATCAGGAGGCTCCGCCTTGGTAAAAAATTGCTGAAAAGCAACTTATTACTATCTTTTATAGCCAGTAAAAAGGTAAATTATATTTATTTTTCAATTTTGGGTTTAACAATTGTTTTTCATTAGTTTAACAGACAAATTTGTGAAAAGGAAGTTTTTGGGAAATACAGAAATATCTTCTTGGTGGTACTTGGCAAATAGACTTACAACACGCGTTATTCGGATACTTAGTCATTAACCTAGTGATTGTAAACACCTTCTCTACGTCAAATTTTGTAAATTTATTTGAATGTTTAACAAAAAGGCAAATTAATAGAAAAAGAAAACAGAATAAAATTCTTAATTTGTTAAAATTTTTTGGATTAAATGTTAAAGCACCTGTAATGACTGGTTCTCCCTTCCCAACTCTTGTAAAGCTGCCTGTGTATCGTCCAACTTTCTTCTCAAGTCTATTGATTCTTGTCTTAGGTTCTCACATTTTTCCTCACTTGTTAAGCACCTTACAATAAAAGAAACATCAAATAATTATACATTTAACAAAATTCCTTATTGTTTACCCTGATAATAGAATAATTTTAAAATTATGAAATACAATAATGTGAAATTCTCAACTTTTCGTCTTCTCATCAATAGCACATATAAAATAAGACAATACCAATTGAAATCAATTCCCTAAACTTCAAAACAAGGAGCTGGTATTTTGCTGTGTGTGTGCTTAAAATAAATGGCAACTAGTTGACTCATTTTGACCTCGAAATTGTTTTAAATATTAAGCAATCCAAAATGGTTACATAATTTTTCTCTTCTATAAGTGTATCGTCATTTCAATCGGCAACGTAAAACAATCTGACAGCTTTGGGCAAAATTCAACCAAATCCGGAAATGTTTTTGATATCCAAGCAAAGGTAAAGGACTAATGTCGCTACCAGAGGTCAAATATCTTTTTAACCACCCCAACTGCAAGACAACAAATAAGTTTATTTCATTTAATAAAAACATTACATTGGGTGAACACTTAGAACTTTGGTTCACTGTTTGACCCAAATTCAATGTAAATGTATTGATTATCATTATACTGTATTATCGGTTGTATCACTATTTACTCTATCCAAAGGATCTTCACATACTCACAAAAATCATATCTAAACACCCTTAACCTATACTAAGTTAATATGAATTTTCCGTTTACCATGCATTGGATACACTTAGTGATTTAAGCATCTAATTTTTCAGAACCTATTTTCTTAGGGATTGCAATTTCTAACCAGTCACTCGGTCGGGATGATGGTAACTGGTTACAAAATCAGTAATCGTTTACTTGTATAAAATAAAAAAAAGTTGTATATTTTAACGTAATTTCATTATAAATTTTGTAAATCAAGAGACATTAATATTTGATCAAGTTAAATTGGAGATAGTTAGGGCCCTGGGGCTGCGATCATGAGGGAAATTGGTCTGTACAAGTGTTAATTATTAAGAATGTTAAAACAACATGCCGCTGTCCTGTTGTTCAGCTTTCCTTTAATCATACTAAATCACTGTTGAGTTTACAATTATTGTTTTAGCTACTTTCAATGTTTTGATTGTGTGGTGTTTTTTTGGGAAAATTTAATTTACATAGCAAATGCATTTATTTATATTGGGCACATACATGTTATAACGATCGGGGAAAGATGTTTACTTCAAACAGAACATCAAGAGCTTGTTATATGAAAACTTTAATCGACCTTTGTTGATCACATTTTATTTGATAAGTTGACCTGGCTATGAAATTGTGACATAAGCATGTTTGCTCGTTCATTTAGACTTTTTTTTTTTTTTTTTTTTTTTTTTAAATTTTTTAATGATGAATATATTACATTAAAATTTCTGATTTAATCATACTTTAAACAGAATATTTCTATCGTGGTTTTCGTGGTATTTGTGACAGTTATCAAAAAAATAAAAATATGACATAAATTTGTCTATTGATACGAGCAACCGGTTAATCGGTTGGAACGAATTGCGATTAACCGATTTGCAATTCTACAATCGATTGCCATCCCTAGATGTTTTCTAATTCAGAATCACCAACCACTAAAGTTTTGATTAAATGCATGACACAGAAAATATATACACATACACATGCATAATGACTTACCTTTCAAGTAATATTCTCCTTTCATCATTGTTGTTCTCTAATTTAGCCTCCATCTCTGTCTCGGTAAAGAAGAAAAAGTTGTGAATTCAAACTAATGAGACACCGTTGAGATGGTGATCATCTCAAAGGGCCCTTTGTGTCTAAGTACCGTAGTGGACAATGCACTCATTTCTTACCGCTGCGACCCGAGTTCAATCCTCGTGATCGACAGTGGTTGTATGTGAAAGGGTATGGTAGTTGCCTGCTTGGACACACAGGTTATCTCTGGACACACCGGATTCCTTTCACATCAATGACCCCCTCGCGCTCACATCCGTGCAAACAAGAGATAATAATATAAGTTGTAGAGCTAATCGATGTCAATCGATACAAAATAAATAAAATTAAGTTTTAAAAGGTTCCTAGTTATATAAAGGACATTTGTTGAAAAGCATTTCAGGGGATTTTGCTTTGATCTTAACATATGACTAACAAATTTTCCAATTAGCATAGAACTATAAATTCAAGCTGATTGCAAATCCCTTACCTATGGGGTTTCTTTTAATTTTAATCTGAGCAAGATTAAGCGAATGGAAAAAAATCCTGGTCTATAACTTGATTTTAAAGAGATCTGCTGACCATTACATTTACCATAGAAACAAGGTTCAAAGGCACTATATAACCTTTACCCGAAAGCTCTGTTAATATAAAGTATAAGCCAGATAGGCCTAAGATGATGGAAAATATGCTCTATACAAATTTTTAAAATGTGGTCTGTTTGACCTTGACTTAGAAACTTAACTCAAGGTCACTCCACACTCTTTGACCAATTACACTCCGTGGGTTAAGTATGAGCCAGATTGGACCAAGGGGAGAGAAAATATGCTCGAAACAATTGATCTTTGACGAACATACGAACTACAATCGCACAAACTACTCCAATCCAACCGGAACAATTTTTAATTCAAGCTGAATTGGCAAGAGTTGAACAGATCGAAAGCGTAAACTGTACCTCAAGAGAGCATAACGTATAAATTATTTGTTGATTGAACAAGTAAATAAGCGATATCTAATCTAAGTAAGTCAGGTTCTGTAAATACTGTAGGTTGTTTTCTTTCCACGATGCTAAAATTTTACGATTTGTTGCAAATGACCATTTAGGATGGCTGTAATTCTATGCTTCAAAAAATGTACTATTGTGTGACACTGAAATATTACTGTCTGGTAAAGAAAAAACGGCACTTGGGAATTGACTAAATTAGAAGCAAATCACTATATTGAATTCAAAAAATGTTCAAGTACTAGCTGTCTTGATCTTCAAAAATTCAAGAGTATGAATAAGTTTTTGTCCGACTTTTAACCCGATATAAAATGCTGAAATACTACACCAGATTAATTAAAACGAAGGCCAAACACAATGTTTTCTATTTTCTTTTATTACCATGGCTAAATGTAGAATGACTGTAGAAATTTCTTGAAATAAATTAAATTGATTCACATTGTGGTCCCTTGATTAATGTAGAAGTCATTGTATTAAGGTAACATCCCATATTGCTTTTTTCCTAGCTTATTGCTTTCGGAGTATAGATTGGATGAAATCGATTAATGTTTTTATGAAAGATAAACAAATTACTTTGAATGTCTGATGACATTTATAGTAAAACTTATCCTATATGTTATTTTCTTTTTCAAAATAAAAATTACAAAAAATGATGGAAATTCAATTTTGAAATTAAATTGAATAATTACTATTTGTATTATCCATTCTCTGCTATTAATGTTATTCTCTGTCCCAAGTTTCTGCTTCCACCACGTTTTGCTTAATATTGCAATAATCATTTATACCTTAGTGCCCAAAAAATTCCGAGTATTCTGTTTTAATCTTAGAAATTTCGCCATATATCAATTTCAGTTGTTTTTTTTTACTGACAGTTAAGTTTATTTATTAAGAAAATCAACAAAAAATGATGGAAAAGATAACCTGGTAGACACTATAAATTTTATTTGATTTGAAACCACTGAAGTTTTGAGTAAATATTAAATAATCACCTAGTTTTCCCCCCATTAATTGGTCGTTGAGTTTGTTTGCCTCCTCCAAAGCTGCCAGATTGGAAACAAGATCTCCTCTTATAGTGGTTAAGTTCTCATTGAGAACTGACATCTCTACTTCAAACTTTGCTTTTTCTTCATCTGTTTGTCTTTTCAAATTTTCGAATTCCTGGTTAGTGCTTATCTATTAAAACACAAATCTAACAATTATTATAAATGCAAAAGATGCAATTAATAAAAGTATAGTTAAACAACACTCTCCACCCTATAGCTAACGAAATGACAAAACTGCGTAGAAAAATAGCAACTTTTGATATCTAAAATAAAAATCCTTTCATTTATGTGTTCTGCTTATAAAAAAGATTAAATCAAATCAGCTACGGTATGGACTTTCTAAGTCATATACCAAAAACGGAAAATAACACCGCTTTAGTAAGCTTTGATGTCACCAGCCTCCATACGAACATTCCACAACTTAGGACCAGAAGCAATTTCCTTCTTGATGGACAAGCAGGGTAACCAAACTGACCAAAGATTTTCAAAGAGTTTAAATTGGAAGGATTACAACTCGTACTTGAAAACAATTATTTCTTTTTTGACGATGAATACTACATACAAATTACAGTGGGCTTTAAAGTTGCACCAATATATGTAACTTTAGTATTAGACATTCTTGAGGAAAAAATGTATGATGAAACACAGGATGAAACACAGGATGTATTTGGAGCTGAATTCGCAAATTACATAAAAAAAATCAATGGACGCGTTACCTGGACGACTGCTTCATTTTTTTTTTGGAACAGATCACGTGATGATTTACTAAAATTTCAAAAGTTACCAAATGAACTGCATAAAAACATTCATTACTGAAACCAATGATAAAGAGCTCCCCGTCTTGGACGTACTTGTTTAAATTGTTTAAATCTTCAGTTGATTTAAACAATAACTTGGTATCTGGGTAGAGTAAAGTACAAAAACAAATCCAATGCTCAAACGTTTATCTACACTGCTTTCGCCCTGCGGGCACTTCAGTAGATATACACAAAACACTAGTATACATCTGGTGTCAACACGAGTCTTTCTGAAACCAGACAGTAATATGTAAACGGTGTGACCGTTGGACCGAGCGCAGATTTATAACAGTGCAGTTCGATTTTTGTAGAACAAAATTTATTTGAAACGCACACAGTAGGATCCGCCTGCATGGTTGCCTTCTCAAATCATTAGCCAAAGTTAAACTAAATGTCGCGTGCTCAGTCTACATTACGACGTCATTTTTTATATGTAAAACGTACAAGTTTTGTCTTCGGAAATAGCCGAAGAGAGAAACGTAATTTCGAATTTTTTTAATTTCTTCTTTCATTGTTCATCAATTTAATTCATATGTTGACTACCGCGGTAATAAAATTGAATATGTTTATCAATTTAATTCATATGTTGACTACCGCGGTAATAAAATTTAATACTTTATTCAGTATCTAAAAGATCTGTTCCTTGGTGTCAATGTTTTTATTTTCCATCTGATAATTTGATAAGACATACGTAGAACTAGTCTTGTTTCTTGATTGAAGCACTATTGAAACGTATCTGGTTTCCACTTTAATTTCTTTTAATTTAAATTACATTCAAATGAAACAGTGGAACGTTTTAATCGAGTTTAGGGGCAGTAAACATCGATAAGTGCTAGTCAATCAATGATCGAGCTAACTTTTTAAAAACAAAATGGCGGCCTCTATGGCGGCGCCCAGGGCTGGAAGAAATGTTTTTAGCCCATAGTACCCCTGATTCAACCCTCTTTTTTCACTGATTTTCTTATATATACGTGTTACCATTAATCCTCGCTTCGTGAGGCGGGCTACGCCTGCCTTTCTCTGCGCTCGGTATTTTTGTTTACAACTGAGTAAATTATCTCAAAATTCATCTTAATACCTTCGAAGCTTTTATTCTCCGATTAGTTTAATTAAACAAACATTTTAGTCAATCCAAAAACTGATTGCCCTTTATTGGTTTAACATATCTCATACCAGTTTGGTCTGTAACTTTGAATTTTCCTCCTTTAAAGATTGCTGCAAACTCTTAAACGCCTTTGTATCCTCCGATTTTTCCAGCTTTACCTGCAGATTGAATGTACAAAATTTTATACAACATAAATCATATACATTAAGCCAAACAATTACATTTTTATGTCCTTAATATTTAACAAAACCATAAACTTTTATTAGTAAAACGGTTACCGACTAGTAGAGAGCTTATGATTTTAGTTCTTATACATTCTTTATCATTTATAACAAAAGGCCCACTGTTCTAAAGGTCACATGAGACTATAGCCCATATCTAGACGTGTAAGAATATCTTATAATCTTATATGCATTTAAGCATTCTAAACACTGCACGAAAAAATTGGTTTCAGTGCTTGTGCATGCAAGCAAGATACAGGTCTAACAATTCCTTTTATTATGTACTAAATAAGTTAGTGCCATGTCTTATACATTGTTAAAGTATAGTGGTAAAAGTTCTGTTAAGCGGTTTTTTTTCATTTTGCAAGTTCACTGCGAAAAAAATAACAATGTTTAGTGTTTTTCGCTTTCAATTTTGTTATAAACCTGAGGGGTTTTCTATTCAGACCTAAGTAATTAAACAAAATGAAAAAACAAGTTATGTTAAAAAGAGAGATCCGTTACTCGCTGACATTGTATAACTCGACTACTGACACTTAAATTTTGGTGACCACTGGAAATAATCAGATATACAAGAATTTTAAACATTAATTTTGGAAAAATTGATTTTTGAAAATGCTTAGCTCAAGTTGTGGTCATGCTACTTGAAGAAGTTTAAAAGCACCACTGTTCTATTAATGTGTCAAAATTCATTTGAATTGCAAGCTTCTTGGTATAAAAAACGTATTTTGAAAAACAGAGCTTTTGATATACATTAATTACTGGACACCTGTGTATGGTTTGAGGAGACACAGGGCACTGATCACGTGACTATCATTGCAATAATGCTTTGATGTGCTAACTCTATTATGACGTCACAATTGATTTGATTGTATGATACTATGATGTTATTTATCCATTATGACGTCAAATATGATTGAATAGATCTTTTTTCCGTACTTCACGGCTCGTAAGTAGTCATTGTCACAACATGAGTTGGGGAAAATTTGACATTTTTAATTTTAGAAATGTAAATGTACAAAATCATAAGTAGTTAATTTAATCAAATATATATTCTGATTATTATTCAGTTAATTAATAAATCTAAAGAATGTATTACTTTTTTGATGGTTCAAAACAGAAATTGAAACAAAAAGTCGTAATTTCAGAATAAGGGGTAGGGGTGATTCCTATTGTAGTATCTCCCTTGAATGCCAAGAAAGTTGCCAAGAAAATTTTATAAGTTATAAAGCACATGCTAAGGTTGATATATATCATTTTTTTAAAAAAAAATTCATTGAGAATTGTTTATGTGCCATCACATTTTGTTCAAATTTAGAATCAAAAACTCCAAAATTTGAAGTGCTGATTTTAGCAATATTTTGATAAAATTATGATATTGCTATGTAAAAAAGCCAATGTTGTAAATAATTTTGAAATTTGTTTCCGTTCTTATAATTAATGAATATAATTTGCAAATAAATTCCATCAAATAAAATAATTATTACAGAAAATTGAAATTGTCAAAAAAAAAATACATAATGCCAGAAAAGGGGGACGATTCCCATCAAAATATCTCCCTTGCAAGGTAACAAGAAGTCATGAAAACAATATATATTGTAGAGGACACCTTAATGTTAATGTGTTAAAAAAATCAAAAAAAAATCATTGACAAATAATTTTACACTGCAACGTCCTGTTCCCCCTTTAAGTTTGATTTATTGCGTGATGCAGTTTTTAACCAAAAATTAACACTTAAACCAAACGTTTTGTTAAAACAAGTCTTATTAAAGCCATATATGCCGTTTTTTTCTATGTAAGAAATCCGACCCAAACTTTGTCAGTGTGATTATCTGTATAAAAGAAAACATTGTGACGAATGCGCCATGTTATTCTTTGGTATTAATTGAATACTACGGTTATTTTATGTAAGGAGAAATGAATATTTTCTTATGCATATTTATAAATGATTCATGCAAGTGTATATCTGTGCATGACATCATGAAAAATAATCGAGAGCAACAGCATGGGGGAAGAGAAATGGCAGCAATTTTGTTAACAAATTAAATAGTGGAAATATTCCAACATAACTTTCTTAACGAAAAAATAAATATTTTCAATAAACATATAGACGACCATTTCAATTCATACCTAATCAGAGAAAAAATGAAACAGAACGTCAGTATTACATCTTTAGAGGGCCCCTCGACTCAAAACATTTGTTGTGTCTGTCTTTTTCTTTCTTTTGTCTACGAATGTGTTTGCCTGCTACCAGTGTGCTGACCACGCTTTCGCGTCGACTTTTTGTTTGCATACTGAATAGGCTTGCAACATCACGTGATCAGGTGATTATGAATATTTCAAACTGAGGCATTTACAGTCTGGGTCGGTGTGTAAAAAAAATATTTGGAAATTATATGCAATATTTTTAAATGCGTTTGGATTAAATTGTATAATTTTGCAGAAAGTTTCTTATGTAGCTTGATGAAAAATACACAAACATTTCTTTCTCTAAAAACATTCATTAAACACGGCATATATAGCTTTAAGACTTAATCTAATTTGTATCGGGAGAGACACCAAATATACAAAAATATGCAGACATAATCTGTTTCTCCCATATTTTACTCAGCTACCTCATTAGACATCAAATTTGTTTGTGATAATGATGAAAGTTGCAACAGCTTTCACATTGGTGGCTTGAACCAGAATAAATTTTATATATAATTTACGTCTAACTACAAACGATAAAATTGAATCTACTACTGGGATCCACTCTCCTTGGTAATTCCATTGTAGGGATGATCTTTAGAGATAATGCGTTGTGCTTGTACAACATGTGTGTATGAAAGCTCTATCAATTCACAAGGAACAAACAACAGTAACCAAACAGATAATCATGGATCGTAAATGAAAAATATATGATTCTTTATATAACGATACTATGTAGAGAAAAGGGGGAAATGAGATATAGTACACAGTCATCATGCTGAAAAAGATCAAATTGAAACAGTAGATGAGAATTTTTTTTTGGGGGGGGGGGGGATGAGTGGGTCTTCGGCCTGATTTTTTTTACCTATAAGAATATAATATGAGACGAAACAACCAACGCAAATCATCGTTTTGAAATGTGCTCAATATAATTTTCATTATGAAATTGTTCATAACATGCAAAATACCATTTTTGTCAATTCAAAAGAAAAGGCAGCACATGCTCTAAATATAAATGTAATGGCTAAAATATTCATCAATTTACTAAGTAAAGTAATCCCATGTATTAGTCAGAGGGAAGAGGAAAAAAACAATTTGATAAAAAAATTTTTGATACTCAAATGTCTTATGAAATGTAATACAATACTTTACAATGCATTAAGCTTTATAACATTGAAATTAAAGACTTCATAAATGGTTACATTATTTACCTGTTGAAATTGTACGTTTAATTCCTCCAGCTGGCTGCCTAGTTTTATCTTTTGGTTAATTAAAAGTTCTTTTGCTTCTTCAAGGCTTTGAAACTCCTGCAAGCATAATAAACAAGAAGCCAATGGGTCACATCACTCCTTTTAGTAACATTTCTATAGGGATTTAATATTGTTAATTGTTTTGTATTTTAAAGCTGCTTTGATCGATTTTTTGGCTATTACAGTTTTAAATAAGCTTCCATACAAACCAATTATCTTGGAAAGTTATAGAACTTAACCTATTATACCAGCTGAATCGGTCCCCTTTCAAAGATAGTAATAGTCCGAAGTAGATAAAACTAAAACAAAAACAAGCAACCCAGGGGCCACATCGCTCATCTGAGTAACATTTCCCATAACTCTAGTCAGCTAGCGTAAGCGTTTGGAATTAAGGAAAGGCTATCCAGTCTAATATAAACAATGTAATCCAAAAGTAAAAGTGGCACAGCCAAAGGCCAAGCACAGTGTCAATCTATTTAATTCAGCTCATTATAAGCAATCTGCGAATAAACAACTACTTATCAGAGTTATGCAAGCTTACTTATTTGAGTTTAATTCAGTTTAATTATTTTGATCGTGAAGTAAACAGCTAACCTGTTCATTGTTTTTATATGCATTTGAGGATCTTGATCCCGACTTTAAGTTGACTTCGATATTCAGTAAACATGTTGTTTTTTTATTTCTAACATATCAATGTATTCATTTAAACAAAAGGCCCATGGGCCACATCGCTCATCTGAGGAACAATAGGTATGATAAAATCAGCTTAATTTAGTCATAATACAAACTATCTGGACAATGTAGTATAATACATGTAGATCTTGTATAAATAAACAAGAGGCCAAGTGGCCTTAACGGTCACCTGAGTACCATAGCCCATACACAAAATTGTCGAGGAGTCTCATAAATGCATTTAATTGAGTTTCATAATGGATTAGAAGATTATAATAATGTAATGACATCCAACTCCCTGCCTGAAATCTTTTGGAAAGGACTCGATCTTAACCCTATAGTTTAGCACAAGACTTGATGCTCTTAACAGAGTGTATGACATACTATAGAAGAGGTGCCCAGATTCCATTCAATTTATTTATCCCACGTATGTTATATCTTTTCATAGATAAACTAAAACAAGGTTGCTTGTATACTACTTATTACTTTACTATTAACAAGTCTACTTGTTTATCTTAAAAAATTTAAAAACTGTTTTTGTTTCAAATGATAAAAATACTTGCATAACTATTTTGATCATACAACTTTATAATTACATTCTATTTAATGATTTATTACTAAATATGAACAAGCCAAGGAAGATAACTCCATTATGAAGAAGCAAGGGAAGATAACTCCATTAACTGTTATAATCCTCTTCCCTGAACTCTTTTCAAATGCTTTCACAATATCTTATCAATAACTTTGATGGACAGCTTCATTATTTTTTTATATTCAATGATTAATTACTAAATATGAACAAGCTAAGGAAGATAGAGGAGTTCATAACCATGCATTCAGTTTTTTGCCCACATGTGTGGGAGTAAAGATTTTTAAGATTTAATACATTTTTACTATATGGCTATATTGGCCCCACCCTAGGGCCTAAACCCCTGTCGCAGGGGTCATGAATTTCAAAATTTAGGTAGAAGACTTCATGGACATCATATCAATGCATTTACTTTTTCACTTTTCACAAATATATACGGGAGTATAAAAGAAGATTTTCTAAGATTTAATACATTTTAACTATATGGCCATATTGGCCTCACCCTAGGGCCTAAACATCTATCCCAGGGGTCATAAATTTCACAATTAAGGTAGAAGACTTCATGTACATCATATCCATGCATTTAGTTTTTCACAAATATATATGGGAGTAGAGAAGAAGATTTTCTAAGATTTAATACATTTTTACTATATGGCCATTTTGGCCCCACCCTTGAGCCTGAACCCCTGACCCAGGGACCATAAATTTCAAAATTTTGGTAGAGGGCTTCATGGATATCATATCCATGCATTTAGTTTTTCACAAATATCTATGGGAGTAGAGAAGAAGATTTTCTAAGATTTAATACATTTTTACTATATGGCCATTTTGGCCCCATCCTAGGGCCTGAACCCCTGACCCAGAGACCACAAATTTCACAATTTTGGTAGAGGGCTTCATGGACATCATAACCATGTATTTAGTTTTTAACAAATATCTATGGGAGTAGAGAAGAAGATTTTCTAAGATTTAATACGTTTTTACTATATGGCCATATTGGCCCCATCCTAGGCCCTGAACCCCTGACCCAGGGACCATAAATTTCACAATTTTGGTAGAGGGCTTCATGGACATCATATCCATGCATTTAGTTTTTCACAAATATCTATGGGAGTAGAGAAGAAGATTTTCTAAGATTTAATACGTTTTTACTATATGGCCATATTGGCCCCAGCCTAGGGCCTGAACCCCTGACCCAGAGACCACAAATTTCATAATTTTGGTAGAGGGCTTCATGGACATCATAACCATGCAATCAGTTTTTTCCTCACATGTGTGGGAGTAGAGAAGAAGATTTTTGAAAATTTGGCTGTTTTTTGCATATTTGGCCCCACCTGTGGCACCATGGGGATGGTAGAGCCACCAATTTCACAATTTACATTCCTTTTACCCTAGAGATGCTTCAAACCAGAAATGGTAACAATTGGCCTTGTAGTTTTTAAGAAGAAGTTAAAAATGTAAATTGTTAACGCACGACGCACGACGACGGACGAAAACAGATAGCAATAGGTCACATGAGTTTACTCAGGTGACCTAAAAACCATTTTTCCTCCTGAATTTTCTTAGGTTTATAATCAAGTCCCTTTTCTAACAGGATGATTTTATAGTCATATCACATGTTGAGCATTGCAGTTATCAAGAAGGGCACCACAAAGCGGAGCATCCCCTCGCCAAATGAAAATTTTGTGTGGGGAAATGTACTATTTAGGAATAAACATGTAATTGAAGAGATCAAATATTTAACTTGTTAAAAACCACTTTGAAATAAAATATTTCGTTTATTCCTATCCCCATGCACGCTCTGGGGTGTATCCATAGAGGAGGGTGCATTTACGTGGTTGTACAATTCCTCCCATTATTAGCAAAATCACATCACAAACGTGTTAAACTTTAGTAATATAGTTTTATAAATTCTCTTTATCTAGTGATATACATTACACATTTAGACAGTGTAGGCCAAAAAAAGTTTCATATTGAAAATGAAACGTAGCTAAGACCCCAGACGGGCGATTTATAGTCTGCCCTATGGGAAAATTCCAGTTAACATGTCGTAGTTTTAAACCCAATATTTTAAAAAGAGTAACGTATCTACATTTTTCATTTAACGATTAACATAAAATGAATTCCCGGTTAATCATGTTGACATTGAAAATGAAACGTAGCTAAGATCTCAGACTGGCGATTTATAGTCTGCTCTATGGGAAAATTCGAGTTAACATGTCGTAATTTTAACCCCAATATCTTAAAAAGAGTAACGTATCTACATTTTTACATTTGACAATTTACATGAAATGAATTCCTGGTTAAAAATCCTACCATCGTACCCCCGGTATCATGATTGAACAAACTTGAATCTATCCTACCTGAGGATGCTTCCACAAAACTTTCAGCTTTTCTGCCTAATTAATTTCTGAGAAGAAGATTTATTAAAGATTTTTCTCTATATATTAAAATGTACAAATCCAACCCCTAATTGTGGCCCAACCCTACCCACCGGAGAAGAAGATTTTTAAAGATTTACTATATATATTCTTATGTAAAAGTTTGATCCCCCATTGTCGCCCCACCCTACACCCATGGGTCATGATTTTCACAACTTTGAATCTACACTACCTGTGAATGCTTCCACACAAGTTTCAGCTTTCCCAGTTGATTAGTTTTTGAGAAGAAGATTTTTAAAGATTTACTCTATATATTCTTATGTAAAAGTTCGACCCCCCCCCCCTCCAATTGTGGCCCTACCCTAC
Source organism: Magallana hongkongensis (assembly GCA_016163765.1). Classification (NCBI taxonomy): domain Eukaryota; kingdom Metazoa; phylum Mollusca; class Bivalvia; order Ostreida; family Ostreidae; genus Magallana; species Magallana hongkongensis. The sequence continues at coordinate 46,322,953 of WFKH01003881.1, forward strand.
CCCCGGGGGTCATGATCACAGGGCGACAAACCATCTTTAAGCAAGTCCTTAAAGGTGGCTTAAAGGTGGCGTAAAGGCGGCTTAAAGGATATCGATCTTTAAGCCACCTTTAAGTCACCTTTAAGCTAGTGCTTATAGGTCCTTAATGTCCAAACTTCTTTAAGCCACCTTTAAGCCATCTTTAAGCCACCTTTAAGCATCTTTAAGTGGCATTTACGCTCCCTTTAAGTTGTCTTTACACCATCTTTAAGTTCCCTTTGAGTCAACTTTGATCAAGCGGAACAGTTTCATATTAAATACATAAATGAAATGCAAAAACTTCTTTGTAGGGGAGGGAGGGGGTAATTCAAATGATGATAAAGTTTTCAATTAAGGAGGGTGGGGGGTGTTGGTGTTGGTGTTCCAGGCGGTTTTAATTGTCAACACACACACCATGCAGAAACAGGTATCTACATCCAAGTTTTGCTTGTGTAAACACTACACGCATGTAGTCGCTCTATTGAACACAGATCGCTATTATATCAACACCACTCCAATGAACACAGATCGCCGTTATAAGATTTTATGTTTTTGTTTCAAAATTATTGTAGCAGTGAGCGCAGTTCTTGTCTCTAAATCCGCGCATGAAATTACATTAAAGTATGTTTGTTTCCTATTATAAACTAATTGGTGAAAGCTCTCTCTCCTCTCTCTCTCTCTCTCTCTCTCTCATTAATAATATTATTTAATATTTGACTAAATAATACTAAGTCGAAACAATTGTTTGACTGTTTGCACATGATGTTAAATTCATAATTTTCATTGTGGCAGATTGTTACGTCAAAGCATGAATTTAACGTCATTCTTGGCACTGAAGCGTAATAACGTCTTTTTTGACGTGGCAGCGAAAGGTTTAATTAAAATTCTATTAC
>WFKH01003881.1:46349538-46366446 GCA_016163765.1 Magallana hongkongensis
ACCCAGGGGAGCATGATTGGAACAAACTTGAATCTTCACTATCTGAGAATGCTTCCACTCCCAATTTGAGCTTTTCTGGCCTAATAGTTTTTGAGAAGAAGATTTTTTAAGATTTTCTCTATATATTCCTATGTAAAAATTCATCCCCCCATTGTGGCCCAACCCTACCCCCGGGGACCATGATTTGAACAAACTTGAATATACACTACCTGAGGATGCTTCCATACAAGTTACAGCTTTTCTGGCCTAATAGTTTTTGAGAAGAAGATTTTTGAAAAATACCTACAATTTTTTAATAATTCTAAATTATCTCCCCTTTTAAGAGGGCATGACCCTTCATTTGAACAAACTTGAATCCCCTTCACCCAGTTATGCTTTGTGCCAAGTTTGGTTGAAATCTGCCCAGTGGTTCTGGAGAAGAAGATGAAAATGTGAAAAGTTTACAACGCCAACGCCGACAACGCCGACAACGCCAACGACGACAGACAACGGACAAATTTTGATCAGAAAAGCTCACTTGAGCTTTCAGCTCAGGTGAGCTAAAAAGGGCATTGCTGTTGACAGAATATATTTTGATAACCAACTGTATGAAAAAATAGTTAATGCCTCAAAGAAGTTTTATGAGAAGTACATTGTAAATGCTCTAATAAACACAAATTCAAATAATTCTACAATCAGTTCTATTCATTATTCATTTCTTAACTACTTACATTTGTAAATTGCACAGAAAAGCACACACTCTGAACATTTGGTTAGACAATGATTTCAAAGTCAATGGCATAGTATTGCTTAAAATGTGAAAATTTTTCAACCTTTCAATGGCCCGCTCAACATGAATTCTTAGGCGTGCTATGCTTCTGGTCTTGATTATATCACTCTGCAATAATCTCCTACCCTTTCCCAGTTACATTTTTTAGTAAATGGAGGTATGATGAGTTTAGCTCTCTTTTCTAGTAATAAATCTCGTATCAAAAAAACCCGATCTGCCATTATTTCATGACCTGGATTAACAAAGTCAAGAAACCCCCTGAACTTAGTAAAATATATATCAGAAGTATTTCCTCCCAATAAATTTGACACAAAAATAATGGCACCTGATGGCATAATTTCAATAAGAGCTTTGTATGTATTGTGATGCTTATAACTACTAAAAGTTCTGGACTGTGCAGTCGGGGATCTGGGTTTCTGTATTAAAAACTCAGTACAGTCAATGATGCATACAGTGTAAGGATATGTACACTTAAATAACTTTGGTAAAAATTTCTTAATAACTGGTGTAGAAGGCCAGATCAACAATAGTGTAAAAACATGGTACATCAGATTTATCAAAGTTGTAAATTTCTGGAATACCCGTGCATTGGATACTCCAAAAATATCAGCTAAAGTGAAAGTAAAATTGGCTAGACGGAGGCGAACCAGCGTTAAGATAAACTCTTCAAACTTGGAAAGCTTTCTTGCAGGTCCGCTCTTCTTTAGTAGAGTATTTTGCTGATAATTAGGCTCTTCAGCACTACCCTGGCCACTCCAGTACTTCAGGTTAGGTGAGGCTTCATCCAGGACACCTAAGTTTAATAAGCATGGTGTAAAGAATGAAACATGCTTAGATTGACATGTTTAAATCAATACAGTAATTACAAGTTAACAACATGACCCCTAAAATATGTTTATTTTTTACTCATAAATTCAATATGAATATTAGCTTTATTAATATTCTACATCAGTGTGAGCAAAGCTCTCAATAACATACAGATCAGAAAAGATGTATTTTCAATATCATCAAATTGTCCTTCAAAGTATTAATTCATTGTTATTGTACTTTGGAGTTGAATTTAACACCTTAAATAAGTTGAAAAATAAAATGACTATCTTCCGACAGAGTGAAGTGGTATTAAATACTTACAAAACAATCCATCTAGAATTGATTTTGATGGCACACCAGTATATTGTGTGACATTCCTGTCACCGAAAGTCACTTTCTGGACAAATAACTCCCTCATAACAGCATCGGGGTTCTGGGATTTGGTCTTCAGTCCCAGGAGCTCTGTCATTTCCTCCATGCAAAGATCAGTCTGAACTCCAATGTCAGCTGTTTCCCTTGTAATTTGCGCAGAAGTTGCTAAATAATCAAGATCAGGCATACCAGAATGTTGCATTCCTAAAAAGAAATTATATAGAAACATTAGAAAACTATTTGCTCTATGTCAACGAGTTAACAGGTGTGTGACTGTCAGTCAACAATATATCGGGTCTCTATACATAGCTCAGCGGTTAGAGCGGGCACTGGCATGGTAGGCCAGAGGCCCTGGGTTCGAGTCACAGTTGAGCCTTGCCTTTATATAAACTGTGACATGTATAAACAATTAACACTTGCTCGATTGGTCAAACAATCTATTAGAATAAACATGCATGCTTATTTTTTTAAGTAATATTTTGTTTAAAAAGTCATAATATTACAGACAACTCTACATTAAAATAGCTAGCAGAAGAGAAGTTCAAGAACTCATGTGTAATAACCTGCACTTTCTGACACAGAGTCGGAGACAGCTACCACTACTTCTTCATTGACTACAGGTGGAGTCTGGAAGTCAATATCCATTCTGCTGAATGAGGTATATGTTTCACTAGAACTTGCCTAAAAAAGGAATGAAACATATAATGAAAATTTGTCAATAGTAGTGCAAAACTAAATTTGAAACAGCATTATCATAGGTCTTAACACTACCTCAAAAGAAAATACATGACATGTAACAGTCCAATTAAGATTATACAATTTTGATTTAATTAATATCATTATATCACATTTGATAGTTAATAGCTGAAGTTAATTAATTCTTTCAAATGCGCCACATAATGCGTGTATGTATGGTGATATTTACAAAGTTTGCTTACATGAAGTTCATAACCATCCGACTGCGATGTGAAGGCACATGTAACGTTAATAGATGATTGTTCGAAATTCCCACTGTTTCGTTTGTCGATAGAGCCTGTGCTTCTAGACTTGAGGGGTTCCTTGAAGTTGTTATAGGAAAACAATGTGGGGTAGGGATTTTCATGGGTTGGCTTCTCATCGACAAAGTGTCTTGAACATAATCTGTGGTGTTTTGGTGGGTCGTAATCTTTCCGTTTGATTAACTTTAACCACATCTTGCGTCCCTTGGGGTCTTTTTTCCGAGTTGGAAATGGATGAAAAGTGATGTTTTCCATATCACCGTATCTCTCTATCTTCTTTGTATCGGCACTGCACCCCTCCGCCGCCGCACAATAATATCGTGTTTTTGTCTCCATTTACGATGATTTCGCTGTAACTAGAGACGCCGAAAGTGAGGAGGGCTAACCAAAACTTGATATCACGTGATCGCGGTGCATAAAACTTAGAATAAAACCGCGTTCCGGCAACAACTCGAAAATGTGCTATTGCGAGGTTACGTCCACTCTTAAACTTTAAACTATTGAATATGTGTATTTAAAAAGATTTCTTTCTTTTGTAAAGGATATTGATGAAAAAAAAATTATAAAAATGAATACTTTTGAAGTTGAAATATAATGTTAATATGTTCTTTTACAAATTACTTACTGTATTATCCCTATTTAACGCCCGGGTGTTTAGAAAATTAGGAAAAGGGGCTGATTATTTGGTATCCATATTAAAATCTTTTCTTTCTTATGTTTTACTTCAAGAAGTTTTTTTTTAAAATATTCAAATTCCTTTATGATTGTTTTGCTTTCCTTCCCAATAAGATAACCCACAGTAAGTTATATTTATTGATTTATTTCTACAGAAAAAAAAACCAAAAATTGGATCAATATACAACTGGTGGGTAACTTTCACTTTCAGGAAATATTCATTATTAATTTTATGAAGTTGTTCATAGAATGTTCATTCATCTTTTGACACTAGCACCTCTACTTTATTCAAATTACTCAACTTTCATAGTTTTATTTTCACTTTCTTTTTGAAATGGCTGACGTTTGACATGCGTTATGTAAGATACAGACAATTCGATGATTAAGAAATACTGGGACTAGAAGAGTTACGTGTAATGACTTTTTTTAAGGACTGGCAACACTCAATGAAGGACTAAAACTTTATCATGATCGAGGTACAAAATATGACCCATATTTTTCGACAATTGATAAAAGCTGAAGGGGACGCTTATAGGAGCAGAGATGCTTATTAGGGATAATACGGTATTTTTTTTCAATAACAAACTTTAAAAGAGTTATTTTATTATTCATCAATTCAATAACTTCTTAGTCTATACCTTTTGCAACATTTCAAAAAACTGTTTTGAAATCAAAATTATAATTGATACGATGTAAATGGTGGTAGATCACTGCAGTCAACAAGATATGAGTCTATTACCAGCTTTGCCTTTTGCAGCTTTTCCGACTCAAGTACTTTTTCCTGAATCAATGACTGCAACTCCTTGGTTTTCAGCTCGCCTATCTCCTCCTTAATGAACAATTAAACAAAAAGATGCTCTTTTAAAAACATTCAGACGAAACTTAATTAAGATATCAAATCAAGCACAAACATGAATGTCCTTATTAGAGGATGAATCACACTATCTATAGATATAGAGTATGCAATATAAAATTGTTTGATGTCTATAATAAATAAATAAAAATATAATAAAGAAATTGTCTATCATAGAAATTAATACCTGTTGTGCTAACTTCTCTCTCACAGTTGTAAGTTCACATTTAGTTCTTTCAATGACATTTTCCAGTTCCTTTTTAGTTGAAACCAAACTTGACAGCTTTGAAAAAAAAAAGGAATTGCAACAAAAAATATTTTTAATTAAAGAAAAAAAGATAAAAACAAATCATTCCTGTATACCACAGTATTATATGCAAAGTCCTAAAAGGTGTTTCCTTACAAGGGAAGTCTTAAAACTGAGTAATTTTTCATATAAATGAAATAATTTAGATCTAATATCTCAAAAATTAGTATACGCATTTGGAAATACAGCTAGTCTCAACAAAATGACAGATATACTCCGATTCTTTGTTGAGACAAAACTCAAAAGTTTTATTTAGATTAAATCTGACTTTAAAAAAACAAACTCTCTTAATTTATCAGTTATTTTTATACACAAAGTGATTACATCCCCGGTTAAAACTTATCATGGGGATAATAGGAGGGTTATTCATTAGATAGCGAGACTATACAGAGAAACTATGTTACTTTTCTTTAAAGTTTTGTCACATTCTCTCAATTTAATTACTTCTAACTTCACCACAACTATCTTATTCAAGCTTTGGAAGACACCTATGTACTCCGAAAGAGGTATACTCCCCAGATACTGATAAACTGCTGAATCAAGTGCGGGAAAAAAGTGCAAACATCGTCAAGATTGCCACTTTTTCAGTTTAAGGGATTAGAAACAAGAGGCCCAGTCGGCCACATTGCTCACCTTAGTAATATTTGCCATAACTCTTATCAGCTAGAGGCAGCATTTGGAATCAAGGACAGGTCATCCAGTCTCATACAAACAATGAAACCCAAAAATTGCAAGGAGCACAGCTAAAGACCCTGCACATTGTCAATCTATTTATTTCAGCTGATTAAAAGTCTTCTCATTCTAGTTTAATTCAGTTTGATTATTTTATCTATGCACCAAACAGAAAAAAAAATTAACTTGAAGAAAAAATACAACTTGCAACATAAGTAAAGGATATGTAAATGATTCCTTCAATATAAAGAAATAATAGACTGGTTCACTGTCACTGATTACAGGGTGTTTGCACTTGTAATCAATGACAGCAAAACCTGTTTAATGTTTGTATATGCATTTGAGGATCTTTATCCCGACTTACGTTTGACTTCAGTATTCGGAAAAATTAGGATTTTGACCAATTTCTAACCTATTAATGCATTTTTTTGAAAAGGTAATAACACTGAAAATTCATTAATACAAACTTAATTTACAATCCTATGCCTTGTTCCCCTTCTACTTATCTCCACTTTTAACGGGACTTAACCCTTCATTTTAAAAACTTAAAAGCCCTTCCCCAAAAGATGCTTTGTGCCAAATTTGGTTGAAATTACCCCAGTGGTTCTTTAAAAGAAGATTTTTAAATTTCTATATCCTATCTTTACTCTTTTCCAATTATCTCCTCTTTGAATGTGACTTGGTCCTCATTTGAACAAATTTGAAAGCCATTCCTACAAGGCTTTGTTACTTTGTGCTATAATGTTTAGCTGAAATTGGCCCAGTGGTTCTGGAGATGAAAAGGTAATTACGATGACACGACAACAAATTATTGATCATAAAAGCTCATTTAAGCTATGTGACTCAGGGGAGCTAAAAATTTAGATTGTTATAAATCTGGTGAAAATGGAGGATGATCCAGTTGCCGAATTATATAATACATGTAATTATAATGCTTTGATAGATGTGTGCTTTGAAAGGTGTGTTTCAGATAATAATCTATGATCATAAACAACATTTGTAACATTTCTGGATTTGTTAATTGGAATTGGAATAACTCTTAAGCGTTAAAAAAATGTTTAAAGAATCATCTTCGTCTTCTTTAAGTGTTTAGCAGTTGTAAGCTGTTTGATCTGTTTAGTGAACCAATTTTATTTCCTAGTTTTCTTTTTGGTTTTAAAAAAATATAACTAAGTATAATTTCCCGTGACAATTTCATGAAGACGTTTATATCAGAATTTCCATAAATTGTCATTATTTTTCTAGAGTTTTGAAATTGCTTTCAATTTAATTGCAAATCATGTGAGGAACCAAAACAGTTATTCTTCCATCTCTTACAATTATAGATTTCACTGCTGCAATTGATTTCTCACCGAAAACTTTTTTAGGCCTTCCAGATAGTATAATTTTTTCAACTAAGTCTAAGTCATAATTTGATATGTTTTATTCAACAGTAAACGGTTTTATTAGATACAATAGAGTACTTTGAAAATTTATTTGCCCATAATATCTAATTAAAACGATATTTGATACACGGGGCTTTCCTTCAGTCCTCATATTCTCCATGTCGTGAGGGTTAGTCCAAAAAAGTGGTTCTTTTGAATACTGCTTTGTAAAATTTTGTGAATTCCATCAATATAATTTAATAGTAACGATGACAATAAATATTTCGACAACGGAGTACATATAGTCTCACTATTTAATGAATAGCCCTCATGCACACAGTGCGTGAAAACTTATATAGATGCACGAAGAACAAGACAATAATTCTATTACCGTAAAGACTCGTGTATAGCATGCACCTGTGTATAATACGCACCCCTAAAGTTGAGTGTAAAATGCTGAAAGACAGCTGTTCCTTTGTATAATATGCACTCAAAAATCGAAGAAATTTTAATTGCAATGTGCATGCGTTGATAATGTTTTCCAAGTGCTTAAAAGTAATTATGTCTGCAGATCAAACCCTTAACTACATCAATAGCAATGACTTTATTGATAATTAGTCCAATTCTTGGATAATTGTTAAATAAACATTTTGAAGAAACGTTTGTATGTCGTATTTCGTCATAACTAAGTCGTACAAATGATCAATCTATTTGTAACAGTGTCTATGTAAAGCAATTAAATGTTTAACTACATAATGGGAGTAAATAAGTTGAATAAAATCATAATTATTGCTAATCTTCCTGCACTTGAATAGCCTGTGAAGTCCAGCACGAGATAGGTGCATGGTTCACCGGAAATTGTTAAACAAACATTGACCACGTGACGAGTCAACAGGTGGCTGGTTAAGGAATGGCGAATACACTGGCGATAGCTATATTTGATGCAAAGAACAGTGGTCTGGGTGGATAAATAATCTAATACATGGAAATTAAATTAAAAATAAGGTATTTCTGACAAAATAAATTAGTCTACACTTATACAACTTGCATAACACGCGATATTGACAGTCCAATATCCTATATATAATACGACCCCTACTTTTGATCCAATTTTTTCTGAAAAAAAGTCTGTGTTCTACACGACTCTTTTCGATATCTATTTTGTGTCAACTAAGTTCATTTAATTTAAATTAATCATTAAATTAGAGATAATGATAACATTCATATATACTTAAGGTTAATTCATGTGCGGAACTTTATTTAGAACAGTTTGGTTAGTTTGGAGGCAGGTTTCTATATTCATTAATGGTTAATTCAGACATATCAAATCTCGAATCTCAAATCTTGAATTTAAAAACCCGAATCGCGTATGAGCCTCCATGGCTACAGTAGGTTCTGGATAAAAAAATGTGAATAGTTTTTGACAACGAAAACAAGTGCTGATGTAATGAAGTCACCTGAAAACAAATTTCTTACAGAATGAAGTTGTAATTCCTGTTCAGCTGTTTTTTGCTTCAACTCGCCGTTATACTTTTTTAAATTAGTAACCTGTTCCTGTAAGTCCTTTGCTTGAGTAGATATTTTCTCCAATTCCAATGCCTGAAAAGGAAATAGCTCACATTGTATATCTTGACTTATGCAATATGATTTTGAAAAAGATGTAATTATAATCAGGGCAATTAGAAAGTCTCCCAAACGAAACAAGGCCATGATTGGACGTAAGAATGACCAAAATTGGTCCTACTTTACATAAACAAAATTAATACTTGATTTTTTTTCAATTTCTGGAAATTCATAATGTTCCCCCAGGGGTCATTTACTATAATATATCAGGTGAACCTACATGACAAAGGAACAAGAATATATATGGTTTAGGGGTCAGATTTCAAATTAGGATATACACTATATGAGTTTTGATTTTCTTATAATTGAAATAGGTACTATTTCTATTTACTACTACAAGGTAAATTTAACAACCATATATTTCATAAGTATATATTGTTGTTAGATATTCACCAATTGGAGAAAGATCAGCTAAGTTTCTGATAATAAATTAAGACATTGATGAAGGAAATATATTAATTATAAATGTGATTGGTTCTGTTATAAAGCGCAAAAGTAAAGTATAAACGCATTGTCTCATAACATGTAAAACAATTACATAATAATATATTTCAACAGAGCCGGATAACATGAACATTAGCATTTAACTTGGTTCTTTAATCTACATTATTGCATATGGATTGATGTATTGACCACCCTAAATGTTTAATCTATATTAATGCTTGCTTTAAATGTATTATTGCAAAACTTTAATTTTTTTAAATTTACTAAAGAGTGGATGAACGAGAAGGTAAATTTATGTTATTTTGAATTTCTATGTATAAAATTTCTTTCTGTGCATAGAGATGAACAGCTAGGATTCATACCGCGAGTAAACTGCAGCAAGCCTTCAATAAAAAAAAGAAAAGAAATTATCTATGTAAGACAGCTATGTATACCCCGTTCTGATGTAAAAATCATGAAGTTTGGTAGTATTCAGGTGATAGAATATTAAAATAAAATTTACAACTTTTCAAAAAAAGCAGAATACGTTTTGAACTTTATTGTGGCTGGAGGATTTATATTTCAACCTTCAAACCCTCTAATGATTAATGAGCTCGTCCACCAACTGAATGGTCAAGGGCTGTGTGTGTTCAGTTACATAACTCATTCTACAAATTGCTGCAACTAATGAACCATTCTCTCACCAGAGGTCGTACTATGCAAGCTTCGTGAAGCTTGCAAAGCACGACCTCTGGTGAGAGAATGCAAATGAATCCGAGCAAGAATCATAAACCAATAAATCTATTTGTTTATTTTGTCATTGAGAATTTGAATTATACATAGAGGACGTAGAAAGATTTAAAAGATGTGTTTTCAGAGAAGAAAGATTTAAAAGATATGTTTTCAGAATATATATTTATGGAAATACATGAGAACTTTCTGCACTCCATTCGAATATATATTTACGGAAATACATGAGAACTTTCTGCACTCCATTCTTTAGCATAGATTCAACTAATGTGTTCTTTGTGCGGCTTTCGGCTTGAGGCTCTGGCTGACAGTAAACTAACAAATGGGATCACGTGACCCCATTTTAAAAGGAAAAGTTGGAACTTTTGCTAACCATATAAAGATTTAAAAATTTTTAATTCATTTTAAATCAAATTAGTTCATTTATTTTTGATTTTAAAACACAAGGAATATCACAGTAGAATTATTTTATTTAAAAGACAGATTTAAAAAAAAAAAAAGATAAATAAAAATCAAAGCATACTCGACTATCATGTGACTAAAGACCCCGATTATCTATTATTCTCTCCAAGTAAATTTGACATCCCTACTCAAAAATAAAGATGTGAAGATATATGTTCTTTAATAAGGGAAGGAGTCTTTTCTGGTTTTCGACTTGTCAAACGTAAATTTGATTAATTGTCCATTAAAACTATATAAAAGGAAATTAAAATAGTATATTTTTCTTTCTTATTTACTTTCATTCAACTTGGCATAGAAATAGTAATCAATGTTTAGAATCTAACAAGGACTATATTTTTAGCGGAATATTGGCGTAGGAAAATATCACATGTTTGGCAATTCAGTATTGCTGTAGATTAATGAGTCTGTATAAGCATTTTTAAAACAATAACATTAATTTGGATTTTTTAACTAATGTGAACTAATGATATGATAGTTGGGTTTCAGAATTTGTTTTTAAAATAAGATTTGCCTATCAAATTACATGTTTAAAAAGCTTTTTAAGGAGGTTGGCTCCTGAAATAATAGTAATGTCAATCATCCGAAAACCACTTAGATATAAAGATGGGGACCTAAAATGTTCATTTATTTTATTTGTGACCCTTGTCACATGCCATTTTTTGGAAATATAGGGCCTCAAACAGAAATGATAATTTTCCTGAAATTTTTGCTAAAATTTGACATAGAAATTGATAATTTGAAGAAATCAAAAAAATATTTATAGTTTGAACAATTATATAATTATGATTTTAATACAGTATGAAGTTGAACACAGGTAGTGACTATAAAAGTAAAATCTAAGTCAAAGTTTAAAAATTCTTGCTTTACTGGTGGCTTCAAAGGCCAGTACTCAATGAACACAACAACAGATGTTACAAAATTTTGGAGTAATCAAATTATAACGCAAATAAAAAAAATTATAGTAATGTCGTCTTTCCAAAACTTTGCATACAAATAGACATACATTTAATGTCTCATTTAAAAGTAAAATAAGTAGGGGTCACATTCCAAAAATTTGAGATATAGCATGAAATAAGCTAATTTTAGGCCAAAATTGGAGTTAATTTTTTCTTAACTTCTATGAAATATAAGCTAAATATTCCAAAATATATCGATAGAAATATCAAAACATTGTTTAAATATGTTTTTCAGAATATCATGAATATATCGTAATACACAAACTATCTAGAAGTTTGGTCTGCGCTGAAAATTAGGAAGCTAAAGTAACAGTACTCTAAAACTAGTGAGTTATGAAAATTGTTCATTTACTTCTTGAAAACCTTCCGCCACAAAATATAGTCCCTTACTAAACTCTGTAAAAATGTAATTTTTTAAAAACAATTTTATTCAATATAGTTTATTTGGCATTGTAAAATATAATTATACTACTAGAATTAATATGTGATGCAGAATTTTCAGACTAGAGGTGACCCAAAATGGCTACCCAAAACCTAAGGAGCGAACCTCTTTAAAGCGCCCATTCTATACATTGATTTGTGTGAAAAATCACTAAAATCAGTTTTTCTCTTATTAAATGGTCAATATATTAGCTTTTTTGTCAATTTATATCTTTATATAAAGTCTTCATAATACGTAAAAATCAGAAATATTTTAATATTGGAAGCATGAAAAAATAATTAAAATATCTTCAAAATTTAAGAAAATTAGACGAAATGCGGGCTAAGCAATATTAATTTTAGTTTCAATATTTATTCCAATTTCGTGGTATAAGCTGATAGAATTTCTGATATTCTATCATTTCATTGAAGAATAGTATCTTCATATCTTAAACAGATGTCTACATAACTGCAAAGAACTACATTTATTTTTATCATCATTTAAGTTGAGTAAAAAGGTAGTGACCTTGACTTGACCTTTATCCGAAAACAAGGAGGTCAAATTTGATTAAACTGATAGAATCATTTGGTTATATGATCTGTTTTACTGTGTCAAAATTTCATGAATTTCTTATCAAAGAAGTATGTTTGATAACAAGAAGACTTCTTCCTTAAAGTACCGTTTGCTTGACTTGATGTTCAAGTAGATCGATGTGCTGCATCATCATAGTTCCTTTCTCCCTCTGTTCCTCCATAGCTTTTTCCAAGGCATTGTTTCTTTCCTTTACCAAAGTTGCTTCTTCACATTTCTATTCAAAAAAGTTTGTCATTATTACAAATGTAATGAGAAATCACATGCACAAAATTAGTAAGAAAAAAAGAGAAAAATAATAGTATGGAAAAAGAAACCAAACAAAAACAATAACCTAACTAGACACGATCTAACTTAAGTAGACACAATCTTATTAAGGTGTTCCGTTCGGTTTTCAGATTGCAAAATAAAACATTGACTGGGATTTTCGAAAACAAAACATGACAAAATATGACCTAAAAAGAGAGAGAATAAAAGCTATCAAGGTTTGTTTGTGGATGCAGAATTACAAGAGCAACATAGATTAATGTTTTAACTTTGATTTGTTGTCAATTGAACTTGACTTAATCTATTACTAAATTTTTAAAAATATTAAATTTCATCAAATTGATTTGACCAAGATCTCATAAGATGCACAATTGCAAAAGCATTCTTGATATGATATTTTGATTTTATTTTGATGTTATTTTAACTTGATTCAAATGAATTTATGAATATTCAAATTACACCCAACCATCTCGGCCATCATCGCCCATGATGGCAATGGACGCAGAATTACAGAAGAAATATAGATATGATGTTTTAAAATTATCAAAAATAACAAGTAACACAAAATACATAGATTGCAGCCAGTGAAGACCAAGAGTGACAAAGGAATAATTGATACCTATTCTGCACAGTCTGTACATGTTTAGGTCTATCATATAGCAAAGTTTGGATGTTCAATTGTTTTCCATTAATGAGATCTTGTGTGGACAAAATCAGATAAAGAGACTTTGTTGAGATATCCAAGATATCTTAACAAAATTAAAACAAAAGACCCATGGCCACATTGCTCACCTGAGTAACAATAGCCATAATAAAATCAGCTTTATGAAGTCATATACAAAAGATCTGGACAATGTAGTAGAATAGATCCTGTATAAAAAGATTTTCAATTTTTTTCCACTGATATTCTCATGTTAAATATAGCGCCCCTTTTGTAACAGGATGTAGGGCTGAAACAATACGCCTCCCTCACGATATGATACATTTTGAAGAAACAATTCAAACAATTGAAGAAAGGAAATATTTTAGGCAAGTCACACTTGCGATTTTAATTTAATAAAAAAAATATAAACAGATAATTCACAATGCACTAAATAATGATGAATACAATGAAAAGAATAGAGCTAACTTTTATTGATTAGTGATTTATTAAAAATGACTTTTAGTTGAACTGTTTTTATGTAATGTTTGAACCGTCACACATTCTTTTAAGTTTCAAAATTTCAAAAAGGAATGGCTTTCATCAGACACGTACCTCGTTTCACTTGACTCCACACTTATTTAGTGCTTCGGCGATGCTATGTTAACAAGGTTAATTGACAGATTTATAGCTGCAAATCTGCCTTTATCAGGAGTTTATTTCTTATTTATTTCAAATCTTAAATACAAATCATTTTATTAGGAAGAAAGTAAGCATATCGCCCAGATTTCACTGAACGATAGAAGGCAGGTGGATTCTTCAATTGCTAGGTTTTTACGAGTTATTCTTGTTTGTATCTGTTACAACAGATACATCCCAATCTCTCCCTCCATTTGTATCCGTCGAAATTGTCGCCATGTTTTTCCCACTAATTAAGTAGACCGAACTCGATTTAATAAACCAAACCCGATTTTGAAAACTAATTAAGTAGGCCGAACCCGATGTAATAAACCAAACCCGATTTTAAGAAAAAGTATCAAACCAAAAATCGAAGCAGTGAATTGAAAATTGAATCGGACGTAAGTATAGAACAGTATCAATATATCGGTGAATCGTTTCAGCCCTAACAGAATAATATCATAATCATATCACATATTGAGTATTCCAGTTCTCAAGAAGATCTTATTGACATATAAACCTATTCACTTTCAACCCCTGGTGCCTAAGAATTGTCCACGGGAAACAGTCTAAACATTTAAGGAACAACAATTTGTCAAGATGCCTCTATATAAGCAATACCATATACCATAATATTTAAGTGTCTGAAAATAATTTTCAAAATTTCAAATTTCCTGGCGAAGGAATACATACGACTTCAAAAAATATCTAAATTATTCAAAGCATTTAAAATCTAACTATTTTTAAGGTATTTATAAATAATTTTCCTTGAAAAACAATGTTTCTGAATACATTACATCGAATTTATTGATTCTCTTCAAGTACTAATAAGTCTTGTCAGCGGTGATGATTTGTGCTTAGGTCCAAACACTGTTTCACTTCCATTAGGCCAGAGTAACTGCATAGACGAGTTGATTGAGATCAACTCCAAATAAAAACTAGAGTCGAGCTCGTTGCAAGCAACGAGGAGGCCTTCCGTTACAGCTTACAGTCAAGAAAGGATTGTCAATCAGTCTTTATATAACAATCCCCCTTCTCCTTACACTTGCCAGGGTCTGAAAGGTAATGATAGGAGGTCATCTTCACACGACCTTAACTTCTGACCAATCAGGGCTTTATAAAATCAATTTGAACTCTTCAAAAAGGAGACAGAAAAATTAATTCATGCCTAATTTCTATGTATTAATGCAACCTCCAGACTGCAGAGTATTGAAGAGTTACACCTCTCATAAAACATATAAAGGCATGTCTGTGATAAGTTAGGGGTATATTTAGATTGTATGCAAATGTAGAGGTCATGGAAAGATGACCTCTTATCGATACCTATCAGACCCTGCTGAGTGTAAGAAGGGGGTCGTTTTCATTACACTGGATTGTCAATATAATAATAGTAAGTTTAGAAAATTGAAAACGAGGCTCACTTTCAAAGTATTATTTTCACACCAGCCAAATTCTCCGTTTAACTTACTTCAAGGTTATATCAATTTATGATAACTAAAATACACACATCTTATATGTACATCTATTTTATTATTCCAACCAGAAAATCAAAACGATAAATACGTTTATGTACAACTGATGACAGGATACAAACTACCGGTATGCCTATATCATAGTGTAATAAACACAAAATCCACTGCACTGATGCATGAAAAACAGTGTTATGTTTCATAATCATTTCGATTCCCTGTACTCATATATATATACTTACACCTCTACCTCTAACACATGGAATAGTTTATGTAAAGTGCAATGTTCAAATTAAACGATTGAAAAGAACACCAATTGTAAATAAACGATAACGCCTTCTCCCATCTGAGGGTGCGCTACTAGTATATGTGACGCAGTACGAGGTGCGCAGTAGTATGGATAACTCTCCGTATAATGTTTGGCCATGCAGGCACTCAGCATTGATTTTGAAAGGATAAGCATATTTATCCGAAATCTTGACAAGCAAATAAAAGAAATTCTCAAATCTTCAAAATCATAATCCGCAGTGGTGGTAGGGATTGTGAGGCAGTTCTAATTTCTATTTTTTTTTTGATAGTATTTCGTTTTAAATATGCCAATATTTATTTTTGGCCTTGAGCGCTCATCTAAAAAGTGTGTGTATAGTGTGGTGTGTCAATACCCCAAAAATTAATTTTCTAAATGTAAATTTCAGGAAAAGTTTGGTTGCAAGCAGGACTCCCACTGAATCAAAACTCCTTTTTGCCACTTTAGTGCGACAGGAAGAGAGACTTCTGGTTTACAATTATTTCTAGCATATCACAAATACATGTTCCAACGGAAGACCCTATTGTTTTTATTCGGTTTCTTCTTCCCTACTATTATTATTTTTCTTTTTTTTTCTTACAAATTTTGTGCACGCGAGTTCTCGGAAATGGCTAGGCCGATTTTCATGAAACTTTCAGATCTAATAGATATTGATCTGAACCTTATTGGAAATTTTTTATTTTGATGACGTCATTTCCGTTTCAGAGATATTGACGTTTTAGCAATTTTTAGAGGGTCAGCTTGTCCGTCGAACTCCTCCTAAACGATAAAAGATATCAAATTCAAATTTTCAGGAATTGTAGACGAATGATTGTAGTTTTGTGTAAAGTGAGCCATTTATGTCTGGCGCAAAAGGCGCCGAAGCTCGCCTGGACCCGAAAATTGAGATATAAAAAATGTAGTAATTTTTCTTGGTATTCTTTAATTTTCTCTTTTCTCGAAAATATTTTGTTAAAACATGTAGAACAATTAAAATTTATTTTTACAAGAGCTTTCATTCGACATCAAGAAAAAGGGGCTGGCTCCTCAAATTAGGGGCCAAAACGTCTCTGAAGACTTTCTTCCATAGCACTTTACTGAGAAATATTTTGTAATATGTTAAAGAAGCAAAAATGTTCATCTTAAAGTTATTTAACTATTCATAATAAAAAAATTTCATGTGTTACGTAATTAGGAGTTTTAAGGGGCCAGAAGTCCAAATTTTCGATCACTTATATCACAAAAAGGACAAATATTTTTAAAAGCAATATAGAATAAAAGATGCTTAGAATGATGTTGTAAACAATATTCAACCATCAAAATTTCGTTCTCTGGCCCCAATAAGGAGATAACGGGTCGGCCCCTAAAACGTCCTTTCCCAGATAGCTCAAGAACGGTAACGAATTTCTGAACACTTGTTGAACAAAATATGTTTAATATCAAAAGACCTTTCAATTGACTTTAAAAAAAACGGCTGACCCCTCAAATTAGGGGCCAAAAGGGCTCTGAAGTCTTTTTTCCA
>WFKH01003881.1:46366846-46377396 GCA_016163765.1 Magallana hongkongensis
TGAAGTCTTTTTTCCATAGCACTTTACTGAGAAATATTTTGTAATATGTTAAAGAAGCAAAAATGTTCATCTTAAAGTTATTTAAGGACGGCGGACCCAATTCATTTCTACAATAGATTTTTTATTCGAATTTTTATATAATGTTAATCAGTTAATGGTGAGTGAAAATCAATAAAAAAATTACATGATCATCGACTTCCTTTTTTTAATAGGGGAGTTACAAAATTTGGGTACAAAAATCGGCAGATATAATAGAAAGTAATGGGAATTTTCTGGGGCGTGGTATAAAAACTGATATTTTAAAAATTCTGCAATAGATTTCTTCTTACTCTAATTAAATTGTAATATTAAGAAGTCAATTAGCTTACCGATGAACAGAAAAAAAATGTAGGTTATCGACCTAAATTTTTTGAGGGGTTGTGTCAAAGTTCACGGCATGGTTTATTTTTCTTCAGAAATATCATTGAAAAAAGGACATAATTATTTATTGCCTGACGTTACATTAACTGCTGTATATATAAATATTGTTCAGTTAATGTATAAATTCAATATCTACCAGAATATAAGACTATAAACTGCCTTTCGGCGTTGTATGATTTATAAACTGTGGAAATATAACGGACATGTCGCAAACAAAGGAAATTCGGACTAATTTTTTTTTTCTTAATTTTTCTCCACTTAAAATATTTTGGCATCACAAATTATGTTTAGTATAATGAAAATTTTATTATTTTCTCTTATTCTGATGTACGTTATTACGACAGTCATATTTATAGCATATGCGCGGTTTCTGCGCATAGGTGAGAAATCTTGAATTGGGTCCGTCGTCCTTAAGTATTCATTATAAAAAAAAAAATTCATGCATAACGTAATTAGGGGTTTTAAGGGGCCAGAAGTCAAAACTTTCGATCACTTATTTCACAAAAAGGAAAAATATTTTTAAAAGCAATATAGAATAAAAGATGCTTAGAATGTTGTTCTAAACAATATTCAACCATCAAAATTACGTTCTGTGGCCCCAATAAGGAGATAAGGGGTCGGCCTCTAAAACATTCTTTCTCAGATAGCTCATGAACGGTAACGAATTTCTAAACACTTGTTGAATAAAATATGTTTAATATCAAAAGACCTTTCATTTGACATCAAGAAAAAGGGGCTGGCCCCCTCAAATTAGGGGCCAAAAGGGCTCCGAAGTCTTTCTTCCATAGCACTTTTCTGAGAAATATTTTGTAATATGTTTTAAATGCAAAAATGTTCATCTTCCAGTTATGCATCCATATATGATAAAAAAAATCGCATATGTTACGTAATTAGGGGATTTAAGGGGCTTAAAGTCTTTTGAAGATTAATTTTAATTGTGAAATATTTTGTAACACATTATAGAAGCAATTATATTCATCGAAACACTATACACCTATAAATGACAATTGTTTACTCCTTTGTTACGTAATTAGGGTTTAAGGGGCCTGAAGTCCGAAAGTTTGATCTTCAATACATGTATATTAAAATGGAGAAAATTTCGAAAAGTAATATTGAACAAAAAGATGCTCAAAATAATGTGGTTTACAATATGCAACCATCATTGTTTTGTTACCTAGTCCCTAAAAGGAGTTATAGTGCCGGCCCCTTAAATGATCTTTTCCAGGTATCTTAAGAACGGTATATAATTTCTAAACACTTGTTGAACAAAATCTTTACTGATATGTTTCGTTGATGAAGATCAAAGGCAATTTCATTGCCTTTTCTAAAAATCGGACGGAAGACCTCCTCGTTGCTCACAACGAGATCGTGTCTAGTTATTTTTCTTTTTTTTTTCTTACAAATTTTGTGCACGCGAGTTCTCGGAAATGGCTCGGCCGATTTTCATGAAACTTTCAGATCTAATTGATCTGAACCTTATTGGAAATTTTTTATTTTGATGACGTCATTTCCGTTTCAGAGATATTGACGTTTTAGCGATTTTTAGAGGGTCAAATTGTCCGTCGAACTCCTCCTAAACGATAAAATATATCAAATTCAAATTTTCAGGAATCGTAGATGAATGATTGTAGTTTTGTCTAAAGTGAGCCATTTATGTCTGGCGCGAAAAAGGCGCCGAAGCTCTCCTGGACCCGAAAATTGAGATATAAAAAATGTAGTGATTTTTCCTGGTTTTCTTGATGTATCTCTTTTCTCGAAAATATTTTGTTAAAACATGTAGAGCATCTAAAATTTATTTTTGCAAGAGCTTTTATTCGACATCGAGAAAAAGGGGCTGGCCCCTCAAATTAGGGGCCAAAAGGGCTCTGAAGTCTTTCTTCCATAGCACTTTACTGAGAATTAATTCGTAATATGTTTAAGAAGCAAAAATGTTCATCTTACATTTTTTTAACTATTCATTAGAAGAAAAAATTTCATGCGTTACGTAATTAGGGGTTTTAAGGGGCCGGAAGTCCAAAATTTCGATCACTTATATCACAAAAAGGACAAATATTTTTAAAAGCAATATAAAATAAAAGATGCTTAGAATGTTGTTCTAAACAATATTCAACCATCAAAATTACGTTCTGTGGCCCCAATAAGGAGATAAGGGGTCGGCCCATAAAACGTTCTTTCTCAGATAGCTCATGAACGGTAACGAATTTCTAAACACTTGTTGAACAAAATATGTTTAATATCAAAAGACCTTTCATTTAACATGAGGGACCAAAAAGTTCCTGAATTCTTTCTTCCATAGCACTTTACTGAGAAATATTTTGTACAATAAAATATGTTTAAGAAGCAAAAATGTTCAACTAACAGTAATTTAACTAAGCCATTAACAAAAATTTATGCGTTACGTAATTATGGGTTTTAAGGGGCCAGAAGTCCAAAATTTTAATCACTTGTATCACAAAAGGACAAATCTTTTGAAAACCAATATAAAATAAAAGATGCTCAGAATGCAAATCTAAAAAATATTTAACCATCAAAATTTCGTTCTGTGGCCCAAAAAGGAGATAAGGGGTCAGCCTCTAAAACGTTCTTTCCCAGATAGCTCAAGAACGGTAACGAATTTCTAAACACTTGTTGAACAAAATATGTTTAATATCAAAAGACCTTTCATTTTATATCAAGAAAAAGGGGCTGGCCCCTCAATTTAGGGGCCAAAAGGGCTCTGAATCTTTCTTCCATACCACTTATCTGAGAAATATTTTGTTATGTGTTTAAAAAGCAAAAATGTTAATCTTACAGTTATGCATCCATATATGATAAAAAAAAAATTCTCATATGTTACGTAATTAGGGGATTTAAGGGGCTTAAAGTCTTTTGATAATAACTTTTAATTGTGAAATATTTTGTAACACAGTATAGAAGCAATTATATTCATCGAAACACTATACACCTATAAATGACAATTGTTTACTCCTTTGTTACGTAATTATAGGGTTTAAGGGGCCAGAAGTCCGAAAGTTTGATCTTCAATATATTAAAATGGAGAAAAATTTCGAAAATTAATATTGAACAAAAGATGCTCAAAATAATGTGGTTTACAATATGCAACCATCACTGTTTTGATACCCAGTCCCTAATCAGGTTTATCGTTCAATTTTAACAGTTTTTTCCGTTTATCCTATCGTGTTAATCGTTTCGTGCCTTTTCATAAGCAAGTAAATTTATTTCAAAGTTGCAAGTCATTCAGTGCGCCGTATAAGAAAATTTATCGATCAAGAATTGTAAAATCCTATCCAGCATTCTATCATGATACTAATTTCTTGATTTTTAAGATCAAAATTAACCAATATTACATGTAAATCATATCTGTAAGCATTGGAACAAAAAATGTAAACTATCGAAGTTCTTAGGAACAAGGTAACATATTTACCTGTATATCGAATATATTAAATCATACGCGAAGTCTATACCTGCGTAAACATTAACTTTTATGCAGTATAATTCGTTTTTTATGCAACATATTTTACAGAAACAAAAGTATTTATGACATAATTTATATTTAATTAAAACCAGAGTTGTATTATAATTGAACCCGTTTTTTTCCGTGTGATATTTGATTTTGGGCTGAAATGTTCTCGGCAATCGGCTAGGGTGTGTGGTAATGAAAACAATGTTAACAAATCGTACGCGGAATGTATATCTGCGTAAATTGTATGTTATATAATTCGCTTTTAATGCATCATTTTCTTATACAGAAAGAAATGTATTTATGATAGACTTTATATTTACATTAACCAAGAGTTGGATTTTTATAATTGAACCCGCTATGTTCTGTGTGATTTGATCTCGGGCTGCAATATTCGCTGCGATCGGCTAGGGTGTTCGGTAATGAAAGCAATGTTAACAATACAGAAAGTTTATTGATCATTTAAGCTCATAATTTTTGTTAAAAAAATTTGTTACTAAAAAGAAATTCCACATAAAGCTTTATTCGTACGTGTTTTTTCCCAGTTTATGCCATTATCAGGTTATTCATGAAGATCGTTTAGAGCGATTATACGTTTATCATGAACATCGTTTATCTTTTCCTATCGTGTATCAACCCTATCCTATCGTGCGTGTATACTGTTCTATCGTGCGTTAATGCTATCGTATGTGCGTGTATACTGTTCTATCGTGCGTTAATCCTATCCTATCATGCGTAAATCCTATCCTATCGTTTATATTGTAAAAAATAACGTTGCGGGTACTGTATGTTTAAGAAGCAAAAATGTTCATCTTAAAGTTATTTAACTATTCATAATAAAAAAAATTCATGCGTTACTTAATTAGGAGTTTTAAGGGGCCAGAAGTCCAAAATTTTGATCACTTATATCACAAAAAGGACAAATATTTTTAAAAGCAATATAGAATTAAAGATGCTTAGAATGATGTTCTAAACAATATTCAACCTTCAAAATTTCGTTCTCTGGCCCAAATAAGGAGATAAGGGGTCGGCCCCTAAAACGTTCTTTCCCTGATAGCTCAAGAACGGTAACGAATTTCTAAACACTTGTTGAACAAAATATGTTTAATATCAAAAGACCTTTCATTTGACATCAAGAAAAAGGGGCTGGCCCCCTCAAATTAGGGGCCAAAAGGGCTCTGAAGTCTTTCTTCCATAGCACTTTACTCAGAAATATTTTGTAATATGTTAAAGAAGCTAAAATTTTCATCTTAATGTTATTTTACTATTCATAATAAAAAAAATCATGCGTTACGTAATTAGGAGTTTTAAGGAGCCAGAAATCCAATATTTCGATCACTTATATCACAAAAAGAACAAATATTTTTAAAAGCAATATAGAATAAAAGATGCTTAGAATGATGTTCTAAACAATATTCAACCATCAAATTTTCGTTCTCTGGCCCAAATAAGGAGATAAGGGGTCGGCCCCTAAAACGTTCTTTCCCTGATAGCTCAAGAACGGTAACGAATTTCTAAACACTTGTTGAACAAAATAAGTTTAATATCAAAAGACCTTTCATTTGACATCAAGAAAAAGGGGCTGGCCCCCTCAAATTAGGGGCCAAAAGGGCTCTGAAGTCTTTCTTCCATAGCACTTTACTGAGAAATATTTTGTAATATGTTTTAAATCCAAAAATGTTCATCTTCCATTTATGCATCCATATATGATTAAAAAAATCGCATATGTTACGTAATTAGGGGATTTAAGAGGCTCAAAGTCTTTTGATGATTACATTTAATTGTGAAATATTTTGTAACACATTATAGAAGCAATTATATTCATCGAAACACTATACACCTATAAATGACAATTGTTTACTCCTTTGTTACGTAATTAGGGTTTAAGGGGCCAGAAGTCCGAAAGTTTGATCTTCAATATATTAAAATGGAGAAAAATTTCGAAAAGTAATATTGAACAAAAGATTCTCAAAATAATGTGCTTAACAATATGCAACCATCACTGTTTTGTTACCTAGTCCCTAAAAGGAGTTATAGGGCCGGCCCCTTAAATGATCTTTTCCAGATATCTCGAGAACGGTATATAATTTCTAAACACTTGTTGAACAAAATCTTTAGATCCCCCCACATTTACTGATATGTTTCGTTGATGAAGATCAAAGGCAATTTCATTTCCTTTTCTAAAAATCGACGGAAGACCTCCTCGTTGCTCGCAACGAGATCGTGTCTAGTTATTTTTTTTTCTTACTGATTTTGTGCACGCGATTTCTCACAAACGGCTCAACCGATTTACGTCAAATTTTCAGATCTGATAGGTATTGATCTGAACCTTGTTGAAATTGGTTTTTTTTATGACGTCACTTCCTGTCTTGAGATATCGTGGATTTTTCGTTTTTAATAGGGGTATTTTGTCTCGAGAACTCCTCTTTTACCATTTTAGATATGATGTTGAACTTTTCAGGGCTGATAGACGAAAGACTGAAATAGTGTCTAATGGTCTTTAATCATATTCATCTCAAAAAGCGCCGAAGCTTGCCCGAGCTCGAAAATTAATATTAAAAAGGCGTCGTGATTTTTCTTGGTTTTCTTTGAATATCTCTTTTCTCGAAAGCATTTTGTTTAAATATGTAGAACAAAAAAACTTAATTAAATCAAGAGCTTTTATTTGACATCAAGAAAAAGGGGCTGGCCCTTCAAAACGTTGTTTATCTATACATGATAATTGTTGCTCCTCTGTTACGTAAAAAGGGATTTTTAGGGGCCAGAAGTCCAAAATTTTGATCATTAATATCTCAAAATGGAGAAAAATTTTGAAATGCAATATTGAACAAAAGATGCTCAAAATAATGTGCTCAATCATTTGCAACCATAATTTGATTGTTATTCGGTCCCTAAAAGGAGTTATAGGGTTGGCCCCTAAAGCAATCTTTTCCAGATATCTCGAGAAGGTACATAATTTGTAAACACTTATTGAACCAAATGTGTTTGAAATGACAAGAGCTTTCATTTAACATCAAGAAAAAGGGGCTGGCCCTTCAAATTAGGGGCCGAGAGGGCTCTAAAGTCTTTTAGTAATAACCTTTAACTGTGAAATATTTTGTGATACGTTATAGAAGCAATTATGTTCATCATAACGTTGTTTGTCTATACATGATAATTGTTTGCTCCATTGTTACGTAATAAGGGATTTTTAGGGGCCAGAAGTCCAAAATTTTGATCATTAATATCTCAAAACGGAGAAAAATTTTGAAAAACAATATCTAACAAAAGATGCTTAAAATAATGTGCTTAACGATATGCAACCATATTTTCTTGTTTTTCGGTCCATAACAGGAGTTATAGGGTTGGCCCCTAAAGCGATCTTTTTAAGATATCTCGAGAACGGTACATAATTTGTAAACACTTCTTGAACTAAATGTGTTTGAAATGACAAGAGCTTTTATTTAACATCAAGAACAAGGGACTGGCCCTGCAAATTAGGGGCCAAGAGGGCTCTAAAGTCTTTTAGTAATAACTTTTAACTGTGAAATATTTTGTGATACGTTGCGTGATCTTTCAAATTAGGGATCAAGAGGGGTCTAGTGTAATTTATCCATAGCTCTTTTAGATCCCACCCCTATTTCCAGATATGTTTCGTTAACGAAGATGAAAAGCAAGGTCTTTTCACCTTCTAAAAATTGGACGGAAGACCTCCTCGTTGCTCGCAACGAGATCGTGTCTAGTTAACAGAACGATTTCTTAATTGACACTCTATCGTTTAATTCAACTTGAGAAGAATAAACTTTTATGTGTGATTAAAATTAAAACAACTCTTGTGCTCGAGGCTAAATAAACTCTAAATGAGAGACGTGACTCTTGTGTATTAGATAACCGCTGACCGCTAGGTAGTCCAGCCACGACCATGGCAACCAATCTTCTCGGACGCAAGCAAGGGATAGTTTACGCAATGGTACACACACACAGCTCTGATTCCAGATAAATTTTAAATGCATGCAGTGTGATAACTCAAATGTATTACATAGATTATTTTTAATCCGTATTTTTTGTTTTACTAGAAAAGAAAAAGAATGTTTATATTTTCTGTTTCTCGTTTTTTTTTTAAGGATTGTGCACTATAAGAACTTAACAAAAATGACTTAAACTCCTCACATAAAAGCATGTATGCTAAAAAATATTTATTTATGAATTAAAGCCTCCTGTATAAACCAGCATACTGTATGTGATTTTATGTCAGTTGTATGCACAGAGACTTTCGTTAACTTGTCAAATTAAAACAGGTACATGTTAACATGTAAAGCTTTTTACACTCATATTACGCAAAACACTACCAAAATAACATTGTAACGACATTTATAAGACCCCAACAAACATCTTCTCCAGCGACAGCCATATCGAAATCCTAACCGTTTTTGAGTTATTAAGCAAAAATTTTCAAGGGCTATTGGCCCTTAATTTTAGGGGCCAGTCCTTTTTTTATTGGTGTCAAATGAAAGCCCTTAACATTTTGCACAACTTTTATTCTACGTCTTAACAAAATATTTTTCGTTTAAAAGATACAAAGTAAAGTATGTCTAAATTTTCACACTTTTTGGAATCCTGTTTTTTGACCCCTACCTTTTTCTAAATACAAAAATGTAATCCAAAAACAAAAATTGATGTGCACAACCTCAATGTCTCTGTTATTCAAATTCGTTGGATTCCCATTCTCTGCTATCATAGTCTCGGAGCCTTTGTCTGGAAACCAAAGGCCCTAAAACTTTTTTAAAGGGGAATAACTCGTTAACGGAAGAGGAATTTTAAAGTTTAAGAAATGTTTTGATAGTGTTTTGTAATGTCTATGAGCCCTGAAAATTTGAGCAACACCCGTTCAGAAATGAGCAAGATATGAAGCCTCAAAGTTCGCGTCTAGGAAGAAAAATAAGAAAATTTTTCGCCAGCACAATAATAGTAAGGTCTTCCGTTGGAAACGGAAGACCTTAACTACCAATCACTCCGGAATTTGAACCTATTTATCACACATTCAATACATACAACACCTTTTTAATAAGCTGTTTAGTATTGACATTGTTTACAAGAGCAAGGTGGAGTAAAATCAATACCGGATGTCTAAAACGCTGGGTAAAAGTCAAACCAATATTGTATAATCCAGATTGTGATTCAATACATACAACACCGTTCTAATAAGCTGTTTACTATTGACATTGTTTACAAGAGCAAGGTGGAGTAAAATCAATACCGGATGTCTAAGACGCTGGGTAAAAGTCAAACCAATATTGTAAAATCCAGATTGTGACTATTTTAAAAACAAAAGAAAAACATTTACAGGTGTCAGAAAAATTTGTTTTAAATTTTTTCACACTGTCAGGTGTTCAGCAAGAACTGTCAGAATACGTAGTTCGAAAGTTATAATTATGTATTGAGGTCAATTTGTATTAAGATCCTAAAATCATTTTGGATTCATATTAACTGACTTCTTGCACAAATCTTTTACTGACATACATGTACCACTGGAGTATGGAGAGACAATTCTTATTACTCGCTGGCCTAGTATTTGCCCAATATTTACCAGTCTAGTTGAATTAGCAGTCATAAATATGTAATAATGAAAACATCTTACAGAATTCTTTTCCTGCTCCAAATCGGCTACTTTTTGCTTCAGTTCTGTGCTGTGTCTTTTTTCACTGAGGATCTGTTTCTCTAAATCTTTTACTTGTACAGTTATATTTTCAAAATCCAAACTCTAAAATTAGTACCATTAAAGTCTCATTAAACTTAATATTGTTAGTGACATAGACTACTGTGGAATCATTTAATTTTGTGGGGGCCAATTTTCGTGGATTGTGGGTTTTTTGCTTATACGTGGGGATGCAATTTCGTGGATGCGTCAGTTTTCACTTTCAGTAGGTAAACTAAATCTTTTATAATTAGTTTAATTAGTTTTCGTTGAGGATGTAAATTCGTGGCTGAGGGCTACCCACGAATACCACGGAAATTGAGCCACTACGAATTCTAATGATTCCACAGTATACAAATCTGTGTGTGTTTGTGTGTGTGTCACTGTGTGTTTTGTCAGGGAAAATCATACCAATTTAAATCATTCCAAAATACCTTTTCCTTGAGTTTTTGTTCAAGTGCTTTAAATCGCTCTAAAGATGATGCTTCTTTTTCTTGCTGTTTTCTTATCTCTGTTTCCAATGTGGCATTTTTTTCTCTTTCAATAGCAGCTTCGTTATTTTTCTGTTCATTGTAAGCAATTTAAATCAAAATGGTATACTTCAGCATTCAATGAAAATTCACATGCACAAATAGTCCAGGAAATTGTGCTAATAAACTTAGAATTTTAGATTAAGTTGGTCGGTTCACTTAATGTTTTGCAATTTTGATTCGAATCATGAAAAACATAAATTGTGAATGTTTCTAAATACATAATATGGGTATTAATATGTTTCCTTCTTGTTTTGTTTTTTCAAAGGTTACGTAAACAACATAACATCAATCAATAGAGTCAGACACATCATGTTCGTGTTCATCTAGTATATATTTTTACTTTAAGTTACATGTAATACAATTTTGGACCATGCAACCAAATACAGGTTTATAACCTTTATGATAAAAATATCTTCTGAATCATTATTTATAAGTAAAGAATCATTAAACGATTCAAATACGG
>WFKH01003881.1:46430512-46476587 GCA_016163765.1 Magallana hongkongensis
AGGTGCATCAGTATCATAAGACGCACCATCCATGCAAGTTTGGTGAAGTTAGGACCAGTAATAACTAAGATATATCTTTTAGCATCCTTGATAATGGAGATCAGGCTCTGCATCTCAAGCTACCTCTGCGAATCATTTATATTATAGTTAAATTAACTATGCAAGTTTGAAATAGTACTATTATCTATTAAACATGTGACTTGTTCCAAAAACTTAACTCATCCAGCATCCGAAACCTATGGCTCAGATTCAGCATTCAAGCCAGTCAGGTGCATCAGTATCATAAGACACACCACCCATGCAAGTTTGGTGAAGTTAGGACCAGCAGTAACTAAGATATAATCATCAGAGGGCACCTGCTCCAAAAACATTTACCAGCTCTAAAAACCTTAACCTCATCCAGCATCCAAAACCTATGGCTCGAATCAACATTCATGCCTGTCTGGTGCATCAGTATCATAAGACGCACCATCCATGCAAGTTTGGTGAGGTTAGGACCAGTAATGACTAAGATATAATCATCAGAGGGCACCTGCTCCAAAAACTTCAACCAGCTCTTAAAACCTTAACTTCCTCCAGCATCCAAAACCTATGGCTCAGATTCAGCGTTCAAGCCTCTCTGGTACATCAGTATTATAAGACGCACCATCCATGCAAGTTTGGTGAACTTAGGACCAGTAGTAACCTAGAAATTGCTATCAAAGGACACCTGCACCAAAAACTTTAACCTGCTCCAAAAACCTTAACCTCCTACAGCATCTGAAATTCATGGCCCAGATTTAGCATCCAAGTCTTTCAAGTCAATAAGTAGGTCCAGATGCATCATCCATGCAAGTTTGGTGAAGATAGGACAAGTAATAACTTAGATAGAGGACCTGCAACAAAAACTTTAACCAGGTCCGGACGCCGACGCCATTGCCAACGCCGGGGGTATAGCATAAGCTCCCCCGACTTCGTCTCGGTGAGCTAAAAATGGTAAACCTATTCATTTACTGCCCATAGATTTTTGAATAGAATCTGATGCCTCTTGTAATGGAATGGGTGCGGTTTTTAGATCAGATTACTTTAGCAGGAATTGGTCAGAACAAGAGAAAAAGTTCCATATCAATTACTTGGAGTTTTTGGCCATATTTTTTGCGTTACAATATTTTATGGACAATGAAACCAATGTTCATGTAGGCATGAAGTGTGACAATTAAAGAGCCATCTCTTATGTAAATAATATGGGTGGAATGGTATCAAAAGATATGTATTCTTAGCAAAAGATATTTGGAAATGGTGTTGTACATGGAATATTTGGATAACATGTCAGTATCTTCCTGTGGAAAATTAAATTAAGTAGCTGATTATTATATTCTAGGGAAACTTCTACATCCAGTGAATGGAGTTTAAAATCAGAAATTTTCATAGAATTACTGAAGTATTTTGTCTAGATGTTGATCTTTTTGCATCAGATGAAAGCTGTTATGATATTCAGAAATATGTGTATTGGTGTTTTAGTCCCAATGCATAGAAATCATTTTCATCTTTGTAATCACCGTGGAAAAAGTTCACAACTTTCGCCTCCTCGCTTCAGTCTACATTTGCCATTTTGGCTAGAATTCAAAACGTTTCTCGGAAGTTTACTGCTCTATAGCCTTTATTTTAAACTCTGGAAAACTCTAGAAACCTTCCGAAAACATTGACTGACCTATCATTTTTCATTCCTAACAATATTC
Organism: Magallana hongkongensis; assembly: GCA_016163765.1. Taxonomy (NCBI): domain Eukaryota; kingdom Metazoa; phylum Mollusca; class Bivalvia; order Ostreida; family Ostreidae; genus Magallana; species Magallana hongkongensis. The sequence continues at coordinate 46,432,231 of WFKH01003881.1, forward strand.
ATCGTGGTTTTTGTATTAAAACAAGGTTTGGGGAAGCCTTGGATAACCCGTATATGAAAAACGACTCATAACAGTGGCGAACCTGAAATTTTGGCGCAAAAATTGTCACACGTAGCAGCCTAAGGGTTAATACATTTTCACATACAGTTATAAATTAATCAACGAGTACTCCACTATTGCTCAACTAAAGCCACCAATTAATCGACTAGTCTATCAGAGTAAATTCGACATCCCTAAATGGAATATAACTTTAACTTGTAGGAGAATAATGGAGCCTCAATGTTAATCAGTAATAATCAGGTTACTACTGATTGTGACAAGATGGTAGAATTTAATCTCACGGGAATTGTTCCTTGTCAGATGTTACATCATAACAATGTATTTCGTTTTTCTAAAATACATATGGGAGTAGAGTAGAAGATTTAATACATTTTCACTATATGACCATACTGGTACCACCCATTGAGGACCTGAACTCCTGACCCTGGAACCATAAATTTTGGTGCAAGTCTTGATGGACATCATAATCATGCATTCAGGTTATTTTCCAGGAATGTGGAAGTAAAGAACGGTATTATTATTATTCAATTCTCTATCATCAAGAATAAAAATTGAGATGATTTTGCTTCTTAATAACAATAATAAATTGTACAAAATTAAAAAGGAACGTTACGGGGATCAATATGTTTTTAGCACGAGTGATATTGATGTCATCAAAAAACTTTTGTGTGAACAGTACCCATAATTCATTTGTCAATCAAAAATATTTGAGCATGATGCTTATCTCTATGGTGTATATTTGTAACAATTAAAATGCAAATAACTTCCTATCTTAAAACTGTAGGAGGAGTTATCTGGACAAATGATTTTTCGATTCCACAAATTTCTTCAGACATTTTACTACAGATATTATCACTTTACTTGTCTCTGATATTCTTTTAAAAACCATCACTAGCCAAGTAAAGTGAAGTGGTGCACTTTTGTTTACATGTAAAAATGGCGACTCTCGATCTCGACGTGAATTTAACATACTTCAATTTCCGAGGTTGGTTTGCGTGTTTAAGAGAAAGTCTGAGGCAAGTGAGTGATGATATCAGTAGTAAATTCGCTGAAGAATTTAATGGTACTAATTTTTTCCAAAGAATTTGTGTGAAAATAAGGTTGATCAGTCCAAAAGTAGCGAATTTTTTTATGTGCGCCGTAAATTGCAGATTTTTACCATGGGAGGCACTGTAGCTCTCAGGTCGTCCATCAGAATTTTTTCAGACCTGGAGCTACAGACCTGCAGCTAGAAAATAGTACAATAGCTAACAGTTTTCTAAAAAAACAAAAACAAAAAAAAAAAACAAACAAAGAATGCAAGTTATATACACATCTTGCTAATATGTACAATCGAACTTCAAAAAAAAAACTGCTCTTATCTTGAAAACTGTAGGAAAAGTCTTCTAAAAAGATGGGGTACCCTTAAAGCAAAATTTCTTTAAAAAAATGACTAAGTTCAACAGCTCATGTTTTATCAGAAATAAATTTTAAGTAATATGCAAATTTCTGATATATGAACAATTGATCTGTAAAAGAAAAAACTTCCTATCTTGAAATCTGTAGGTTGACTTATCCATACAATACGGGTGCTCTCTATTCAATATTATGCAAAAAATGACTAAGTTCAAAAGCTAGTATTTTTTGTATAACCTATTAAAATTCGCAATCACAATAACATGCACGTCTCTGATATATGTATGATTGATCAGCAAAACAAAAACTTTCTATCTTGAAAATTGTAGGAAGAATTATCTGTACAATAGGGGTACCATATATGCAATATTATGCAAAAACAAGAGGCCCATGGGCCACATCGCTCACCTGAACCTTGTATCATTCTATTTCGAAGCATATGCTATTTCTATTTTAAACTTTGAACCCCTTTCTGGGGCCCCAGTGTTTGTCCGTGGTTTATGGTTGGCTTTAACAATTTAGAATCTACACTTTTTGAGGATCCTTGCACAGTAATCTCACAAACTGTAGCATATTGTAGTTGTCAAGAAATTTTTTTATACATTTTCCAGATACATTTCTGTTAAATTTTGAACATCACTTGGAGCACCAGTATTAGTCCGGTGGTCACAGCTTTATTAATTTAGAATCTACATTATTTAAGGATGCTTGCAAAGCAATCTCACAAACTGAAGCATTGTAGTTCTCTAAAAGAAGATTTTTAAAGAGACAGTACAGCGCATCTTATTAAAAAACCGACTTGAAAAAATTTTCCGATCGGGTTCGATATTTTTGTACTACTCATAAATGTATAAACTTTCAGAAAATTACAATTTTTTTCGTGAAATAAATCTTATTATTTCATTAGAATTAATAATTAGGTATAACCTATTAAATAAACACATCGCCACATGTTACGGGGTTCCGCCTTCTATACCACTACGCATGCGTATTTACTATATAAACAAAACAGCATGGCGAGTAAGAGACCGGGTAGGCCTGCCTACCTGACTGAATTGGCAAAGAAAAGACTGAGAAGAGAACGCAGCCGAGCCAATTCAGTAACGAGAATATATCTGGGGGACCAATATGTTCGTTGGATGGCGAAGAAACGAGAACTGGGCGAGACACACGAAGGACTGGCGAAGATTCTCCTGGACAGGTTTGTTAAAAGAAATATTTTAAAAACTTTCAGTCAACAATTATATTAAATTCTCCCAAATAATAATTGTTGAACATTTTTAAAATAACCAGAATTATTATTTTGTAAGTATTTATTTTGCGTTTTCCATTTTCAATTTTATCACAGAAGTTGCTACAAACTAGTTCAATGTGTAACTGAGGCCCCTTGAGGGGTTATTGACATATTTATGTCTGTTCTGAAATTTTTTATCATTCTTTAAATTGTCTTAGGTTGTCAAGAGACAGTGAAAGTGAGTCAGCTGAATGGGCATGTGCATCAGATTTTAAAGTCTCCACACCATCAAGACAGATAAAAATTCCTTTTCACCTCTCACTGCCACCAGTTGATGTGTCTGAAATTTCCTTTGCATTTAGGTAAAACATTAAAAATATGATGTTTATCGAGTAAACAAGTTTACATTTTAATGAAATAAATTTCTGCATCAGTGCTCCAAGTTGCGGCTAAAACGGTTGACTTTAAATTGAAAAAAAAAACCCACTAACAATTTGTTTCCTCTATTTCTATTTCAGTGAAAACACAGACACAGATGTCTCCCAGAAAAGAAAACAGAACAGAATTTTGTTGCCTGCTGTAACAGAGGAATCGCCAGGGTAATATTCTTATTTCTTTCGAAATCATTTCAGTCAATTGATATTAATAGATAGTTTGATTGTATTTTCATTTGATAAACAATATATGTTTTCATTTCAGTCACATGATATTAAAAGCTTAATTGAAAGTACACTTTAGAAATGTAGATACATGTAGTTTGATTGTATTTAAATTGATTAACAATATATGCTTTCATTTTAGTCCAAGCCAAAGGAGAAAAAAGTTTCTTGCAGTGAAGGAGACATCATTTTTGAATCCTTTTGAGTGAGCGAGTTTGAATAAAATATACTGCTAATTATTTTTTTCTTTGTTTCGATCAGCTCTTGCTTACATGAGCTGTCAGAAGCTTTTCTTGTTATATTATGATTTATCTGGTGCCTGTCTGTAAACTTTTAGCATTTTCAGCTCCATCTCAACATTTTAAAAAGAGTTTTACACAGTTAATTAGAACAAATCTTTCCAATAGTTAAAATTCAATCTTCCTTTGTTTAATTTTTTTTTTAAATTACAGACCATGGGGTTAGAATGGAGCTATAATTGGGAATGAAATTCTAATGAAGTCTTTCAAATTTCTTTAAAAAAAAAAACTTCAAGACTAAAAAGCTAGCTTTACTGACTTGATTTTTTCAGAGTAACAATCGATGTGTCAGAGGAGTGTTAGCAGTGATAATAACTCTGATGATGACTATGAACCAAGCTTCAATGTGACCTTGAAGTAAGGCTTTTATTTCTTTTTATTGGGATAATTATGATTAGGTATGATGGCCTCTTTATCAATGTACCTTAATATCAAGTACCAACATTTTTAATCTTTTGACCTTCGAGTTTGACTTGAGTTGCCATACAGAGGCATCAATGTTTACAAATGCATCTTGTTCTTCCTGTTTTCATTTTAAGAACAATAAGTTATTATATATACAGACCAAACAACATGGACAACTTAAAAGAAGTCACTTTGGAAGAACAAGAGTTTGGAGAGGAGGAATGTGAGACAGAAGTGGATAATGAATCTGAGGAAATGAAAGAGGACACAGGCCCAGGGGTCATAAAGCTCACCAACACTGAAGACATCAAAATATTAACAGAAGACTCTACTTGCTTAGTGTATAGGAGGTGTTTACTGAAGTTGGCAAGCACCAGTGTCAGCAAAGTCTGCAGCGTAAAAGAATGGAATTCTGCAGTCACCCTACGTACAGAAAATATTGGATTAGCACTGTATATTTATTGTATACCTTAACATCTTATTACCTTTTTTTATTTAAAAAATCAGCAACTTTAAAATAAATAAAGCCACAAGAGCTAATGTAATTTATAATAAATTTTTATTTTTTTTTTAGGAATGTGAGCGAAAACATGAAGCATACAGATGGTGTTCACAACCAGTATTAAATAGACATCTTCATGGTGGAGACTTGCAAATTGCATCTGCTTTGCTATGCTCAGGCAACAATTTCTCCAAAATGGCTCTTTATGCAAAATTCCTCACATTATATTTTCCAGGTAAGGTCAAATTTTCCAACATTCAAAGAACATACTTGGTACCAACAATTAATTCTTTCTAGACGGAGAGCCAACGCCAAGTTGTAGAAAGTATAGGCGGACGGAATGCATTAGGTATGTGCTATATTACTGAACTTATATTTTGCAAAGTGATCAGTTGTATGTTAGATAATTTTATCATACTTTTATTTATTTTTTCTTCCATAAAATAAATTCATTGATGTGATTAATTCCCTAGGAATTGCTGTGAATGGACTAATCCCCATTGTTTTGTGCATTAGTCAAGTGAACCACTTCATACTTCAAAATGTATGTTGGTTTCATATAACAGTTAAAAAGTATACCACTGAAGGAGTTAGCAAAGTTCCAGTTCCCCTTGAAAACTATCATCTCCCTCAGCTTCACCTGAGAAAGTAGTCCTAAGATCTTGGAATCTTCCCAACTTTCTCAATGATAAAACTGTAACTGTGTGTTACAAAATTTAATAAAAGATAATAAATTTCTGATTTCAGGGAATGGTCGCAATGACAGTCCTGGCCACAGCGCACAGTACCGTACTTACACTATGATGGATGATCAATCCAAGAAGATAATTAGCCTCATAACCATGGACAAAAGGGAAACGGGCAAGAAAAGTTGTAACATGGAAAAGGCCTGCTTAATGAAATCCATGAATGACCTGCTAGAAAACCATGTAAACATTGAGGAAGTAGTTACAGATGCTCACATACAGATGGGAGCAGTAATGAGTAAGAATAATTATTATGTTGATTATGATAGTGTATATATATATCAAGAAATTATTTTTCAAGTTAGTTTTTCTGATTGAAGGGTATTTATTCACAAGAACATATGGGGTTACCTATTTCTATAAAACATGCCAAAAGCATTTGAAATAAAGATTGGCAATGTGGCCCATGGGCCTCATTTAATTTCATCATTTATATATACATGTATTTAAGTTGTGTATAAATTTTATGACTTATAATTTCAGAGAACATCTTTCCAAACATTGAACATTCACATGATGTTTGGCATGCTGCAAAAAACCTTGGAAAGAAAGTAATTAACGCAGGTCAATCAAAGGAATGCAGAGAATTGCTTGATTGGAATACAGATATAATAAACCACTTCTGGTTTTCCTGTTGCTCCGCTACTGACTTGGATAATTTTATGGTAACACTCTTTTTCATGTGACTTTTATAAATGAAATAAATACAGTCAAACCTTGACTCTTATTAATGAAATAAATACAGTCAAACCTTGTTATTTCAAACAAGATGGAACTGGTGAAAAACTTTAAGGTATCCGAGTATTTGAGATATCAAGAATAAAATCTTTAAAGTATAAGTAGTTGGGACCTATACATCACTATGATATAATTTATCCATTGTATTAGAGATATCAGTGAATGAGATATCAAAGTTCAACTGTATTGTATTGATTTTATTTTGAATTTGATAGATACTGATATCACTGATTTCTTTTTAGGAAATATGGTGTGGTATTGTTCACCATGTTGTTAATGACCATACCTGGGATATTTCCTATAGCAGCAACTTCTTTGGTGCTTGCCAATGTAAGCATGGGCCACTGCATGGGGACCACAAGGAGTGGATAAAAAAAGGCAGTCCTCCACACAAAGCCTTAGTCCAAATTGTTTTCAGCAAACGGTTTTTAAAAGCTATTCCATACTACCTTAATTTTAGGTGTGTAATGTCAAGTGTTAAGAAAGTGGTGTTTCCTGTATTTTAATACCATGTTAAGATGAAATACTTCATCCATGTTATGTTAAAATTACACTGTGTTACAGAAGCACTGCAGAGCTGGAGAACTTTAACAATCTGATCTTGATGTACAGAGGAAAGAGATTTGCCTATTCTCCACCTGTATACCGTGCTCGAAATCAATTGGCAGCCCTTGATTACAATGCCAATGTGGACCGAGAAGTGAAAAGAAAATTAGATGGAACAGTTCAGTAAGTTAATTTTGATATAAAAATCTGCTTCAGTCAGAAATAATAAAATATTGTTCTAAAATATTTCAACAATTATTTCCTTAAAGACATCTTACTTCATACACCACATGTACTGGCCCTCAGAGGCAAAACTTTGTTCACTGACAGTCCTAATGCAGTGAATTACTATTTTGAACATTGAACCAATTCAGTAACTTGTAATCCCTTTAACTTGTACCTGTACTATATCTATTGATGTTATTTCAATTTTAGAATTGTTTTCTTGATTAGGCAACATAGGACATTTAACAAAAAAAGTGGACGATGGAGTGTTTCTCCCGTCAAAGTTAACAAAAGTTATGACCATATCCATATTCTGCAAGAAAGAATTGTAGAGGCCAGACTAAATGACCAGCAAGGTATGGGTCACTCTGTAGTTTTGGATGGAGATGATCCAAGACGTCTTAGGAAGACCATTGCTCCAACTGATCCAAGACCAACAGTTGAACTTCAGCAAGAGAAAATATCTCGCTTTCAGACCAAAACTTAATATTATTAGGATTGTATCAATTTCTTTTTACTTTATGATATGAAATTGTATCATGATATTATTATGAGTAGTATATATTGTATATTATGATACAATATTGTATAATATGATATTGTATTGTAAATCATTGTATGATATGATACTGTATAATTATACATAGATTACATGGCTTCGAGGGCAACATACCAGAATATTTGCCCCTCGGTGACAGGAAAGTCCTGGAGTGTTATGTCGCCCGATGCTGAAGGCATAACACTCCAGGGCTTTCCTGTCACCGAGGGACAAATATTCTGGTACTGTCGCCAGAGAAGACATGTAATATATGTTATTTTAATTATTAATGCATCTTCATATCTTACAAATCAATGATTTGTAAAATGTCGATCGGTGCTTTGAATAAGTAGATAACTTTTTCTTTTTAAATTAAACAATTAAAGCAAGTTCCTCTGAATAGCAGACGCTGTCCTTACATTTTTTTTCGAGAGAACGTTTACGTTTGCTTAGCTAAATGTCGAACCCAACGTAATTAATATGCAGAATTATTGCACGCGAGGGTGATATAACAGTTTCGGGAGGGAAATATATCTATTTCCTGTGAAATATTACAGTATCTGGGAGGGTAATATAACTATTTCCGGTATGATTAGCAATTTTCAGGGCATAGTAATAAAATCATCTCATTTGTGACATAATGAAAAAACTTATTCAAAAATGTTATATAATACTATATTATATAATAAAATAGTATATCATATTATACAATATTATATATTATCACATGAAATTGTATCATATGATATTGTAATATGTAATTTTGTATCATATAATATGATATTGTATATTGTTATATTCAGTATATTTTTAATATATAACTCTATATAGAAGAACAGTCAATAATTGTAATATTAACTCGTCCGAATAATATTGACCGATCAATAGTTTTGTAAATATTGACCAGCTAGGAGTAATATTTAGAGAATATGCCCTCTGTTTTCAATAATTGCTTCTGCTTTGTTGGTTCGCAAACAGCGACGTAAATACATCTTCGAGACTCCACAACAAGGTGACTTCATAATAGGTAATCTTTCAAGGCAAGTAAACAACGGATTTTATATATGATATGTTGTGTCAAAACATTATCCATGAATATCCAAATTTATTAACTTTGATTTTCATATAATATGATAAAGGTGGTCTCAAAATGATGCTGCCTCGTCTCGGTGCGCTTTGTAATCTGAAAATATGTTATTCTTTAGCATGTATTTATAATTATAGTTTCTTTTGATCTGTACATGTATGTAATGATAAATTTGGTGACAAACTCATAATACAGTATGACATGCTTTTTGCTTTACTACAATTGTTGTTTTTCTTTGAAATATAACTGATAACAGGAAATGCTAATAAATGATTATAAAATTTTATTTTTTGAAAAGTACATTTTGAAGATTTTTCAAACTGAATAACACCGCCTTTGCCCCACCTTCAAAATTAAAAGTATTCCCTTTGATTAATTTTTTGCAAAACACTCAACCTTAACCTTCAAAAATTTAAATTAACAGCAACAATTATTTCATTCACATTTTTCCAAATTAAACACCTTTAAAATGATAACATAAATGTTTTATACAAATACATGAACATCTTTATGAATCAAATTCCCATGCTCCATTTTTTATTTGTTTCTGTACATCTATAACTCCAAGAGTTCATCTTTAAACCCAACATACTGGCCATGTGGATCAGGAAATCTGTCTCTGATACGCCATATGCAACAGCTTGGGATTACACGTCTGTTGCCCGTTCCAAGTTTGCCATGGTGCCAGAACACAAACTGGCGGTAAGCAGTGTGTCGATTGGCCCGATTTCTGTCAGTATCCTCTGGCATGGCAAGAATGTCCTGTCTGTACAGTCTTGCTAGAGCAAGGACTGCCTCATTCAGAATAAGTACATCAAAATCCTGCAACAAATACAAGTGGAGAATAAAGTACAAAAATTGAAAATTAATAAATTAGTTGTACATGATTATGAGTACTAAATGCAGACACTCACAGGTAGACGAGACACACAGCTATTTGCATTTCTCTGACAGCAAAGCTTTTCCTTTTGGGTAGGCATATCTCTACAAAAACCACAACTGCACCATATCAGTTGGGTTGTTTCAGGAGGATGCTGTGATGGACCTGGGCAGGGTTCTAGTATACTAAACAAATACTCAGGGTTTTCATCAACAACCTTCAGTAGTGTGTTTTTCATTTCTTCTGGAGAGAGTTCATCTATTCTTCTCTGAAAGGAAGATATAACTTTATATGTAGATGTAGTAATTAAAGTGTATATACCGTCTTATATGCTCAGAAGATCCAGTCAAGTTTACTCACCTTTATAACCTGCTTCCTTTCCTGAATAACGGCCACTGTTTCATCTATACATCTCTTTTTAATCCTATTCCGCTTTGGGGGGTTCTTTATCTTTTGTATTTGTTTTTGGGGTCGCCCTCTTCCTCCAGATCCCCTAACCTTCGTGGGCCTTCCACGACCCCGTCTGAATTTAGGTTCTTCAACGGGATTACTACAACCTTCCCCATCATCAGAATCTCTGAGGACTGTACGAAAAAATGTATGATGTAAAAATTGGGATTTCTTGCACATGTAATTGTGTTTTATTGGAAATAATTTCGAATGGAACACCTTCAGCTGTTCAGTTATATATAGCACGTAACCATATGCAGTCCTACGTAATCGTTTGTAATACATCAACCACTTTCAGTAAAAATAAGCTAAAGACAACTGTTCAAAATTATGCCATTTATCGCATAAATTCTAACAGAATTCCGCTGAAAATGTTTTTTGACATTTTTCCGGGAGATTGTTCAATTAAATGGTTTCCCTTCTAGAACCCCAATATATACATTTGTGCTTCTTACTGTTGCATATACTTGTAAAAACCGACTGTAAAGTAAACCATTTATAATTTATCGAGAAAGTGATGATGTGTTCCGTTTAGCATGTTTAGAGAGTCACTTTACCTCGTATTCCATGATGCTCGTAGTCGAGTTGTAGTTTTCAGCACGTGTATACGACTGTCAATCAAAATCCACGTGGTAAAAATAAACGATGTAACATTACTCCGGTTAGTTCGACCCTTCGATTTTCGGAAGCTCATAATTACATTAACTAGGTATGTGAAACGGATTTTTATGTACTTCAACTGTCACAATCAACGTTATTTCTTATTTCATAACGATACAATGGGTAAATCTGAAGTTATTCGCACATGTGTTTTCAGCTATACTGTCTCTTTAAACATTTTTCCTCTATATTTCTATGTTAAACTTTGAACCCCTTCTGAGGCCCAAGTATTAGATCGAGGGTCACGGCTGTTATAATTTAGAATCTACACTATTTGAGGATGCTTACATAGTAATCTGACAAATTGAAGCATTGTAGTTCTCGAGAAGATTTTGAAACATTTTCCATATATACTTCTACGTTAAAATTTGAACCCGACCTGGGTCCCCATTATTATTCTAGGGGTCACTATTTTAAAAATATTGAATGTACATTATCCACAGTTCCATGCATAGTAATCCCACATATTGTAGCATTGTAGTTCTCGAGAAGAAGATTTTTCCTATTTACCTCTGTGTTAAACTTTGAACCCCTCTTGGGGCCCCAGTATTAGTTCGGGGTCACGATTTTACCAATTTAGAATCTACGATAGCCACGGTTGCTTTCATAATAATCCCACAAACTGTTGCACTGTAGTTCTTCAGAAGAAGATTTTAAACATGTTTCTTATATATTTCTATGTTAAACTTTGAACCCCGCCTGGGGCCCCAGTATTAGTTTGGGGGTCACAGCTTCCACAAATTAGAATCTTCACAATCTGGGGATGCTTGAATAATAATCTCAAAAACTGAAGCAATCTAGTTCTTGAGAAGAAGATTTTTAAACACCTATCCTATATACTTCTATGTTAAACTTTGAACCCCTTCTGAGGCCCCAGTGTTGGTCCGGGGGTCACAGCATTTACAATTTAGAATCTACATCATTTGAGAATCCTGGCATAGTAATCTCACAAACTTAAACATTGTAGTTCTCGAGAAGAATATTTTTAAACATGTTTCCTATATATTTCTATTTTAAACTTTGAACCCCTCTTGGTGCCCCAGTATTAGTCCGGGGGTCACGATTTTAGCAATTAAGAATCAATAGCCAAGGACGTATGCATAGTAATATCCCAAACTATTGCATTGTAGTTCTTAAGAAGAAGATTTTTAAATATTTTTATGTTAAACTTTCAACCCCGCCTAGGGCCTCAGTTTTTGTCCGGGCCACAATTTTAAATTTAGGATCTTCACTATATATATACAAGCTTTTGTATAAATATTGGCATTTCTGGTGCAGTGGTTCTTGAGAAGATTTTTAAACATTGTTCCTACGTATTTCTATGTTAAACTTTGAACCCCGCCTGGGGGCCCAGTTCTGGTCCAGGGGTCACGATGTTAACTATTTAGAATCTTCACTATATATACAAGTTTTTGTGTAAATATTGGCATTTTTGGTGCAGTGTTTCTTGAGAAGAAGATTTTTAAACATTTTTCCTACGTATTTCTATGTTAAAATTTGAACCCCGCCTGGGGACCCAGTTTTGGTCCAGGGGTCACGATTCTTACAATTTATAATCTTCACTATATATACAAGCTTTTGTGTAAATATTGGCATTTCTGGTGCAGTGGTTCTTGAGAAGAAGATTTTTAAACACTTTTCCTATCTATTTCTATGTTAAACTTTGAACCCCGCCTGGGGACCAAGTTTTGGTCCGGGGGTCACGATTTTTGCAATTGAGAATTTTCACTATATATACAACCTTTTGTGAAAATATCGGCATTTCTGGTGCAGTGGTTCTTGAGAAGAAGATTTTTAAACATTTTTCCTATGTATTTCTTTGTTAAACTTTGAACCCCGCCTGGGGACCCAGTTTTGGTCCAGGGGTCACGATTTTTGCAATTCAAAATTTTCACTATATATACAAGCTTTTGTGTAAATATTGGCATTTCTGGTGCAGTGGTTCCTGAGAAGAAGATTTTTAAAGACACGCACCCTATACTCACTGTTTCGCAATTATCTTCCTTTCAAAAAGGGATTAGCCGTTTATTTTAGCAATTTATAATCCCCTTCCCATAAGTTTGCCTTGTACTAAGTTTGGTTAAATTTGGCCCAGTGGTTTTAGAGAAGAAGTCAAAAATGTGAAAAGTTTACAGACGGACAGACGGACGACGGACAACGGGTGATCAGAAAAGCTCACTTGAACCTTCGGTTCAGGTGAGCTAAAAAAAGAATGGCCTCATATCTGTGTACAAACATAGAATTGTGAGCAAAGCTCTGTATCTTGCTTATAATTCGAAGCTTAACACTCAAATATGGTTAGTAAATAGAAATTGTAAACAATTAAACATCAGAAACATGCACTAAAACAAATAAAGAGCACAATTTATTTCTCAAAATGAATCATATATATATACTTACATATTTCCGTCAGCGATATTAAACTCTATTTAAACTGAATAAACTCGAGAAAATGTTGAGCATCTCAACAAAACAAATTGCATTAATCAACCATTACGCAGAAGATCATACCAAATTACCGATAGAATGAATTCTATTTTTGTACTTTGTTAATACATCAGATTTTGCTTAATTTGCGCAGGTAAACAGTCAACTGTCTGATTTACCGAAGTCTCTGTTTGATTTGATACGTAAAAATTACAAAATACAGGCGATAGTTCCCAAGTTACAAAGCATAAATAATGAAAACGAAACGAAAATCAGAACAAGCTAGCACTACCGTCATATGTGAAAACTGTCAACGCATTGAAATATTTAACCTCAATTTACTTCACAAAATCGGCACAAATGTATTTTGCATGTTTCAAAGATTCCTTTCGCACGCACACTGTTGCACAACAAACAAATTCATCTTTGTCAGATCGACCCGTTTATCATACGTCATGGCTGCTTTAAACAAAGAACCTCGTTTTAGAAGTATGGAATACCGAACCCAAAGCTATAAACTGATTGAAACACGCCTTTTCTTTATTATAATTTTTGTAATAACTCAGATTTGAAACAGAATTAGTCCATAATTTTTGCAATTAATATTTTCCTTTCCATAAGGATTATCTATGCTAAATTACGTTGAATTTGACTCGGTAGTTCTTGATAAGAGGATTTTTAAAAATGCACACCCCCCCCTTTTTTCTACAGTTTCGAGGTTTTCTCCGCTTTGAATAAAGATCGGTCTTTCATTTCTGCAATTTATATTTGCCTCTCATAAGAATGTTTTGTGCCAAATTTGGTTGAAATTGGCCAAGCGGTTTTAGAGAAGATCAAAATGTAAAAAGTTTACAGACGGACAGACGGACGATGAACAAAATGTGATCAGAATGGCTCACTTGAGCTTTCAGCTCAGGTGAGCTAAAAATTGAATTAAAAACACTTTACCACTTTTCATTTTTATCTTACAGGTGTTTACGTGGATATACCATTTTTTGAACAGTAAAATAGTTCTCAATCGATCCATGGGCACTGGAAGTTATTGTAAATATATTATACAAGCACATACAATATATTTACAATAATTTCCAGTGCCCGTGAATCGATCAATTACAATTTATATTGTTTTGATAATAAGCCGTGGTTTCGTTGATTTAAGCCGCGATTTGAAAATAAGACGGTTTTAAAAAATAAGCCCCCACTTTCTTACCAAAAGGTAAAATAAGTCGCGGCTTATCTTCAAGGTTTTAGGGTATCCCAGATTGATGTTAGGATACTTTCACTGCATTGGGTTCTGAATAAGGATATATTGGACAACCACTATGAGAAGCCCTGGATGAAGTAGTTCTCCTTACTGGATGAAGGGTATTAACATATTTAAAGAGTAACACCATGCCCCTTAATTGATTATACAAGCAGGAGAATATCAAATGGCTAGCATTAATTGTTGTCATTGACACAAGTTCGAATAATATATTGTTTTAAAACTTTTACCTTGGCAATAAGATCAGTTCTTTCCATTCCTAGTCTGTCAATTTCTGCAACTAGTAAATGTTGTCTGGATTCCATTTCTGTTAATCTCTGGTCTCTACAATGAATGTTGTAACTAGTGTTAATGCCTAATCAAAGCAGTTTTGTTGATTTATTATCATTTTCGTCTATTTTGTATGTGTATTCAGTTTTTCTAACTACTGAAACCGATCTATTGAACTGCCGGTCAATAGACTGCGATCTATTGGACTGCCGGTCAATAGACAGGCAACGTAATTCGGAAAAAAACCCGATGTAAGTTTCAAATGTAAACCTGTTTGTTTGATTCTTCTGTAAGACATTTTCTCATTTTATATGCAACAAGATTAAAGGTCTTACGCAAGGAAATAGCCAATCAAACTGAACTTAGTCAATTGTAGTTCCATATATATAGAGACAATTTCTTTTCTTTCTTCCTTTTTTGGCACCTTATTTTAGGCCTACAGTATTGGTTTTGGACTCATTGGCTAGGAAAATTATTACTTTAGTGGAATTGTCACACTGAATTCAAAGGAACTATTTTTTAGATGCGCATGATGCAACTTCCTGGATGGTGTTGAGTCTGTTTGTCAACATATGTGAAACCCACGTGTATTTGGGGGTAGGTTTGTTTACTATCAATTATCTCTCTTAGAAGCCGCATAAGGCATTATTCTTTTTCTTGAAGCATTTAACTATAATTTCTCTTTCATTAATAATATGCTGAGAGTATAGTTAATCAATTAATTTAATTAAAGCTACATAATAACATGTAGTGAAATTAATTCCTTGTGTGAGACCTTAAAAGATCATTGTATTATGTTTGTTTTACCATCGTTCTTTCATTTAGGTCATCTAGGTATTGATTTACAATAATCTGAATGCATAATGGTATGAACATCTTCTGTAAGTTATAACTTTATTGTTAACAATAACTACTAACATTATTCTATTTCGAAAGGATTTATTTAAGGAATAAGGAATCGTTCTTTGAGTATTAAGAGGTGATAATTTCGGTAGGGCGTTGTCAAATCCAATAAAACCCAAAGGGCTTTATGATAGATCTGATCACGCACCGACTGAAATTCTCTCCTCATAATATTCAAAGAATGATTTCTTTTTACTTATATTTATATATTTTCAGTAATTGTATGATAAAATATTTGAATAAAAATAAGCAAACTCCGCTTGCGCCCCAATCATACGTCATTTGAATTTATTGGACTGTATAGTACAAAATCGATACGTAGTGTTGTGATAAGGAAAGGACACAGAAAAATGTTAATAATATGAATTGAACTATCAAAAAATATTGTAAAACTCTCATATATTTCCATATTTTCAAGAAGACTACTTTTTAGGACATCATATCATAAGATCTTCAAAGATGCTTCGATATTGGTCTCTGTTTTGTATTTCATTAAAAGATTCTTTATCGATCCATTAAATAAAATATTGGTGTGTTGAGGACATTGGATGTTGCATTCTCATCTGTTTTATAATCTGAACTAAACATGGAGAGTCTATATATAGTTCATATAGTCTATCAATGATTCCTACTTTTCTTTCCATAATCTTTACTATCTTTTGTTCCTTTGTCTTTCCTAACTGTGTGTTTGTGAATCAAAACTTTGTAAGAATTAAGATCCACATCATTGAAGTTGTTAGAATTTAGTGATCTTTGATCTCGATTACTTTGATTCCGATAAGTAGTAATTGTTAGTAATTGATGTCGGGATCGAAATTAAAAAACAAGAGGCCCATGGGGCCACATCGCTCACCTGAGCAACAATGACTTTATATGGGCGTTCAAAAGATATTGTGCCATATGGCCCCTCGGTAGAATAGCAAAAAGATAAATATTGAAAAGTATTCGAATTTTACACTTTTTTTGCATACACGTAATCTTTGACATTGTACCTTTATGGAATATTATTTTTACCGAAAATAAGAAAATCCTACTCAAGATATAAAACTAAACATTTGGTAGGGGTACACTGTTAACTTCAATTCCATTTCCTTTTTTTTTTTTTCTTTCGCCCCCCCCCCCCCCCCGCCCTCTACCCCACTTTATAAAGTGATCAAAATATATGAGAGCATATAGGTACATTTTCTTCCTCAACTACTTATTAGTTATTGTATTTTATTAAAAAGATTCCTATAGATGTGAAGAAGAAAATTGTATCTCAACGCACTCAATTCCTCAAATAAAAAACATTCAAATATTTAATTTGTCTTCCCTATTATAATTAAACGACTGTTGTTTACCTTGCGTAAACTCGTGTGACTTTTATAACCTTACTCACACCTGATTGATAAATACACTTCAATAAAAATGTTGTCACGTGACATGTTAAAGAGCTATAAAAATCAATGTATTCACTGGCATATCACTCTATTTTACTAAGGCGAACCCATTATTTTTATCTTTATTCAAAAATAACAAATGGCTATAAACCAGGATAATTTTACGCTGTAATATTTTCTGAGGAATAGCGATAATGCCTTTATCCCCTTAACAGAAATGTGTCAGAACTATGGAAACTGTTTTAACGGTGTCGTTTTTATTTACTCGTGTCTGAAAAACTATCAAAATTGATGTAACAGTAGATTTCATATTATTCATTGTATAAAGAGGGGCCCCCGAGATTAGTTACAGCATATCATTTTTTTGTACAAGTATTTAACGTTTAGCGAGACATCTCTAATGATCAACCAAAATTTCAGCGTCAATCGTAGAATTATAAGCAAGATACAGAGCTCACAATTCTGCTAGGTTTGAGTCATATTCAAAAAGAAACGAAAATCAAAACAAGCTAACACTACCGTCATATGTGAAATCTGTCAACGCATTGAAATATTCAACCTTAATTTACTTCACAAAATCGGCACAAATGTATTTTGCATGTTTCAAAGATTCCCTTCTCACGCGAACTGTTGCACAACAAACAAATTCATTTTTGTCAGATCGACTCGTTTATCATACGTCATGGCTGCCTCGTGAATTAAACATGAATTATTAAGTTTCTTCTAAAATAAGTCCTCAAACCCGTAAAATGCGACCGGGTTTTCCTACCCATTTTACCAACTTGGAAATCAACAATCATCATTAAATACCAAAATACGCATTGTTTATCAATATTTACAGCGAATACAAATATACCGGTCTGTAACATATCCTGAAAATTTCAATGACATTGGTTAATTATTATCGACCTAAATTGAAAAATCTCGATCTGCTCCGGCTTTCATTTTGTCCCGGCCTGGGTTTTCCAACCCATTTTACCTTGACTCGCATGGAATACCGAACCCGAAGCTATAAACTAATTAAAACACGCCTTTCCTTTATTATTATTTTCGTAATAACTCACATTTGAAACAGAATTAGCCCATAATTTTTGCAATTTATAATTTCCTTTCCATAAGGATTATTTATGCTAAATTACGTGGAATATTACTCAGTAGTTCTTGAGAAGAAGATTTTTTAAAATGCACCCCCCTTTTTCTACAATTTCGAGGTTTTCAACGTTTTGAATAAAGATCGGTCTTTCATTTCTGCAATTTATAATCACCTTTCCATAGGGATGCTTTGTGCCAAATTTGGTAGAAATTGGCCAAGTGGTTTTAGAGAAGAAGTTTAAAATGTGAAAAGTTGACAGACGCACGGACAGACAGACGGACGGACGGACAGACGGACGACGGACAACGGGTGATCAGAAAAGGTCACTTTAGCTTTCAGCTCAGGTGACCTAAAAACAAGAGGCCCATGGGCCACATCCCTCACCTGAGGAACAATAGGTATGATAAAATCAGCTTAATGGAGTCATAATACAAACTATCTGGACAATGTAAAATAATACATGTAGATCCTCTATATATAAAATTCATTTTTCTCCCCTGGATATTCTTATGTTTATAATCATTAGTCCCTTTTCTAACAGGATGATTTCATTGTCATATCACATGTTGAATATTGAAGTTCTCAAAAAGATCCTTAACAATTGTTTATATATGGAATATAAACCTACATCAAACTCTGAACCTCTTGTGAGGCCGAAGAATTGTCCTAGGGCCAAAGTCTTAACAATTATAGATAATCATCTGGCTGATTAGTTTCTGAGAAGAAGATTTTGAAAGATTTACTCTACATATTCCTATGTAAAACTCCAACCCTCCCCCCTCCCCCATTGTGGCCCCAAACTACCCCCGGGGGTCATGATTTTCACAACTTTGAGTTTACGCTACCCGAGGATGCTTTCACACAAGTTTCAGCTTTCCTGGCTGATTAGTTTATAAGAAGAAGATTTTTAAAGATTTACTCTATATATTCCTATGTAAAATTTCGACCTCCCATTGTGGTCCCAACCTACCCCCAGGGGTCAAGATTTTCACAACTTTGAGTCTACACTACCTGAGGATGCTTTCACACAAGTTTCAGCTTTCCTGGCCTAATGTTTCTTGAGAAGAAGCGTTTTGAAAATTTGTCAATAATTTCTTATTATCTCCCCTTGAAAAAGGGCGTGGCCCTTAATTTTCACAACTTTGAATCCCCTTTGCCTAAGGGTGATTTGTGCCAAGTTTGGTTGAAATCGGCCCAGTAGTTCTTGAGAAGATGTTGAAAATGTGAAAAGTTTACGGATAGACAGACAGACGGACAGACAGACGGTCGACAGACAAAATGTGATCAGAAAAGCTCACCTGAGCTTTCAGGTCAGGTGAGCTAAAAACTAGTCGATAAACTTATTTCCAGATAATTTAACTATGATAAACTTATCACAGAAATTTCTTTTTTATTTTTGAAGACTTTTTTGAATAAAAAATTATTTTAACAATTTAGAATCTACACTATCTTAGAATGTTTACATAATAATCTCACAAATTGTAATTCTTGAGGAGAAGATTTTTTAACACTTTCTCATTATATGTGTTTGTTGAACTTTGAACATCTTTTTGGGCCCCAGTATTAGTTCGGGGTCACGGTTTTCACAATTTAGAATCTACACTAATAATCTTAGGGTACTTGCATAGTAATCTCACTAACTGTAGCATTGTAGTCCTTGAGAAACAGATTTTTAAACATATTCCCTATATATTTCTATGTTAAACTTTGAACCCCTCTTGGGGCCCCAGTATTGGTCTGGGGATTACAATTTTAACAATTTAGAATTGTCACTATATATGCAAGCTTTCGTATAAATATTGGCATTTCTGGTGCAGTGGTTTTTGAGAAGAAGATTTTTAAAGACACGCACCCTAGACTCACTGTTTTGCAATTATCGTCATTTTAAAAATGGTTTAGCCCTTTATTTTAACAAATCCCGTTCCCATAAGGAAGCTTTGTTCTAAGTTGAGTTCAATTTGGCCCAGTGGTTTTAGACAAGAAGTCAAAAATGTGAAAAGTTTACAGACGGATGGACAGACAGTCGGACGAACGATGGACAACAGGTGATCAGAAAAGCTCATTTGAACCTACGGTTCAGGTGAGCTAAAAATGAAATTAGGTAATAAAACAATTATTTAATGCCTTAGCAGTCAGTAGACCAGAAAACACCATTGTGAACAATCAATACTATAAATGGAATTTAAAGTAATAAAACAATTATCTAATATCTCTGGGCAGTCAATAGACCAGAAAATTTTCCCCAAGGTGCAGGAAAAAGCTCAGAGTGTTTCATTGCCCGAGGCCACCATTTAATGCCTGACTCCTCAGGCATTAAATAATTGTATAATATTAAAGCATTGCTGCAAATCTATTTCTTTAATATAGGACAGTGGTTAAACCTGGCATCTTCAGTTTTTGCAAACTCTTCTTTTCACATCTTCATTTTGGATTAAATTTGTTTCCATTTATATGCTTTGACTGAGATAAAAAGATAATATGTGAACTTTACTGAACTAGTTCACCTACAGTGCCAAATTAAATAGGCATTTGTTCGCTTGTCAATTTTTAGCATAAAAGTACACCCATTGCATCAATCACTGCCCATTTACTGTTTTTTTTTGTTGTTGTTCAAATGATATTCAATTGTGCAGTATGTATCTTGCAAGGACATAAAGACTGAAATAAAAAAAAACACCACAGGGTTCTGTTATAAAGCATCAGTCTCTACCGAATGTGAATATCTAGTTCTGACTTGCTTAGGTATACTTTGAATCTGGAGAACATTAACATTTTAATTTTGTGTTATTCAGTTACTAAAGATTAAAGAAATGAAAACACTAGTTAGTATATACAGTCAATTTTTGCAGAAACAGCTTTAGGCGGATCGGCCTATTTTCCATGGGGATGTGCACATTAAAGTTATGAAAGGTGTTCTTGTTATGCACTGACTGATACATACAGCATGTAAAGATGATTCAAAATAAAATTCCCAGATGTTTTCATTGAAAAGTATATTTTCATTTCATAAACATGAACCTACTTGACTTGATTTTAGTTGCTTGTTTCAAAACTGCGCCCCTCTCTATATTTAGATACAGGTAACCTATTGATAGCAGAATCGCTAGCTGTATATATATGCCGTCACCCAGACGACAGTGCATGTGCTTGTAGAGCTTGGAGTACACACGTTTAAGCGTCCCACTATTTTACGGTACCAGAAACATCTTGAATTCTGTCGTTATTGGAAAATGTCTTAATAAAAAGGTTCCAATACATGGTAATTAAACTTAGTTTTCCACAATACACAACCGTCCTATAAAGCATAATGTGTATATATGTTAACCTCCATTAGTGAAAAAGAGGTAGATTTAGAACCCAGGAGAGGTAGCATTGTGTGCGGTCTTCTTTGTGTATATTTTAAAGCGCATATTTTTATACTTTATATGTGGATAGGGTCTCTGATTAGTAATTAAGGATATCAACTAAAACGAAGGCTTTAGTAATATTAATTCAACACACGCAAAAAAAAAATTTGCATCATTTACTATCAAATTAATGAAGCCTTTTCTGGTGGAAACAAGAGGCCCATGGGCCACATCGCTCACCTGAACAACAGTTCATTGTATCATTTTATTTTAGTTTTTAAAAAATATTTTCCCAATATATTTCAAAGTTAAAACATTCAACGTTAACCCCTTTTGGGTCCCAGTATTAGTCTCGGGTCACAAGTAAAATAATTTAGAATCTACCCTTTCTCAGAATGCTTGCATAGTAATTGTAGCTTTGTAGTTCTTGAGAATAAGATTTTTAATCATTTTCGCTATATATTTCTATGTAAAACTTTAAACCCCTCTTGTATGCTGTTAGAAGAACAGCGTAGTGAACCATGAAGCATGTATATTATTTATAGCTTTATTCATCAAGCGTATATGCCATTTTTTATGTTATTGTTATTGTTTTATTGTTTATGCCATGAGATTTTGAATGTTATGCCTCGCTGAACTTGGGAAAGTAATGCTATATGATACCCTCACAGAGCCGAAAGGCGATATGTAATAGAATGTATATGTATGACTTACAAATATGATTTTAAAAATTAACATCTTTCAGGACGGGAACAACCAAAGATACAGTTCAATTTCAGTTCCTGAAATGTTTTATTTTTTCACATTTATGGTGAGGGAACAGTGTTATAAAGTGAATGAACGGTGAGCAATTATTCAAAGTAAATGGTGAGTGAACGATGTCTGAATGCTTAGGACACCAACTCTGTTATTATTTTTTAGACGGTGGCTATTTATAGCCACTGTCTATTGCTATCGTCCTGACCGGAAGAGTATTTCTCACGGGAACACTACGGATAAGGAACGATAACTCTATTATGTATTTCCTATGTGACATTTGCAGTGTTACAATCAATGTTAACCTATGTTTCGATTTCAGTTTTAGAACCAATTTACAGCTTATGTGATATTTTAAACATTATGAAATAAATATACATACATATTTGTTGATAGAGACAGACCGTGTAATTTTTTTTATGTCATGAATATTCATGATGCATCAACACGATCAAAGAAATTCCTACACAATAACTGCAAAATAGTGCAATGTTTATATTACGTTTTATCTATCTATTATCTACTCCCATCTTGTACATTGTGAGTAATTAAAAAAATAATGTTTTTCAAAAGAATTTGATGGTTATCTTTTTTTAAATAACTTAAAATAAACAAACCAAATGTTGGGAGTTTCGTGTACTATAACTAAATATAGGCATCACTGGGTTTCCCGCGCAAAGGTCACTACACTCATGGTTATTTACGCGTGTAGAAAGTAGTGCAATCTTTTCTTCGGGTTTATTTTGGTTATATTCAAAGAAATTACATTTTCCTTTGAAATGAAACGTTTTTAAAAGTGAAAAATATCTATTCTTCTGATAAATTACATTGAATCAATCGTATTAAAAAAAAACCGCGACATCGGTTTCGCGTTTTAATTTTCGACTGAACAAGGAAGAAGGAAGGGAGGACGATAGTTGTCACAGAGAGAACGAAGAAGCCCAAACAATAGTGAAATCATCGAAAGAGTGACGTCGCAAGGTGAATATGAATATATTACTATTTCATGAAGTTGTTTATAAATAGAAATATTTGTTTATGTTATTTATTTTTGAGATAAAAGCAAAACACCAGAAAGCACTTCTCGATGGCGGCCATATTGAACAGTCTGTTGTTTACTTATAATGCATATTTTCGATAATTTAATATAGATTAAATATTTTTTAAAAGTATTACTGTACTGTATCTTAGAACTGCTTATATACGGCGTGGTTGTGAGAGATTTAGGAAAATGTATGTAAGTAGAATAATATATTGTGTGTAGATAGCAAAGCGAATGAAAACAGTACAAACAGAGAAAGTCGGCCATCTTGGAATCGGAAGGAAATGTAGCATTGGTCTTTTATACGTCTTTGCTTTTTATTAATAATTATATGATTTTTAACTGCGTGCATATATTAAAAATTGGTGATTTAATTATTACGTAGAGTAACAAGAGGCCCATGGGCCACATCGCTCACCTGAGCAACACTAGACATAATAAAATCAGCTAAATATAAACCTACATCAAACTTTGAACCTTATATGTGGCACAAGAATTATCCAGGTCCACAGTCTAAACAACTGAGAATCAACAAATGTCAATATGTTTGCATATTAGTAATACTATATACTAAATATTTTTGAGAATGATCAATTTATTTCCAATGTAAAAATTTGACCCCCCCCCCTTTATAGTTTCATCCTTTTTTATTCGATTTTTAAAGATTTTTCTCTCTATATATAACACTACCTGAGAACGCTTTCACTCAAGTAACAGCTTTTCTGCTCAAATGATTTTCAAAACTAAGATATTTCTCTTTACATTCCTATGTAAAAACTTGACCCCCCAATTGTGGCCCCACCGTGCCCCCGGGGATCATGATTTGAACAAACTTGAATCTACACTATCTGAAGATGCTTCCACGCAAGTTACAGCTTTTCTGGCCATTTGGTTCTTGAGAAAAAGATTTTTAAAGATATTTTTCTATATATTCCTATGTAAAAACTTGACCCCCCATTGTGGCCCCATTGTACCCCCGGGGATCATGATTTGAACAAACTTGAATCTACACTACCTGAGGATGCTTCCACGCAAGTTACAGCTTTTCTGGCCAATTGGTTCTAGAGAAGAAGATTTTTAAAGATAACAACTAATTTTTAATAATTATTAATTATTTCCCTTTGAAAGAGGGCATGTCCCTTCATTATAACAAACTTGAATCCCCTTCACCTAAGGATGCTTTGTGCCAAGTTTGAATGAAATTGGCCCAGTGGTTCTGGAGAAGAAGTCGAAAATGTAAAAAGTTTACAAACGGACAGACAGACAGACAGACAGACAGACAGACGGACGCCAGACAAAAAGTGATCAGAAAAGCTCACTTGAGCTTTCAGCTCAGGCGAGCTAAAAACCTTAAAATTCACAAGAATTGAAGAAAGAGAATGAAAATGTTTTGAATATAATGTAAATTTGCTGTAGATTTTTAGAGTAGTTTACATGTTGTGGTAGTTGTTGAATTTGGATATTGGGGAGAACTTGTTAAATTCAGTGAATTCAATTTTTTAAAAATCTGTTTTTGATTTATCAGGATTAATAAGAAGAAAGCTTTATAAGAAACCTTTTGTCATTTCAAAGTTTCACACAAATTCTTTAACATTTGTGAGAATTTGTTAAATGTTCAAGATAAAATTGCAATATTTGAAATAAATGTAATTAAGTAGGAACTGTTGGATGTTGGAAGTTGAGAACACAAAAGAATGTTCTGATAAAAGTTGACAAGGCATTTGTGAAATATACAAAGTTGAATGACCTAAGTTGGAGAATATTTGGAATTTGAATTGAAGGAAAGCAAGTTATTAATGGACATTCTGAAAAACTATTTCAGCTTCACTTTGAGATATGCAACAGCTTGAGATATTATTTGACATAAAATTATCTGTGAAAATTTAAGAAGTTTTTTTTATTTATGGAAATTCTGAGAAACTATTTCAGCTTCACTTTGAGATATGAAACGACCTGAGATATTTGTTGACATCTGAATATTTGAGAACATTTGAGAAATTTTTTATTGAATGAGAACAATTTTTTATGAAAATTCTGAGAAACAATTGTAGCGTGACTGAGATATGCAACAAATTTAGATGTTTGTTCACATCAAGTTATATGAGAACATTTGAGAAACTTAAATCGAATGAGAGCAATGTTTTATGAAAAATCTGGAAAACTATTTTAGCTTGACTTTGAGATATGCAACAACTTTAGATATTAGGTCACATCAAATTATATGAGAACATTTGAGAAATTATATATTGAATGAGAGTATTTTCTTTAAGCAAATTCTTAGAAACTATTTCCGTTTGGCTTTGAGATTTGCAACAACTTTAGATATTTGTTCACATCAAATTATCTGAGAGTATTTGAGAAATTTCAAGTGAATGAAAGCAAATTGTTAATGGAAATTTTGAGAATACTGAAAAACATTGACATCATATGTAGTAATTTCTTAATAATCTTTACATTATTTCTAACTTGACCAATAATGAGATATTTTTGATTGAAAAAATAAGGTGCTATAATTTACAGTGTATTAAGATTAATACAAATTTAGATTTGAAACAATGTGAGCAAAATTAAATTAGAAATGATTATGAGTTTCACTTCTGCATATTATAAGAAGTCCTTGAACAAAGCAACAGTTAAGATAACATTTCAAGTTATTCTTTATTATTCAAATTACTGTACGCTACTATATTCAAGGAAATTACTCTCAAGGTTCAGAAATTTTCGCTTTAAGTTCCAGAGGAAAACAGTGTATGACAATGAGTTTCACATTTCTTGTATTTTGTCATGCACAGAACAGTTGTACAATTACAAAGAATGATTTGGATTCAGTTTTAGTGGCTGGTGATAATTTGTATCGTGAAATTGTAAAAGAACAATCATTTTCACTTGCCAACGAGTTGCCAAACTATGTCAAGTTTGAAAGCAATTATTACTATAGTTTTGTGCAAAATACATATTATGGAAATATGGCAGAGGAGATTAGGTTTGACTCTGAGATGGGTCTTTCTTTAGAACACGCACTTAATCAATCTTTTGCAAGCAGCAATGCATGCATCTTGATTTTTCATTCATCCGCAATAGCTTTGATGACTTGCAATGACAGATTTTTTTTGTGTTTGACTCTCATTGTAGAGGTAGTAATGGCTTGCGTGATCCAAATGGAGTGTGTGCATTAAAAAATTTGTATTGTTTTGATGATTTGTGCTATTTTTAAAGAAATCTTTGCAATTCTGTATCCATTGTTTCCTTTGAGAATGTTCAATCTGAGTTGAATGCAATGCGCATAAGGTCTTTAAAACACAAGCAAAAGACAAAATCTTGTGTCGAAATATTCATTGAACATAATTCCAACAAAAGAAAAAGAAGTGTTAGTTTTGCAAACTCAGGGGTTGATAAAGTCATCATGCCAAAAAAAAAAATACCGACTACTATCAATGAAGCAATTCAGAAAGCAAGCTATGAGAAAGTTGTTGAAGAGACAGAACCAGAAGGTCCAATAACTAAGAAAATTTCTTCACAATATTCTAATGACAATTTTGCTTCTACACTCAACTCAGATGAATTTGTAGCTATTGAGAACTTTAAGAAAAATGCAAGCTTGGGTCCATCATACATATGTTCTTGTTGTACACAGACATGGTGTAAGAAAAGCAAATGCTTTGCCAATGTCAGAGTTTACCAAAAACTGTTTATTGGGCATAAAAAGTAAAGAAGACATTGAATGGGTTTGTTGCACATGTCAGAAATACTTGAAACTAAGGAAAATACCTCCGTTATCAGTTATAAATGGTTGTAAATTTCCTGAAATTCCTCCAGAATTGAATTTGACAGAAATGGAAGAACGTTTGATTAGCCCACGAATTCCATTTATGCAACTGATGGAAAAACCAAGAGGTGGACAGAAAAAATTGCGTGGAAATGTTGTTAATGTTCCCGCTGATGTAAATAAAACCATCAAATCTCTACCTCGCACACTAGCAGGAACTGAAACAATTCAGGTAAAGTTGAAACGAAAATTGCAATTCAAACATAATGTTTATCATGAGTCGGTGAGACCTTTCAAATGCATTGTGGCTCTCCACTGGCTTTTAAGAAACAGTGCTATATTTCAAAATGAGGGTATTTCAATAAGAGAGAACTGGAACATATTGGAGGAACAAAAAGATTGGTTTGGGTATAGTGAAGAATCATTGTCAGACTCTCAATCCAACAACATTGAAAATGAGGTTATTGATGGTGATGACTAGACAGAAGATGAAAACTTTGAAAGTACACTACGGCCAACGCGGATCCCGTATTTTCCAGCGACACCGTGATGGTGTTTTAATCCTTTCCGCGATACACCGTCGCGGTATTGTCATCGCGGTGATCGCGGGGCCACGATTTTACCGCGATGGTGTAAGACACCGTAACAGGTGTGTGTTCTGTATCAGTGATTAAACCGAGAAGAAGAAGAAAAAAACGTTGTTTTAATCATTGTTACAATTTATATATTGATATTATGAGAAGAAAAATTCATTATTTTCTTTGAATTGTTTTTAACAAAAACTTCTAGAAAACTATTGCTACATGTATTTTGTTAATATTGTACAAGAGCCCAAAACATAACAATGTACCCTAATCATGCATATACATGTACTTGAAAATTAGTTATATCTTAAAGTATTATTTTTTGGCATATTATGAGTTGAACATATGCCACAGATTTTAAGAAGACAAATATTACGCGATGTACTATTATGAGGTCGCTACCATAGGCATGAACTCAACTTGTTTGTTATCCCCTCAATCTGACTCTTATTTAACTCATTAACTTCCGGCCTCTCTCTCTCTCTCTCTCTCTCTCTCTCTCTCTCTCTCGTTCGTTTTGAATAAATAAGATTTTATGTACATTTATGTAAACTATCTTAAGACGGTCGGTGTTAATTATAGTTTAGGCAACGGTATGGTCAATCATAGAACAATTATCACCTTGCAGGACAAGTGTCACCTGAATGAACATACCGTTACAAGGGCCCCGCGTCTAATGCCTTGAGCCATTTAAATAACCAAGAAGGTGTTAAAATTAGGTAACGCTTGCATATACACAGCCACTTCGAGGTATCGAGAGTAAAACACAATAAATTATGAATAACGGGACTGCAGTATGACTTCGAGGGATTAAGGGTTTTGAGAGATCAAGAGCTTAGTTATGTTGGGAAAAAATTCGGGACCGGAGACTCACTTCGAGCGATCGAAGTTCGAGCCGTCAAGAGTTACCTGTAAAGTATTAATACATGTAGCCGTTTTCAGAAAAAAAGTAAAACATTAAAGGAGTTTGATATATGCAATAACGCGTGATTATTTTAACAGCTAATGAAGGCGACAATAAATATCGTACGCGCTTTAGGTAGACCGTCTATATTCGAACACAAAATAATGCATAATTCAGACAGGTACATTTGAAAATCAGGTATCCCTGTGTTTACGGGTGTGTAACTATTACATAACACTTCCCGTATGTGACAGCACCCGAGCTCTGACCACGTGCCGTGAGAAATCTTATCGAATGTTGAGACACTTCTCTCTCTCTCTCTCTCTCTCTCTCTCTCTCTCTCTCATTTCAAATAACTAATATTTTATGTGAACATGTAGCCGTAACGGCATTCCGATTGAAACGCAGATCTCTACATAAACGCACATGTTGTCGTAACGGGCGTTTTCAGAAATACATATATCATACCAGGGGCGTATACACTCAACAAAATTTCTAAGTGTTCACCCAGTATAATGTATTTACTATATGAAATAAGCATATTTATTTGTCTTGTCGCCGGGGTGACTGATTTCCAGTTTACTTTCAAATAGTTAAGAACGATATAATGACCTTGATCTCAGGTTGCAACCCGAGACCTCGACCTTTGCCAAATATTACAAACACTTCCGGTTTGGTTGAATTTCGCTCAGAGCTTTTGGATTGTTGTAAGTTGCCAATGGAAATGACGTTACACTTATGAAAAAGAAAAATTATATCAAAATAACGGTTCCTTCGGATTCCTTAATATTTAAAACAATGTTGAGGACAAAATAAACAGCAAATTCAAAGTGAGTACAGTGTGTCGTAGAAACAATGCAGACAGCAACATTCCAACGGCTATGGCTGTTTTCTCAATGATCATTTTGGGCATATCAAGTGTTTTTCCTTTTAAACTATCACCAAAGACTAATATCAATCACAAAAAATTGTCAATCATGTTAAGCATGCGCAGAAAAATATCACTTTAATGTTTTGACGTTTTGTCATGGGTAATTGATTTCAATCGTTGTTGTCTTATTTTATCTGTGTTATTGATGAGAAGACATAGCAATTACCAAACGCTGTGAATTTCACATCATTTTATTTCGTAATTTTCAAATTATTCGATTTATCAGGGTGAACACTTAGAAGTTTTGTTGAGTGTATATATAAGTCCCTGATCATACGCTTCTATCTTTACTGCATGAAGATAAAATAATGCATGATTCAGACAGGTATATAGAAAATCACAAGTCAACACAGTTTATAGAAAAGCTATCCTTGTGTTTTCGGGTGTGTATAACATTACATAACACTTTCTGTCTGTGACAGCTCAGACCACGTGCCGTGATAAATTTTATCAAATGTTGAGACCTCTCTCTCTCTCTCTCTCTCTCTCTCTCTCCTAAATCAAAATATATTAAATTCTAAGGAATTTGAAAATTAAAACTTTCTTAATTACTAGATGTATATATAAAAATTTACTGTAGCTGGGTTCTCAATTACTATCTCCATTCATGATTAACCCTGGTTAATTATAGTCTGTTTGTTAATTGTATTTTAATCTAGTGTAAAGTATATCATTAAGAGGTTATTTCATAGATGTATTTTGTAAACATTGTTATAAATACGCAGAAGAAATTTATTTAAAATTTAAATTGAAAAACAAATTTTCATTTCTTTGAAATAAAATTATTCTATCAAGAAAATTTCGCTGTTTGTAAAAACAGACTATATACTTCTATTTAGCGGACCCCAAGTCACACTAATTGCTGCAGGGCACCCACCCCGAAAGCAACCACCTAAATTCTGTATACACATACTGTATACGTAATGTTACACAATTCCCCTTCCTCGGTTGGTCACTGCGAAATTTGAACATGTGATGGATTCCCCAGAAATATATGATCATTCATATTTTTAAATCCCAGGTTTTGAACGACCAACATAAATATTGGGCGACCTACTGAACGTTATATTTTTGCCAAATCGGATAGGAATAGGTCATTTTTTAAATACACAAGATTTTAACATTAACATTTTCTTAAACTGACTGAACCTTATTTATTTTAGAACGATTGATAAACAAGTTCTACAGCTTATTTTTATATATCTTTCGTTGGCACGGATGTTAGCGCGATGGGGTCATTGATGTGGGAGGAAGCCGGAGTGCCCGAAAAAAAACCACGTGTCCAAGCAGGCGACCACCATACCCATTCACATACAACCACTGTCGATCACGGGGATTGAACTCGGGTTGTAGCGGTGATAAGCGAATGCATTTTAAAACATTTTACTTCTATTTGCATGTACTTCGTTATTCATTAAACGAATTCTTTAAACGTATTTAAGTGAAATGACCAAGTGTAAGGTAGGTTTTCAAGGTAATAATTAATTATGAAAGATTGTAAATGAAACGCCATTTAGTATCCCCTTTCCCGAGGCTAAATAGGATATTTTGGTGAAATGTTTATTAATTAATTAAATTAATTGATAACCGATAATTGTCAGCGTTGAATGTGCCAAGTTTAAATATGTAACGCTATCAAGTATACAAAATAGTATACAAAATTCTGTATTAGCATAATTACACGTTCCTTTTATTCCCCCAATTTTTTTTAATAATAAGTTGTAACAATTAACTCCGTTTATAAAATAAAGGAATATGAATGAATATTCATTAATACCTACAATCACATTTCCCATATGAGAAAAAATTGGAGGAGGTAACTCGAATTAAAAACAAGAACAGTTTTCACCTGAGACTGGTTTCACGGTACCGCGACGGTGTGGACAAGGTGAGAAGCTGTACCGCGTGGATGCGCGGTTTTACCTGAGTTACCTGTGCTAAACCGCGATCAATGTCACACCACGAGGACTCGCGGTAAATACGCAAACCGCGTTTGCCGTAGTGTAGGCTCACAGGAAATACAGACACATTGTTACATCCTGTTGATGTCAGATCATCTCAAAAAACTTTGTCATTTGCTCCTGGAGAAAACCAAGCTCCTCTTGGCCTGTATCTAGATCCAGATGCAGAATATCTTGCATTTCCTACAATTTATTGTGGGCAACCACGTCCTTCAAACAAAGACAGAATTGTACCAGTTACATACAGTTCTATTTGCAAATGGGAATTGAGATCTCATGATAGAAGAGCAGCTTGTTCGATGCAAAATTTGTTTTTCAAACTCAAAAAGGTGCAGATATAGCAAATACAAGACAAAGTCGCTCTAGCAATGAGAAAATGTAAAAATGAAGGAAAGAAAATAACAGCAGGACATGTTTTAAATCCAACAACTTTTGACAATATTGTAAGACTAAATGAGGGATATAGGGTTTTGAGAACTCTTAGAGGGTCACCAGCATACTGGGAAGGTGCTAAAAAAGATGTGTTTGCTATGATTAGGTAGTTGGGCATTCCAACATGGTTTTGCTCTATTTCTGCTACTGAGACAAAGTAGAAAAATTTGCTTCAAATCCTAAGCAAAAGTTTGAACAACAATGATTTGTCTGATAAAGATGTTGATGAATTGTCTTGGATTGAAAAGTGTGAACTCATTAAAAAGGACCCTGTAACATGCTCCAGGTATTTTGACCATCGGTTTAGAATGTTTATGTCTCAAATTTTGAGAGGAAAAAATCATCCTCTAGGGAAAATTGTTGACTTCTTCTATCGTGTTGAATTTCAACAAAGAGGGTCTCCTCATATCCATCTCCTTCTCTGGATTGAATATGCTCCTATTTATGGGAAAGCAACAAATGAAGAGATACAAAATATTGTTGACAAACATGCAACTTGTTCCAAGAATGATGACATTGCAGAGCTTGTGAATTATCAAACACATCGACATTCTCGAACATGCAAGAGTGGTGGTAAGAATATCTGTCGATTCAATTTCCCCTTACCTCCTCTACCAGAAACACTTATTCTTGAACCTCTCAATGATGACTGTTATTAGAAAAATCCAAATGTACAGCAAAACTTTCAAATAATATGTGAGCTTCTTAATGATGCACAATTACTACAGTCCATCAAAACTTTTGATAACCTTCTTCAAAAGTTAGAACTGACAGAAGAAAGTTACATCTTAGCAATAAGGTCCTCTTTAAAGTCCCCAAAATTGTTTCTAAAACGAGAAATAGAAGAAATTAGAATCAATTCATATAATGAAGTTTTGCTTAGGGCTTGGGAAGCAAATATTGATGTTCAATTTATTCTTGATGGGTATGCATGTGCTTCATATCTTGTATCATATGTTTCAAAATCTCAGAAAGGTATGTCAAATTTGCTCCATGATGCATGTGAAGAAGCGAGAAAAGGCATCTTGTCATTAAAACGGCAAGTCCAGCAAATAGGAAACAAATTCTTGACTCATGTAGAAATTTGTGCTCAAGAAGCTGCATATTTACTATTGCAAATGCCGCTTCGTTCCAGTAGTAGGTCTGTGATTTTCATCAACACAAGTGAACCAGCAAATCGCACATTTTTATTAAAATCCTTTGAAGCACTACAAGAAATGCCCGAGGGTTCCACAGATATAGAAACAGACAACTGGATTAAACGTTATCAGAGAAGGCCAAGGGTTCTTCAAAAGTATTGTTTAGCAGCTTTTGTGTCATCATTTGATGTTGTTAGGCCTTTAAAGGATAAACAAAACAATGGGAATGATTTCTTACCAGAAGATGAATTTGAAGAGGTGAACGAAGATGAGGCACAAGAAAATGATGCCCAAGAAAATTATTTTATTTTTGAGAAGGAGTATCCTATGAATGATGGTTCAATTCTAAGACTAAGAAAGACTAGTAAGATAATAAGATATGTACGCTACAATAAGGAGCAAGATCCTGAAAATTATTTCAGAGAGCAGCTTATGCTTTTTTACCCATGGAGAAAAGAGGAAATAGATCTGAGGGAAATGGATGGCTCAATCGAGACATGTTACCAGAACAATGTTGAAATAATTCTGACAAATAAGATGCCTTTTGAGTTGGACAATGGTATTACCAATGTTATTGAGGAAACAATGGATCAGTTTCCTTGTAATCCAGATCACAATGTTGCAGCAGAAATACAACACAATGAAGCAATAGATGCTGGAGAAGATGATAATGCTTGTGCAGAGTATGCTTGTTTCAATCCAGATTTGGCTGGTGTGGAATATGACCTTGGATTGGACTTAGGAATAAGTAGAAAGCAAGTGGAAACAAATGATATCTCATTTAATTCAATGGGTAACTCTGAATACAATGCCCTTGTAAGATCACTGAATAATAAACAGAAAATTTTCTTTTATCTTGTTCTGCACAAAATAAAAACAGATGATTTACCAATCTATTGCTTTCTAACAGGAGGTGCTGGTGTAAGAAAAAGTTTACTGACAACATGCCTTTTCCAAGCTATTTCTCGTTTTTATTCAAAAAGATTGCATATAACTGTGATGAGGTGAAAGCTATTCTATGTGCACCAACTGGAAAGGCTGCGTACAACATTGGAGGTCATACAATACACTCCATTTTCTGCATTCCAGCTAACCGAAACTTGAAATACAAGCCTTTAGATGCTCAGCAACTTGATAATATGAGAGTGAAACTTTGAAGCTTAAAAGTAATTTTTATTGATGAAATTTCCATGGTTGAAAATAGAATGTTCAATTTTATAAATTTAAGACTACAGGAGATTTTTGGAAAAGATTGCCCTTTGGGGGGAATAAGCATCATAGCTATAGGTGATTTATTCCAGCTGAAACCAGTGTTTGATGGTTGGGTGTTCGAAGATATTTCTGATAGTTATGGACCACTTGCAATTAATCTTTGGACTGATTTATTTCAGATGTATGAACTAACAGAAATTATGAAGCAAAAAAATGATCAGAACTTTGCAAAATTGCTAAATCGACTAAGGGAGGGTGTACACACTGATTCAGACATTGACATGTTGAAAAGCAGAATTTGCAGTAAAACTGATATTCTTGATATGAATTTTGTTCCACATCTATATACAACAAATGCGCAAGTGAATAGTCATAATGATGCAGCCTTTGCAATGGCGTTACCTGAAAGTAAATATATAGTATTGGCATTGGACATGGTAATTGGGGATCCATGTAAAACAATGAGATTGTTTAAAGATTTGCATTAAGCAACTGAGCACCCTACAGAAATTTGTATAAATGTTGACGTGGAAGATGGTTTAACTAATGGAAGTCCATGCATTGTTAAGAAATTAGACTTCAGAGTTGCAGGTTCCAAGAGATGTAGCATATGGGTGCTGTTTGATGATCCAAGAATTGGACATGCTTCGAGATTAAAATACAGGCATTTGTACAATGAAAGCATTCCAAGTACTTGGACACCTGTTCTTGAATTGTCAAAAAAATTCACAGTTGGTAGACATAAATCTTGTCATGTGACCAGGAGGCAATTTCCCTTGCGAATGGCTTGTGCTAAAACCATCCATAAAGCTCAAGGTTCAACTGTCAAACATGTAGTGTTAGATTTGGGAAGTAGAAAGCAAGAACATATGCATTATGTAGGGTTAAGTCGAGTCAGAAAGTTGCAACTTATTTATCCTGAACTTGAATGAAAACAAATTTGCTGTGTCAGAACAAGTTGTAATGGAAATGAATCGTCTTCGTCTGGAGGCATCTTTATTAACCTGTTTACCTATGCTTGAAATCTTGAATTCTGATGTGAAAATAATATATCACAACACAAGGTCTTTGCGTTTGCATTACAGAGATTTACAAACTGAGAACAATATGCTTTCAGCAGATATAATTGTTTTAGCAGAGAGTAGACTCAAATCTAGTGATAAGAATGAACACTACCACTTGCCAGGATTTTCCATTCAGCGTTTTGATTCAAGTGTAAATCACAATAACGAAAGACCCTTTTATGGTATAGTTGTTTATTCCAGACTACCACTGAAAACATGAACAACCTCTTTTTATGTGGAATTGAAACGGTAGTGTGCTCTATAGAGGTAAAAATGAAGTTGTCGATTTAGTATTCTTTTACTGTTCACCAAGGATTGCAACAATTGGCAATTTTCAGCTAAATGTGACGTCTCTTTTCCATATGGGTCTGTTGAATGCTACAAAACCCTTTATTTTGATGGGTGATTCAAATCTTAATTACTTTTCCCACAAAGAACTAAAGTCATTAGCAGACACAACTGGAATTTTGCTCCATCAAATAGTGCACAGTTGTACCACTGATTACGGTAGTTGTTTGGATCACATTTACACTAACAGGCCAGTAATGAATTATAAAGACTCTCAAGGTATTTCATTTGCTACTTTAGAATCATTTTAATCTGACCACAAACCAATTGTTGCATATACACCAGCGTAAATTTATGTGAAGTTCTTAAAAATCTGTACTTGGGAAGAAAATCATTATTTAAACAATTAAATGTGTTCTTTGGTGATTCATACGGTCATGAAGGTAACAACATGATTGCAGAAAAAATTCATAACCTTTTTTAACGTGTATATTTCAGTTCTGCGGTTTCTCAAAAGCTTTGAATAATATAATGTTTCAGTAAGAAATACAGGGAATCATACTCGGTAAACGTCAATATAATATCATGATGGTCTTTCCAGTTATATGCATTTATAGTTTTCTTATATTCTTTCAGATGCAGTACAAGACTCTAAAAGAGTTGCTGTCATGCAAGACCGGCGATTCAGCGCCATACCCAACTACAATGGTAAAAGTATGCGTCATCAAAGTTGGCCACACTGCCACTTTCACCAGCAACAATGGGGAAAAGGGTCAAATGCTTAACTTCAGTGTTGCTGATGGCACAGAAGCTATGACGGCCACATTAAGTGATGAGACCAAGTTTAGCCAAATTAGAGAAGGACGCTCCCTCACTCTGAGGAATTTCCTGATAAAAGGAACCCGTTTGGTTCTTTCGAAACAAACAAAGATTATGGCAGGACAAATGGTTACCGTCCCAAAGGAGCTCTCTATAAAGGGAACCAGTCTAATCACACCCCAGTCACCACAGAAGACTCTTAAGGAAATTCTGGATGCCCCTGTAAAATCTATTTTGACTGTGCAAGGGGAAGTTGAAAAAGTAAGCATAAATATTTGTTTAAGAGATTAACAATATTAAATAGAAAGTAAGTCTTCACCCTAAATAAAGTTAAAT
The DNA here is from genome assembly GCA_016163765.1 of Magallana hongkongensis. Classification (NCBI taxonomy): domain Eukaryota; kingdom Metazoa; phylum Mollusca; class Bivalvia; order Ostreida; family Ostreidae; genus Magallana; species Magallana hongkongensis. The sequence continues at coordinate 46,468,572 of WFKH01003881.1, forward strand.
GTACATAATTTTATTTAAAAAAAATTAAATATTAATTCTTAAATACTTTACACAGGATGAGGCCATCAAGACAGTTCAAGTCAACCATACGGAGACCAAAGTAAGAACTATTACAATCAAAGATAGCGATTCGGAAATTGAACTGACTCTTTGGAGGGAATTGGCAAACCAGCAAATAACTTTTGGGGATTATGTTGAAGTGTCCCACTGCGTTGTTGCAGAATGGCAACGAAGAAAGACTTTGAATTCCACACGCAACACTATAGTGAAGGTATCTTCATAGGAAAAGATACATTTCCAGAATAATTGATTTCAAAAGATTAAAAAAAAAGTACCCCATATATTTCTTACTTGCACTGGTTAATAAGATTTATGGACATAGTTCACTAAAGTATGAAACATTATGTTTAGATTTGCAAGTATTTTTCCTTGTATGAAACTATTAATTTTCAAAAATGTTCAATTTTCCATAATTTTTTTATCTGGTAAAATCTGTCATCGAGTCAAATTTATGACATAACAATGAACGGTGCACAAGTTTGTTGATCAGGTTTTGCATTATTATTTTAATAAAGGCACAGTTATATCAGAAAAATCAATTGTACTCACTTTCTCAAATGTAAATGTGAGTAATAACTAAACATGTTAAAAAGTTCATCGTGATATGAATTTGGTTGGTACATAAACAAATCTACTAAGAAGGGCTTCACAGCATTTGACAACATGACCAACTATGTTCAAATCCTGGTTGTTATTTATTTTGTTAATATAACTTTTCTTCTATTCCTCTTTATAGAAGACACAACCACAAGAGAGAAGAGTTACAGGGCAGGTGGAAGCCATTTCGTTTGGAGACGCTACCTGTGAAGTTTGTCTTCAAGAGAATGGCATTTACAGAGACTATGTCATGGACATAGATATGATAAGAGGAAAGTTACAACGATTGGAGACGTGTCACAATTGACCGTTGAACAGATGGAGGAAGTCATTGTGCAGAGACTTCCATTTCAAGTACCGATGGCTGCAATTGGAATGTCTAAATTGTTGGAACTTTCCACTGCCCTGAGTAGTGCCAAAATTGGGTTCTGTCCAATTGCAGAAACATTTATTTTGATTTTCCTGTTAAATCATTTTAAGATTTAAAATTTTAGCAAGTAAATAGAGCATGGGTCAGAATGATTGTTTGAAATAAACTTGCATCTGATTCATTAACATTGATTTACTCTTCAAATTCAACATAACAATAATGTCTACAAATATTCTCAATTTTTGGTTTATTGTCTAATTTTGAAAAGTTTTTGAACTTAAATTTATTACGAAAATATCTTTCATTAACATTTGTGATGAACCTATGTGTTAAAAATAGTTTGCTATTCTGATGCATAATTATTTTTGTGTGCCAATATTTACACAAATTTTCTAATTTTTAAAAGCACATGTATCTCAACAAAAATGTGCCAAATCAAAGTAAAACATGCTTGGGGAAAATTAATTTGAGTTCAAATTGTAATGTTCAGTTTTTCTTGTATGCAAAAAAAAGCTTTTTATACTTAATACACTTAAATGTTGCAACATTTTTCTTTTTTGATAAAGTATATGTCAATTGTTCCTAAACTATGCATCTCGACTTCTGTATGTGCCAATTTAATATATTTTTTCTTTAAAATCTATAACATATCAGATACTGTAACCATATTTCTCCACATAATGTAAGTTACTTATTTTATTTTGTATGAGACGTTCTGCTTCAAGGAATACTTTTTTGTAAATATATCTTTTGTTTGTGCTGCATGTTTATATTTTTAGTTAATGTGCTTAGACTATAAAGTATGTTGTAGTGTTTTGTTATCCGTATTATTTGTCTTACACTGTAAATAATTCCTCTACCCTTGAATAAAACTGTGCTCAGGTTCATCAAACAAACCAGAAATAAACTATATTCCTCTACCCTTGAATAAAACTGTGCTCTGTTTCATCAAACCAAACCAGAAATAAACTATAATAGATTGTTAACTTTGTGCTATACCTTATTATATAGTAGTAACTTGATTTACTATCAAACAAGGGAATAATTTCAGTGTTTTCTATTAACAGTTATATGCTTCGTCATTTATACAGTAATATTTTTATTTCATATATTGTTCTTAGTTTGTATTTTTTTCTAGTGTTTAGTTATGTTTTTCATCTCTGATTTCATATGTTTTTCACAAGTGTCTGTTTTTAATTTACTACATGTAATCTTTACAATGCCTTATTTTTTTATTTTATTCTGAAATAATATATATGTCCATATTTGTCACACATTCTATTGTGTTTTCCATGTGTCTGTTTTGGATGTACAATTCTTTACCATGCAGTTATTTATCCTTTTTTTATCTGACATAATATTCATGTCCAAATGTGTTGCACATTGTAATTTGTTTTTCACACATGCGTCTGTTTTTTTATACAATGCAATTATTCTTCTTTAAAACATATCCCAATTCATCACACAGTGAAATGTGTTTTTCACTAGTCTATATGTGTTGGATGTACTATTCTTAACAATCCAGTTATTTTTTTCTTTTTTATCTGAAATAAAATACATGTCCTTTTTTGTTGCACAATGTTTCGTGTTTTTCACCTGTCTGTTTTGGATGTACAATTTTTTACCATGCAGTTATTTTTATTTTCATATCTTTTGCACCAAAGCATAAACAATCATAATGTCCCAATTTATTACTTTTTGCTCACATTGTTCCATACCATTCTGTGCCTTAATTCCAACTTTATCTGTGTTTATCATTGATAAAAGACAAATACATTCCCTTTATTTTCTTCATTATGTTATTTACGCCTCATTTTTAAGAAAACCATAAAATCTTTAAACATATCACTGATAAATGTTGACATTTCGTACAAGTATAACAACAATAAACAAGTATGTTAAATTTTACTTATTTTCATTGTTTATTTCGATTGGAAGTATGCCACAATATGGAAGTGGCCCATACCAGCCTAAGGCTAAGTTCAAACAATACAAATCTGGTTAAAACTGCATTGATTAGACAAAAAGAAGGTCAAATTCATTTAACGTGTCTTGCCAATGCTTCAATAGCTATAACGCCAAAAATACTTCAGTAAAAAAAATTCCCGAGCGGGATTCAAATTCGGGATATTCAGTTCAAATGTCCAATACCTTAACCACTCTGTTATGGAGTTTGTTGAATGATGTAGTCCTAATAATCATTCTAAGAATTCCATATGGTCTTTCGAATGGAAGTCGGCTATCTATATATCTGCGTACAGTTCCTTATAAAAAGGTACACAGAAATACACTTCACCATCAGCTGCACACAATTTCATTACTTAAAAAAATAACTCATTTCTACACCAGTTAATTCAATTTATGTTGAATCACAATATCCTACCATATTTTGGTAAAAAAAAGAGTGTGAAATTATGTTTTCTTTTCTTGTTCATTATGATAAATAAGCTGCATAAAACACACATTTCACACCACCGTCTATTAGTACTTTCAGTACTTTGATTGTAAAATTAAGTCGGCCTAGCATCTTCAATTTGGTCAGTGGTTCTGAGGAGAGGAGAAGTATAAAACATAACAGTCAGTCTGACAGACAGACAGACGATGGATAAAAAGTGATCAGAAAAGCTCAATTTATTATTGTACTTTAATAGTCTATATTACATTTCACATACTTAACAGAAGCTCTTCTTGCTTCTTCTTCAAGTAGCTGGATCTTCTCTCGAAGATTTGTCTTTAATTCATCGGAGGTTGTACACTGTAAGTCATGGAAAGATATGATACGATTTATAATTTATTCATGACTTCTCATATTTTAAAACATTTGTATCAACAATTTTGTCCCTGTTTTTAAGATAATATCAGAGCATAGTTTTAAAGGGGCATGGTCACGATTTTGGTCAAGTTCTATTTTTCTGTTTTTATTATTTACAATGCTTTAAGAATGCATTTGTAATGATCAAATCAGTCGTTATGTAATAAGTAAGACACAAAGCTCACAATTCTTTGTCATGTAAACAAGGCTCGTGCCCTGTTTTTGTTTACAAAGGTTCAATATACCAGTAAAAAATCTTTTTCAATCTGATTTGTCTATCTTCTTATTCATTTTAAGCATAAATAAACATGTTCTAAACATTCAACACATTCACTTTAGGTCTAAAATTGGAATTTTTATTCAACATTCAAAATGTAAACAAATGCTTTGTTTACATAGCAAAGAATTGTAAGCTCTATAACTTGCTTATAACTCAACGAATGACACTCAAATTTTGGTTGCCTATTAAAAATGCCTTATTAAAGCATTGTAAACATTAAAATCGGAAAAATAATTTTTAACCAAAATCATTACCATGCCCCTTTAATTAAGAAGAGCTACCGCCTTGTGCATCAAATATATCAAACAAGTAACACAATAACCATCAATAGTTATAAAAAAGACATAATTACATATCCCTTAAAAACAAGAGGCCCACAGGCTTTAATGGTCACCTGAATACCATAGACCATACACAGACCAGTCAAGAAATCTCATATATGAATTTAATTTAAAGCTTCATTCTGGAGTAAAAAAAATCTAGAAATGGTAATCACCACCCCGCTCCCCGACTTGAAATCTTGCAACAAGGACTATGAAGTTTCTAATTTTGGTGAAAAACTTTAAGATAATAAGAGTGCATGACCGGATTTTGAAAAGGTGCAAAACTCTAATGATAGAAAATAATTTTCCCATAATTTGTTCACTGTCAAGCTTTTACAAGAAATAATATGTTTTCATTTTTCAACTAAGGATGGCTTGTGAACATGTTTTACCGTAACACCCCCCCCCCCCCCTAATCCCACGAAACAGAATAAATACTTCAATAGGGCAAAAAATAGTAGATTATCTGTTTATCCCTGTTTGTTTACCTTGTTTATTTAGTGTGCATTATACCCAAATAACTTACTGAACCCCAATGATACTTAAATGAACTCCAATGATACCCGAAATAAACCCAAAGGATACCAAAATAAACCCCAGTGATACATTTTGTTATCATTGAGGTTATTACAACATCAGAAACCAAAAAAGCATTCAAGTGCTAATCATAATTTAAGCAGGCTAGATGCTCAAGAAATTACCTTTTAATTATTTAAACATCCACATTAAAATGTCAGATATGATTATTTAAGTAGGGATGTCAACGATTATTTGAGTACTCGACTATTGCTTGGTCACAATGATCATCGACTAAATTTTTTACAGCTGATTACTCATTACAAAGTGAATAACATTAATTATTTTGAAACATCTGAAATTTTTTTCTGTACGCAGCACTTTATTGGCTACGAATAAAAATGTTTGTCAGTTAGTCTTTCCAATGATGCTCAAGATGTATATTTTAGGCCCAACAAGGGTTCAAAGTATGATGTAGGTTTATAGAGATATGAGCAATTGTTTAAGATCTTCTTGAGAACTGCAATGCTTAATATGTGACATGGCTATGAAATCATCCAGTTACAAAATGGGCTCAATGCTGAACATAAGAATATCTGGAGAAAATTTGAAAATCTATTTATACAGGATATCTTCTACAGTCCCTGAAATGTTCTACTTTCCCACTTAAACGGTGAGTGAACGGTGAGCGCACTCTGAGCGAATGGTGAGCGCACGCTGAACGGAATTTGGTGAACGCTAATGAACGGTGAACGATGAGCGAACGCAGAACGTACTTATACAGTACCACTATGTTCAGAAATAACAGTTAAATAAAACCAAATTTAAGACAATCATAATTTTTACAACGAATAATCGAGTAATGTAATAATAAAGATGTCTTATTAATACATAAAACTGAAAATCTTTAGAACGAGGCAATTTAAATACCTGTGCATCGGAAATATTAAATCGTATGCGGAGTGTACACAATTACGTTAATAAACAAATTAGCGATTACATTTTCGTTTTCATTAGATATATCTATTATAACATACAAAAAAAGAAAAAAAAGACGAGATTACGAACTTTTCTTTATTGTTTAAACAAACATTTACATCGATTTTTTCCCTAATCATATAGTAATTAAATGAGTTTAACGGTAATCGGCTGATTTGTTCCGCAAAACATGTAAACACGATTAGGGAAATTATAATTACTTTTTAAATCATTTTAAAAGCATCGCATTTATTGATAGATTGTTTGTATTTATTGTTAATCTATAAATTTACACGCATTCATAGTTAGCTTAGATTTCTTAAGTTGATCTAGCTGAAGTTCTGTAGCTCCAAGTCTGAAAAAGATTTGGAAGGACGACCTGGGAGCTACAGTGCCACCATTAAACAAGAGGCCCATGAGCCACATCGCTCACCTGAACAACAGTTCCTTGTTTTTGGAGAGGGTTTGCATAGGCTTTGCCTGTTGCCCAATCCATTTGATTGTTCAATAAAATATGTTTAAATTAAATTAAAATAAAATTAGTTCCTTGTAACATTCAATTTGGTATCATATGCTTTTTCTATTTTAAACTTTGAAACCCTTTAAGGGGCCCCAGTATTGGTCCAGGGTTTATGGTTGGCTTTAACAATTTAGAATCTTCACTATTTGAGGATGCTTGCATAGTAATATCACAAACTGTAGGATTGTAATTCTCGAGAAGAAAATTTGTAAACATTTTCCATATATATTTCTATGTTAAACTTTGAACCCCTTCTGGGGTTCCAGTATTAGATCGAGGGTCACGGCTTTTATAATTTAGAATCTACACTATTTAAGGATGCTTACGTAGTAATCTGACAAATTAAAGCAGTGTAGTTCTCGAAAAGAAGATTTTTAAACATTTTATATATATACTTCTAGTTTAAAATTTGAATCCGTCTTGGGCCACTAGTATTAGTCCAGGGGTCACTATTTTAAAAATATTGAATCTATATTATCCAAGGTTGCATGCATATTAATCTCACAAATTGTAGCATTGCAGTTCTCGAGAAGAAGATTTTTAAACATTTTCCCTATTTACTTCTATGTTAAACTTTGAACCCCTCTTGGGGCCCCAGTATTAGATTTTACCAATTTAGAATCTACAATAGCCACGGTTGCTTGCATAGTAATCCCACAAACTGTTGCACTGTAGTTCTTGAGAAGATTTTCAAACATGTTCCCTATATATTTTTATGTTAACTTTAAACCCCTTCTGGGTACCCAGTATTAGTCTGGGGGTCACGGCTTACACAAATAAGAATCTTGACAATTTGAGGATGCATGCATAGTAATCCCACAAAATGTTGCATTGCAGTTCTTGAGAAGAAGATTTTAAACACTTTCCCTATATACTTCTATGTTAAATTTTGAAACCCTTCTGAGGCCCCAATGTTGGTCGGGGGGTCAGAGCTTTTACAATTTAGAATTTTCACTATATGAGGATCCTTGCATAATAATCTCACAAACTGTAACATTGTAGTTCTCGAGAAGGAGATTCTTAAACATGTTTCCTATATATTTCAATGTTAAACTTTGAACCCCGCCTGTTGCCCCAGTATTAGTCCGGGGGTCACGATTTTAACAATTTAGAATCTACAATAGCCAAGGATGTATGCATAGTAATATCTCAAACAGTTGCATTGTAGTTCTTGAGAAGAAGATTTTTAAACATTTTCCTATACATGTCAAACTTTGAACCCCGCCTGGGGCCCCAGTTTTGATCCGGGGGTCACGATTCTTATAATTTATAAGCTTCACTATATGTACAAGCTTTTGTGTAAATATTGGCATTTCTGGTGCAGTGGTTCTTAAGAAGAAGATTTTTTAAACATTTTTCCTATGTATTTAAATGTTAAACTTTGAACCCCGCCTGCGGCCCCAGTTTTGGTCCGGGGTCACGATTTTTGCAATGTATAATTTTCATTATATATACAAGCTTTTGTGTAAATATTGGCATTTCTGGTGCAGTGGGTCTTGAGAAGAAGATTTTTAAACATTTTTCCTATGTATTTCTATGTTAAACTTTGAACCCCGCCTG
>WFKH01003881.1:46476597-46495028 GCA_016163765.1 Magallana hongkongensis
TACAAGCTTTTGTGTAAATATTGGCATTTCTGGTGCAGTGGTTCTTGGGAAGAAGATTTTTAAACATTTTTCATATGTATTTCTATCTTAAACTTTGAACCCCGCCTGGGGCCCCAGTTTTGGTCAGGGGGTCACGATTTTTGCAATTTATAATCTTCAAAATATATACAAGCCTTTATGTAAATATTGGCATTTCTGGTGCAGTGGGTATTGAGAAGAAGATTTTAAAACATTTTTCCAATGTATTTCTATGTTAAACTTTGAACCCCGCCTGGGGACCCAGTTTTGGTCCGGGGGTCACGATTTTTGCAATTTAGAATCTTCACTATATATACAAGTTTTTGTGTAAATTTTGGCATTTCTGGTGCAGTGGTTCTTAAGAAGAAGATTTTTAAAGACATCCACCCTGTTTTCACTGTTTCGCAATTATCTCCCTTTTAAAAAGGGATTAGCCCTTTATTTTAACAATTTATAATCCCCTTCCCATAAGGATGCCTTGTACTAAGTTTGGTAAAATTTGGCCCAGTGGTTTTAGAGAAGAAGTCAAAAATGTGAAAAGTTTACAGACGGACAGACAGACGGACGGACGGACAGACGGACGACGGACAACGGGTGATAAGAAAAGCTCACTTGAACCTTCGGTTCAAGTGAGCTAAAAAATTGTATATTTTTTGCGTTCAAAAACGTGCGCTAGTTTTGGACTGATTTACCTTATTTATATGCAAATTCTAAGAAAATTATTAGTCCATTAAATTCTTTAGCAATTTACTGATGATATCGTCTCTTTACTTGCCTCTGATAGTCTATTAAACACCATCACCAGCCCCGTAAAGTGAAGTGGTGCAGTTTGTTTGCATATAAAAATGGCGACTTTCGATCTCGATGTAAATTTAACATACTTGATTTTCCGAGGTCGGTCGCGTGTTTCGGAGAAAGTCTGAGGCAAATAAAGTGACGAAATAAGTAGTAAAATGCATGATCAATTTATTGTTGCTAATTATTGATACTAATTGTTTTCACAGATTTTGCATATAAATAATGTAAATTAGTCTAAAACTAGCGCACATGTTTGTGCGCAATAAATACACAATTTTTTAATGGGTGGCACTGTAGCTCCCAGGTCATCCATCTGAAGTTTTTTCAGACCGGGAGCTACAGACTTGCAGCTTAAGTTTATCTGTTCAGTTTATTGTCGAGCATGAATATGTTTGTGATCGGACATAGAAGTAACTATATGATTGCCGTATTTTTCGGTTCCGATTTTAGGTCGATCCCGTTTATAGGGCGATGGAGTCCATTTTTAGTAAAAAAAATTTAAAAAGTATAAATAGGTCAACTTCGAAGAATTAGTTGAAAATTTACAGCTAGTTTGAATGAATAGAAATAGCTGTGGTTTAAATCAATAACGTTATCATAGTAGCGTTTTATCTTAATTTACGGTTTTAAACAAAAGGAAATTAAAATGCATTCATTAGATTTACACATCTGAATTTGCATGGGGGGGGGGGGGGGGTAGTAACCTACTCTGGAGGCATGAATAGCACATGCAATCTTGTGTCTTTGTTGTTGGTTAAGTCTAAAGTAACGTATGAATTAGTTCACCGGAGATTTCATTCACCCGCTAATGTTACTGGCCATCTATCGTCATTGTAATTATTCCTCAAGATTTTTAGTCAGTCTAACTTTTAAAGTATTGTACCGTATGGTTAAACAATGTGTACATAATCATGATAATCGTTCACACCTCTGTGTGACTTTTGACTGTGTATATAAACATGGGTCAACCTGTGATCTTGTCGAAACCTGCGGGCGTGATTAGCGCGTGCCGAGAGTTCAACTGTGTATAAATCCTACCAAGTATAGGTCGTAGCAATGAATAGGGTAAGGTCAACGTGCCAGGAAAAAATAGTATCAACCTAAAATTCGAAAAATACGGTAAGTACTCCCACCTCCATTTAGCTTCAAAATCTGTAGCTAGGGTAGTCTGCAACAGGGAAGTATAATTTCCTTTGAGATAATTATCTCTAAGCATCACACTTACATGTTAGACTTCCTCCCAACCTCCCAACTTAAATTCATCGAGAGAAGGCATCTCGAAATGAAGATAAGCAAGCGCTGTTGAAGGGGGTGCTGTATACGTTTAAGGGGTGTTTAAAATTTGACTCGGCAATGGTAACAATTCTAAAATGAGTAGTTAACCTAATGTCTAACAGGTGAGTATGAGGCTTAAGGTCAGACGCGACCTATCTTCCATTATTTTCTATTTTTTCTTATCTCCACAATGTGAAGATTTCCACTAAGTAATTCCATAATTATATTTTCATGTTATATGATACTTTTTTTATTTAGATATAAAGTGTTCAATTGAAAATATATACTATGACTTTCTTTAATTCACAATCCGATTATTATAGGTTTCAAAAGAATGTATTTCCATTCTAAGCCTCAGTTAGCAAATAATGTAGTCTGATGGAAGAAATCTTGTATAAAGCGAATTCGCTTTACATATTATCATGAATTCGTTATACGGTTATAACAAATTACGGATATAATGAAGTAAATCCATTGGTCCCTAGGACTTTGTTATAAACGAGTTTTACTGTAACAAGGTTAAAACAGTCTACTCCAAACTTATGATGGGTCTCAGGAGAGGTTAAAAAATCAGTATAAGAATGTTTGTAAAAAAATCTTTAAAAATATCTTTGTTAAGAACTGTGATGCTACAATTTGCAAGACTATTATGTATTAAAGCACCCTGTTTCTTAAGGTCATATGGGACCTTTCTTCCATTTTTTTTCTATTTTTTCCTATCTCTACAATGTGAAGATTTCCACTAAGTAATTCCATAATCATATTTTCATGTTATATGATACTTTTTTTATTTAGATATAAAGTGTTCAATTGAAAATATATACTATGACTTTATTTATAAGCATTTAAATGCATTTTGCATGTTATTTTAAGGAAAATTCGAAATATTATAGCTCCAAAAATAGCCTGGTAATGTACCCTGAATTTCTGGGAATTAACAGGTTTAAATGTTAATAAATAAGGAATAATATATCAAGGAAAATTATATAAAATTTAGGAACGTCTCGTGTGTCCTTAAATTGGAGATATTTACTTCAATGGAAATATATATTTAGATATTTCAGCAATGTTCAGAAAAGATCAGCAATATTGCTGAAATGTGTTCAGAACTGGTTCAGAGGCACAAAATGGTAGTAAGCAATTTTTCAGATATGATTCAGATATATTTCAATGATATTAAGAAAATTTTCAGAAAATTTCTTTCATGAGGGTGTAACCACTGGCGTTTGCTGTAATATTTATGGAGCTCATTCCTTAGATAAGGTCATCATAGGGGTTCAATGGCGTATCATTGGGGTTAAATTGGGCACATTAAAGTCCATTTTTGGCATTATTAGGGTATCACTGAGGTTCATTGGGGTATCATCAGGGTTCATTTGGGTATCATTGGGGTTTATTTTGGTATCTTAGGAGTTCAGTGAGATATTTGAGTAACTCTGGGGTTCACTGTGGTATTAATAGGGTTCACTTCTTACATTGGGTCATTATACTCAGAGGTTCAAAAAAGTATCATTGAAACTATCATTGGATACATCAAAAAGAAGATTTATTTTAAGTTTATTGGGGTATTATTGGGGTTCATCAAGGTATCATAAGGGTATCATTGGGGTATCATTTGGGTTCATTGGGGTTCACTGGCGGTAAAAATGCGGAACAACAAGATATTTGTGAGCCAATGCTCACTGGTAATACCCCCGCTCTGATGTGAATATGCAAAATAAGCAAAGTTGACATTTAACAGGAAGTTGACAACCGATTGGTACAAAAATATATCTCACCATATAGCATGCCTAAATAAATAGTGTGTTAAGTTTCAAGCATCTGCAATAAATAGTTGCTGAGAAATCTCTGACAGAAATTTGTTAAAAAATTTAGGCTAAAAATAAACAAAGTCGTCATTTAACAGAAAGTTGACGTCCGATGGGTTCAAAATTACATTCCACTATATGGCATGCCTAAATAAATAGTGTGTTAAAATTTCAAACATCTGCAATGAATAGTTGCTGAGAAATCTTTCACGAAAATTTGTTTGAAAATTTAGGCCACAAAAAAACAAAGTCGTCATTTAACAGGAAGTTGACGTCCGATTAGTACAAAAAAATATACTAAAATATGGCATACCTAAACAAATTATGTGTTAAAATTTCAAGCATCTGCGATGAATAGTTGCTGAGAAAATGCGACAGAAATTTTTGTTACGGACAGACAGACAGACAGATAGATGGACAGACAGACAGACATACAAGGGTAAAACAGTATACCCCCTTCTCCTTTGGAGCCGGGGTATAAAAAATTAAAAATACTGTACAAATTTTCATTTCCTGTGAAATTTATTGTGCCACTGTGATCCATGGATGGTTTCAAAAGTAGTACATTTTGCATACTGCTGGTACATATCACATGCGTGCCACAGTATCAACATTCAAACTATTGGTAAATATTAAATATTTGGTTACTGTCTTCAAATATACGCAATATTTTGGCAAGGGTAAACAAGAGGCCTATGGGCCAAATCGCTCACCAGAACAACAGCTCCTTCTAACATTCAATTTGGTATCATATGCTATTTCTATTTTAAACTTTGACACCCTTTCTGGGGCCCCAGTATTGGTCCGGGGATTATGGTTGGCTTTAACAATTTAGAATCTACACTATTTGAGGATGCTTGAATAGTAATCTCACAAACTGTAGGATTGTAATTCTCGAGAAGAAAATTTTTAACATTTTCCATACATATTTCTATGTTAAACTTTGAACCCCGCCTGGGGCACAGTATTAGATCGAGGGTCACGGCGCTTTTATAATTTAGAATCTACACTATTTGAGGATGCTTACGTAGTAATTTGACAAATTAAAGCATTGTAGTTCTCGAAAAGAAGATTTTAAAACATTTTCCTATATATGTTAAACTTTGAATCCCGCCTGGGGCCCAAGTTTTGGTCCGGGGGTCACGATTTTTGCAATTTAGAATCTTCAAAATATATACAAGCTTTTGTGTAAATATTGGTATTTCTGGTGCAGTGGTTCTTGAGAAGATTTTTAAAGACACATACCCTATACTCACTGTTTCGCAATTATCTCCCTTTGAAAAAGGGATTAGCCCTTTATTTTAGCAATTTATAATCCCCTTCCAATAAGGATGCCTTGTACTAAGTTTGGTTAAATTTGGCCCAGTGGTTTTAGAGAAGAAGTCAAAAATGTGAAAAGTTTACGGACGGACGGAGAGACGGACGGAAGGACAGACGGACGACGGACAACGGGTGATCAGAAAAGCTCACTTGAACCTTCGGTTCAGGTGAGCTTAAAAACATGACAGAGGGCAAAGCTTCCCAATTAAGCCCTCTTCACGTTTTCGACCAAAGCCCAAATATCACTTATATTTCAAGTCATTTATCATGTAGTTTGTTTATCTTGCAACATAATATCACAATCTGCACCTCAATTGAGCTATTTTTAAACAAATTTTCTGCATATCTGTTGTTGAAACTATTAGATCGAGGGTCCGGGCGCTTTTATAATTTAGAATCTACACTATTTGAGGATGCTTACGTAGTAATCTGACAAATTAAAGCATTGTAGTTCTCGAAAAGAAGATTTTAAAACATGGCGTAAAGGAAGCAATAAAGGTGATGTTACAATGCAACTGAATGACAGATAAATGTATGAGGCCATGTTAGGGCATTGAACATCTGCAATATAGCTTTATTTTAAGGTAAGGTTTGCAGTTACAGGGAGATAACTCACATATTTTCATTGTGACGTAACACCAACTTCCCTTTATTTCAGATATGACATAAAATTTATATGACGTATTGTTTGATTTCAGTTTTTTTATTTCGCGGGGTTTTGTAGTTTATAATGAAAAAGTAACAAAACACAAGCATTTTATCGATTTCCACAAAAACGAAGTCCGCAACAAATGGTTTTAAATAATGTTTTAGAAACACCAGATTACACGTAAACTAAGGTAAGTTTTTCCTGAAATCGGTGGACTTGGTTTCAAATAAGATATTTTCGCTTACATTATATAAGTCCAAATATTTGACTTTTGTTGCATTTTATTCTGTTTTTAAACAGTTCATTAGAAATTAACAGAAAAGAATTTTGATATAAATAGTGACATTGTTTTCGAACATTTTAAGCATAAATAACCACCATAATAGTCACACATAAATTGTACAACTTTTCACGAAATTATTTACATTTCATCAACATGACAGTTTGAAATCATGAACTTTGACCTTTTGTAGTTATAAAACAGGTCCGGCAAAATCATTTGAATTTTATAAGATATAAGACTTTAGTAAAGTGAACAAAATGGTACGTAACTTTCGTACAAATCCTAAAAATTGCAAACCGCAAACCTTACCTTAAAATCTTTCTAGCTTTATTTTAATATTGGGTTACCTTTATGCAGTCAATACAAGAGGTTGTTACATGATAAATCATATTTTATGCCTTCAGGTTAATAATTATTGTTGTCCTTTAAATATTTCATAAGTTTTATAAACATAGGTAATCACAGATTACAAAGCTCACCGAGACGAGGCATCACCCTAATGAGATATCACCTTAATGAAACCACCTTTATCATATTATACAAAATCAAAGTTAATGATCTTGGATATTCATGGATACTGTTTTGACACAATATTGTATATCATATGTTTAAATTTTTTATGATAATCATATGTTAATTTCATACGGTATTATAAGATACAATGTTTATCAATACAGTAATATAAAATACGATATTGCATCCTATGCTATTTACAATATATATCATATAATACAATATAATACTGTAATAAATAATGGTGCAATATGATATTGTTATATATGATATGACATTGTATCGTGTTATATATTATTGTATTTGATAACATAACAATATCATAATATATAATATATGATACAATAAAGTATTTTATGATACAACATCATATCACATAATATATCACAATATAATACAATATCATATTATACAATATTGTATCATATGATACAATATTACATATTACAATATCATATAATACCATTATATGTGATATAATTATATAAACCAATATCATATTATACAATATTTTATCAAATGATACAGTATCATATATTATACAATATCATATCATATGACACAATATTATATATTGCAATATCATATAAAATAATATCATGTGATAAAATAATATATAATACAATATCATATTATACAATATTGTATCATAATATACAATACTATACATAACAATATCATAATACAATATCATATCAATACATGATTTACAAAAAAATTGATACAAGATCATATTGTATCATATAACTTTGTACAATATATGATATAATATTGTATCATATAAAACAATAGCATTTCATATCATACAATACTATATTATAGGAATCATGTTATATAATTTAACAACAAACACATCTATCAAGCAGGTTTAAGTGAGGTAGGAGATTTTTTTAGCATCCTTGATAATGGAGATCAGGCTCTGCATCTCAAGCTACCTCTGCAATTCATTTATATTATAGTTAAATCAACTATGCAAGTTTGAAATAGTACTTTTATCTAAAAAACATGTGACCTGTTCCAAAATAACTATTAAAACCTCCTCCAGCATCCGAAACCTATGGCTAAGATTCAGCATTCATGCCTGTCAGGTGCATCAGTATCATAAGACGCACCATCCATGCAAGTTTGGTGAAGTTAGGACCAGTAATAACTAAGATATATTTTTTAGCATCAATGATAATGGATATCAGGCTCTGCATCTTAAGCTCACTCTGCAATTCATTTATATTATAGTTTAATCAACTATGCAAGTTTGAAATAGTATTATTATCTATAAAACATGTGACCTGTTCCAAAAAATTAAACCTCTTCCAGCATATCTATACTTATAAATAAAGACATTTTGCCAATAAACTACAAAACGCCTGCACCAGAGTAACTGCTTATATCTTTGGTATTTCAACATGTGTGATACATGTAGGATGTCCGTAAGCTATAATTGAATTTACCTGATAAATAATTATTGAGGAATAAATTAAAAACCTACTTTCATTTTTGATAAACCAGCCCGAAATAGCAAAATTGAGAGTAAGGTGGTGGACACGCTTTGCAAATCCAAGTCAGTGGGAGTTTGCATCAAAATATATGCTTGCAATGAAATAAAATTGAAAGAGTGAATATATTTACTGGGAACTTATTTAGGGTATACATAGAAATTAAGATTTGACAAATGTTAGCTAAATAAAATGAGTCAATTCGTTTCTTGAATGCGCGATTTTAGTTTTGATAGATGAGAAAATTGTTTAGAATTTTCTAAACGTAAACCAAGTTACGGGTAACCAAGGACGCTGGTTGACAGGACAAGTTCGTCATGCATCGCAGACTGATACCTTGGATTAGCAATCTATGGTTGACTTAAAAAAAACTTACGAGAATAAAATGGATTAATTAGATACGGTTTTAGTTTTGATTGAAAGAACTTTCAAGAACGGTTGCCGAGGAACGCGGTTAAACCAATTAACGTCATGGTGGAAATTTAAGTTAACCATTGGGCAGATACTTTATATCTGACAAATTTGGTTTAAAATATGCAAAAAAAAAATATGCATACACTAGCGTTTTTTTTTAAATCATACATTTTTAACATGACAGATTGATAGTAAACATTATATATTAATTTGTAAATAATGAACATATTGTGTTCTACGTCGAAATTAATAAATGATGTACATGTTGTATGTACAAAGCGGGGAAGTTGAATTGGGGGGGGGGGGGGGGGGGGGGCAAATATTTTTTCTTCAAAACCATCTTTTATCTGAAATTCTAATTTGGAACAGTGACACAAATTATAGTGAAATTTGACCAAAAGAACAAAATTTAGAGATACGACGCACTAAATACCGACTCACTGGTTTGAAATTAAATAAAAAAAAGTTCACTATGTACAGTCATTTCATGCATATCTTTTACAATTTAATGCTATGCTATGGTATGCGATTTTAATGATATGCTATGAGATTTTAATGCAATACTATGAGATTTGTATGCTATGCTATGAAAAATTGAAATGGAGGGCTTAAATATATCGTATGCTATGCTATGCTATGGTATGCTATGAGATTTGAACAAAAACGCCTCCATACACAGAAGAGTTCCACACATTTGGAAGTAAAATGATAAATAACCAAAGTTAACCACTAATCTGCAATGTGGGCATTTATTCTTCCAAATAAAAACATGTAAAAGCGAGTTAAAATCATGTTGTATTCTATGCTATGGTATGCTATGGTATGATATGACGAATGAGATTCTATGAGATTGTATGCTATGGTATGAGATTCCAATGCTATGCTATGAGATTTCAATGCTATGCTATGAGATTTCTATGCGATGCTATGCTATGGTGTATGTTGTAAAAGATATGCTTGAACTGACTGTATATATCATCCATTTCAGTTTATATTTTTCATCCCTGCCCACTCCTCTAATATCCAGCCATGCTTTTTTTTTTATTTCAATTTTAAAGAATATGTTAAGAAAGCAATTAAGAACAAATTTGGACACAATATATATATATATATATATATATATATATATATATATATATATATATACAGAAATGAACAAAAATATGGTTCTAAGTATTAAGCTTTGTATCATTTGAATGTGTTCATTTCCGCGCTTGCGCGGGATATCATCTAGTAATAATAATAACTAACTTAAGATATAATCATCAGAGGGCACCTGCTCCAAAAACTTTAACCAGCTCTAAAAACCTTAACCTCCTCCAGCATCTGAAACCTATGGCTCAGATTCAGCATTCAAGCCTGTCAGGTGCATCAGTATCATAAGACACACCCTCCATGCAAGTTTGGTGAAGTTAGGACCAGCAGTAACTTAGAAATTGCTATCAAAGGGCACCAAAAACTTTAACCTGCTCCAAAAACCTTAACCTCCTCCAGCATCTGAAATTCATGGCCCAGATTCAGCATCCAAGTCTTTAAAGTCCATAAGTAGGTCCAGATGCATCATCCATGCAAGTTTGGTGAAGATATGACAAGTAATAACTTAGATACAGGACCAGCAACAAAAACTTTAACCAGGTCCGGACGCCGACGCCAAGGGTATAGCATAAGCCCCCCCCCCCCGACTTCATCTCGGTGAGCTAAAAATGAAAATGTTAAAATAATGATTTATAACAAAAAGTCTTTTGCATTCTATCAATATGATTAGGGCAAAGGAAATGGCATATTATATAGTTCTATAAAGGACAAAAAACTAAACAATTTCTGAGAAAATTCACTGAATATCTTAACTTTATGAAAAGTAAAGGAAGATACACAATATCTAAAGCAACAACTTGTAATAATAGGAATAACAATGTGTTTACATTGGGAGACATGGAAATTTCAGGGACATAACATGCATACCTCAGTTTGGTAGTGATGTGTCACTGTACTCAGCTGCAGTTCAAGATCTCCTATTTGTGAGTTTTTAGTTTCCATGGCAGACTGTATCTACAAAATATGTAACTTCACAGAGACAGTCTAAACAATACAAGTTACAAAGAATTGAGACATAGTATTCATAGTTTAAAAATTGATACCTTAATGTTTTCCTGTACCAGGCAACTTATTTTTGTGTCTTTTTCTTTGATTTCAGCTAGGAGTTTTTCTATGTGTTTTGATTTCTCAGAATCTGTAGTCTTTAATCTTAAAATAAGAAATTATTTATTGTTAGGAATACCTTAATGATAATTAAAAATGAATTGCATATTTTGAGTTATCACTGCAAATCAAACAAGAGGCCCAGGGGCCACATTGTTCACTAAGCCGCTAACACTAATTAAAGAAGCTATGTTAAGTCAAATACAAATATTTAAACCCTTTTTGTTTCAGTGGTTGTTGCATCAACAATTAAGGACACACGAGACGTTCCTCAATTTTATATAATTTTCCTTGATATATTATTCCTTATTTATTAACATTTAAACCTGTTAATTCCCAAAAATTCAGGGTACATTACCAGGCTAGTTTCGAAGCTAGAATATGTAGAATTTTCCTTAAAATAACATGCAAAATGCATTTGAATGCTTATAAATAAAGTCATAGTATAAATTTTCAATTGAACACTTTATATCTTAATAAAAAAAAGTATCATATAACATGAAAATATAATTATGGAATTACTTAGTGGAAATCTTCACATTGTAGAGATAGGAAAAAATAGAAAAAAATGGAAGAAAGGTCCCATATGACCTTAAGAAACAGGGTGCTTTAATACATAATATAGTCTTGCAAATTGTAGCACCACAGTTCTTAACAAAGATATTTTTAAAGATTTTTTTACAAACATTCTTATACTGATTTTTTAACCTCTCCTGAGACCCATCATAAGTTTGGAGTAGACTGTTTTAACCTTGTTATAGTAAAACTCGTTTATAACAAAGTCCTAGGGACCAATGGATTTACTTCATTATATCTGTAATTTGTTATAACAGCATAACGAATTCATAATAATATGTAAAGCGAATTCGCTTTATACAAGATTTCTTCCATCAGACTACATTATTTGCTAACTGAGGCTTAGAATGGAAATACATTCTTTTTGAAACCTATAATAATCGGATTGTGAATTAAAGAATTTATGTTTTATTGCAATTCTCACTTGGGTGTACATGCTGCGCTCGATGGACTGATGCGTTGAGTGACGACACTTTCTAGATTGTATTTCAATTGCGATTCGCAACAAAGATTCTGATTGGCGCATTTATATAGACCCGCCCATTTATTAAATGCAAGTTGAGAACATGATGCTAACACAAAGAAATGTTGGAGAAAGAAAACTTATCATAAAGTTGTACTTGCAAGTTAAAAATTAAATACAGAGATTTTTTAAAGAACAAACGGGGCGATGTTTACGTACATGTGTAAATAATGTTAGTGAAAAAAAAAACAGAAAAAGTTCTCTAATAGCAGGGATCGGCGCATATAGATTAAAGTCACAGAATGTACTGCGCTTAATTCAGTTCATTGTGAAGAAATTCGTCAGAAACTGTTTAATGAACAAAAATATTTTATGTTGCCATTCATAATGTACCAAATGTGATTTTCCCATGAGTTGAACAGACTGTTTTTCCTCACAAAAAGCTTGTTGCAAAATGTAGATTCACGGAAAAATTCGGGATGACACGCCGTGAAATCCATTAGACGTTTTACAGCATATGTCTTCACTTTTTTGTTTACAATAAATCTACTGAAAATCTTTGAAACATCGTCACCAGCTCAGTAAAATGAAGAAGTGTTGTTTGTTTATATACATGCAAAACTGTAAAATGGCAACTCGATCTGCACGTGAATTTTACAATCCGAGGTTGATTAGCGTGATTGAGAGAAAATCAGCGGCAAGTAAAGCGTCAACATCAGTAGTAAATATTGTCTGATAAATATTGAGGAACATGCAATAAAATGAATGTTTCTACAGACTGAGTGAGTTACAAAATAAGGTTAATCACTGATCAGTCCAAAATTGAACACGTTTACATGCCGTAAATTTCAAATTTTGTGTATGTTTTAAAACACATGCACACTTGTAGAAGTGTGTTATTGATCGGTTTAAGTTCAATAAAATGCAATTTATCTAATAATTATTGTCAGTATCTGTTGTGAATTCTTTGGAATAAGCTACAACAAAATAAATACTGCCTCATCTTAAATTGATGCGTAAAAAATGATTGAATAATTTATCGAAGCATTATAGGCCTACTGAAAAATGAATTGGGGATTGAACCTGTTTATTAAACGCCATGTTTTTGACAATTGTTTACACCATAAAAAACAAGAAGCGATTATTGTGAGAGAGCGCTTAGTCAATTATTGCAGTGATTTAGTTTTTGCAGTTCTGATACAGAGTTAAACGACACATCTGGCAGTTGGTGCATAAATTATCAATAACCACGTTAGCAGGTAAGTGTGGGTGGATACTAAAACGGCCAATGAAAATGCTTGTTTTATAACTGCAACTCACGATCCCAATAGTGTCGTCACTCAACGCATCAGTCCATCGCTTGCAGCATGTACACCCAAGTGGGATTTGCGATAATAAATTCAATCAAACTATTATGTCAAATGACAGTAATAATTTTTCATACTAAAAAAAAATTCACTATAAAAGTCTTAAATTTCGTTATTTTCCACCTTTATAGGACTACAAATCAGTTCGTTATATCCGTAAATTCGCTATATCCAAATTCGTTATAACCATAAAATTTTACAAAGATTTGCTAAGAATTCTGCCGGGGACTTAAAAAAACTTCGCTATATCTGAGATTTCGCTATTTCCGTGTTCCTACTAAATGAGTTTTACGGTATTTTCATCCATCTTGTAGATTTCCCCGCATTTTAATATTGCCTGAAAATTGTGTAGTTAAAAAGAAGCATCCTATTTTAAATCTATAGTCTTGTTCTATTTTTGCTAACCTGAAATGAGGGTAAATGAGACAAAATTAACAGAATGGTAATTCCCTGCAAACAACTCTCTGCATACAATTAAGTGTTGATAACACAAATGTTGATAATTAATTCACCAAAAGTAACAAATTATCTTTCAACTTATGCTTGTAAATTAAGGTATTCAATATATAATGGAAGATATTGAATAATTTTGAATCCTTTTAAACTAATAGAGTATGTATTGCTAGATAACAATGAAAGTGGAATGAACCAAATTCACATGACTGATAACATATTTTAAGGAAGTGGTCATTTTGGACTTTTTTTGTAAGTTATCTTCCCTTGATGAAAAGATGAATATTTCAATTTTGTCAAAATGATTCATTTTATTTCATATTTTAATAAACAGAGAGTTTACGCAGATATTCACCAAAAGATTTGTATGAAATTCAAATTGTTTTTACAATATCTTGTTAAAACATGTGCTGCCCTTAGAGCTCAATGTAAAATTTAAGGTGCAATTAATTGGACAATAATCAAAATTTTGAAAATTAGTTAGGTGGAGTATTTTTTTTTTATAACAACTTCAAAATGATATCATTATTAACATACAGGCCAACCTAAAATTCCTGATCTAGTCAGGATTTTCCCGATTTGAAGCATCGATCCTGATTTCCCAATCGGGATTTGAAAATTGTACAGAAATCCTAATTTTGTAAATATTACAAGATACCCCAATTTCTGACATGAATTTTATATCTTGCGCCATTTCTTCGTAGCCAGCCAATCAGAAATCGGGATTTGGGGTCGACATTACCTGTGGCACGTGTCGTGATCGGGATGTGTGAATATGCTAGTCTACCTGTGCTGGGTGTTAATTGGAGTTAATCAGGAGTGTGTATTGATAGTAATCATTCGGGATGTATCATATACACAGAGAATGACCTAAGCGATTGAAGTGAATTGCTTTAGATGAAGAACGAATGAAGCAACTGACAGCACCCGATCGCTTACAGTAGTTGTAAATGTCTCTAAGTGATGGTATGTAAAAATAACACATTTTCCCTTTGCAATGATTAAAAAATACTAAGTCTTTTAAAAAGTTATATTATGCTCAACGTAACTATTATCTAACAATTTTTAGCGTTAACCAGCGTTAACCATGGTGGCTGCAGCGAATGGCATACCTATAAATGCATCCAAGCATCAGGTCAATCAGAACTCAGAATGCAAACTTTTTTGCATAGAAAAACAAAAGGCCAACAGGCCTTAACGGTCACCTGAGTACAATAGCCCATACACAAACCTGTCGAGGAGTCTCATATATGCATTTAATTAAGTTTCATTCTGGAGTAACAAAAATTAAAAAATATTGTAATGACGATCACCTCTCTGCCTGAAATCTTTCTAAAAGGACTATGAAACCTATTATTTTGGCAAAAAACTTTAAGATCATAATAGCTAGAGTGCAAGATCTGATATTGAAAAGGTACAAGACTCTGATAGCAAATAATTTTCCTATATTTGTTAACTTTCAAGATAGGTTTACATGTATGTTTTCGTGGATAAACTAAAACAAGATGGCTAGTATACATGTTTTCTTTAAAACATTTTTTACCTCTCATCCCCCATCCCCAGGAGCCAAACAGAAACTCTCCCCATGTAAATAGGGCTATAAAAAGACAAAATAAAACCTTTCACATATTCCAGCATTTCAATATCCAACCAGTGTAACTGCATCTCCATCTGGCATTTATACCAAAATCATTTTACATGTACCGCTTATCAGTGATTTTGGCTAGCCAATTATTACTTCACTATTAACAAGTCTATTTGTTTAATTAGAAAGTTTAAAAACTATTTTGGCTGTTTTGTTTTAAATAATAAAAAGACTTGTATAACTCTTTAAATCATACATTTTCTCAGTTACATTATTTTTTAATGATTAATTACTAAATATGAGCTAGCAAGTGAAGATAACTCTATTATGAACATGCAAGGAAAGATAACTCTATTAACTGTTACATCCCCCCCCCCCCACCCTCCTGACTTGAACTCTTTCTAGCTCTTTTGATCTTAACATTGATAGACAGCCTCATTCTTTCTCTTTTCTAAATATGTGAATTTACTCATTTCTTTCATTGAAATTCCAGAGCAGAATAAAATAATAAGATATATACCCAGGCATAACCCTTGCCCTACATGAAGGTGACATGAAATATAATTAAAGATGATAGCTTTATGTTTTTTCTTCTAAATATGCAATCAGTTTCTATTCTATGTCAGTAGACATTTTTCAAACATTATATACATTAACACTTTATGACCATTTTGGCCACACCCTGCAGTGAGAACCCCTACCGTATACACTATACAAGTGTTTTGGCCCCGCCCTAGATACAAAATCCCTACTTTGGGGGACATAAGATTTACAATTTTGGTAAAGGACTTTATTTTCTTTCTTAAAATGCAGTCAGTTTTTATTCAGTATCAGCAGAAGTAAAGAAAACAATATTTAACATTAAATGCATTTATTTAACACTTTATGACCATTTTAACCCCACCCTAGAGTCAGAACCCATATCTCGGGGGACAGGAAATTTACAATTTTGGAAGAGGGCTTCCTGGTCTTTAAAACTGGGAATTCAGTTTTCCTCACAGACGTGTGGGAGTAGAGAAGATGATTTTTAAACATTATATGCATTAACACTATATGACCATTTTGTGTGGGAGTAAAGAAGATTTTCTAAGATTTACTACATTTTCACTATATGCCTTTATTGGCCCCACCCTAGGCCATGAATCCCTGTAGACTTCATGGACATTATAACCATGCATTCAGTTTTTAACAAATATATATGGGAGTAGAGATGAAGATTTTCTAGCATTTATTACATTTTAAAATATGGCCATGTTGGCCCCACCCTAGGGCCTGAACCAAGATGCCATGAATTTCACAATTTTGGTAAAGAGCTTCATGGTCATCATAACCATTCATTCAGTTTTTTCCTCACATGTGTGGGAGTAGAGAAGAAGATTTTTGAAAAATTGGCTTTTTTTGCATATTTGGCCCCGCCTATGGCGCCCCAGGGGTGGTAGAGCCATGAATTTCACAATTTAGATTCCCCTTACCATAGAGATGCTTCACACCAACAAGAGATGCTTCACACCAACAAGAGGCCAATGGGCCTCATCGCTCACCTGAACAACAGTTCCTTGTAACATTCAATTTGGTATCATATGCTATTTTTATTTTAAACTTTGAAACCCTTTAAGGGGCCCCAGTATTGGTCCAGGGTTTATGGTTGGCTTTGACAATTTAGAATCTACACTATTTGAGGATGCTTGCATAGTAATCTCACAAACTGTAGGATTGTAATTCTCGAGAAGAAAATTTGTAAACATTTTCCATATATATTTCTATGTTTAACTTTGAACCCCGCCTGGGGCCCTAGTATTAGATCGAGGGTCATGGCTTTTATAATTTAGAATCTACACTATTTGAGGATGCTTACGTAGTAATCTGACAAATTAAAGCATTGTAGTTCTCGAAAAGAAGATTTTTAAACATTTTCCATATATACTTCTACATTAAAATTTGAATCCGTCTTGG
Organism: Magallana hongkongensis; assembly: GCA_016163765.1. Lineage (NCBI taxonomy): Eukaryota > Metazoa > Mollusca > Bivalvia > Ostreida > Ostreidae > Magallana > Magallana hongkongensis. Next base: position 46,493,765 of record WFKH01003881.1, read on the forward strand.
GTCACTAGTATTAGTCCAGGGGTCACTATTTTAAAAATATTGAACCTACATTATCCAAGGTTGCATGCATATTAATCTCACAAATTGTAGCATTGCAGTTCTCGAGAAGAAGATTTTTAAACATTTTCCCTATTTACTTCTATGTTAAACTTTGAACCCCTCTTAGGGCCCCAGTATTAGATTTTACCAATTTAGAATCTACAATAGCCAAGGATGCTTGCATAGTTATCCCACAAACTGTTGCACTGTAGTTCTTGAGAAGAAGATTTTCAAACATGTCCCCTATATAATTTTATGTTAACTTTGAACCCCTTCTGGGTACCCAGTATTAGTCTGAGGGTCAAGGCTTCCACAAATTAGAATCCTGACAATTTGAAGATGCTTGCATAGTAATACCACAAACTGTTGCATTGCAGTTCTTGAGAGGAAGATTTTTAAACATTATCCCTATATATTTCTATTTTAAACTTTGAACCCCTTCTGGGGCCCCAGTGTTGGTCCAGGGGTCACGGCTTTTACAATTTAGAATTTTCACTATTTAAGGATCCTTGCATAATAATCTCACAAACTGTAGGATTGTAATTCTCGAGAAGAAAATTTGTAAACATTTTCCATATATATTTCTATGTTAAACTTTGAACCCCGCCTGGGGCCCCAGTATTAGTCCGGGGGTCACGATTTTAACAATTTAAAATCTACAATAGCCAAGGATGTATGCATAGTAATATCTCAAACTGTTGCATTGTAGTTCCCTAAAAAGAAGATTTTAAAACATTTTCCAATATATGTTAAACTTTGAACCCCACCTGGGGCCCCAGTTTTGGTCCGGAGGTCACGATTCTTACAATTTATAATCTTCACTATATGTGCAAGCTTTTGTGGGAATATTGGCATTTCTGGTGCAGTGGTTCTTAAAAAGAAGATTTTTAAACATTTCTTTTATGTATTTCTATGTTAAACTTTGAACCCCGCCTAGGGCCCCAGTTTTGGTCCGGGGGTCACGATTCTTGCAATTTAAAATCTTTACTATATATACAAGGTTTTGTGTAAATATTGGCATTTCTGGTGCAGAGGGTCTTGAGAAGAAGATTTTTTAACATGTTTCCTATGTATTTCTATGTTAAACTTTGAACCCCACCTTCGGCCCCAGTTTTGGTCCAGGGGTCACGATTTTTGCAATTTAGAATCTTCACTATATATACAAGCTTTTATGTAACTATTGGCATTTCTGGTGCAGTGGTTCTTGAGAAGAAGATTTTTAAAC
>WFKH01003881.1:46510544-46529123 GCA_016163765.1 Magallana hongkongensis
TATAAATAGATTTACTGTAATAACTGTAGTAACTGAAATATCTGCAAGTTTTGTAATGTTTATATAATTATCATGAGTATTGTGAATATAGATATATTTGCAAATTATTTATAATTAAATGTACATGTATGTAGAGTAATTAAACCTGAATATATATATGTGTGTGTGCATAAAAGAATTTACTTTAGTTGTTATTAATAGTTGTTGTATTCTACAAAGGCTGCCAACCATATTCACGGTATATCACTATATGTCAGTAGTTTTGCTGTCCTACCGGGTTACTCGAAATATTTGAAGCAAGCTGCATCTCTACTGCCAACCAAAGCTTCCATATTTGGATACACAATGCTGCTGTGCAGTACTAATTTAAATATTTGAAACATGCTGCAACTCTACTGCCAACCAAAGCTTCCATATTTGGGTATACTGTACTGCTGTGCAGTAGATATTTGAAACCCACTGCAACAAGTCTACTGCTTAGCAGCACTATTTAGTACTGCAGGCCAGTAGACTGTAGAGATATTCAAGAATTCTACTGCAGGGCAGCATATACTGCCTGGCAGTATATACTGCCTGGCAGTCTATTTTTGCAGTACAATTGCAGTCTTAATTAACATATTTGAAACATACTGCAAGTCTACTGCTTCATTGTATTTTTCCATTTAAAAGCTCTGCAGTACATTTGCAGCACTACTGTAGCTCTACTGATAGTCTACTGGGATTTTATACTGATAATGTGCTGCATATGTACTGCAATTATACTGCAATTCTGTAAGGGCAGAACAGCCACCTCAATCAATTTGTTTAGCAAACATATGCCTGCTGTTACGAAACCCCCTATTTATTTTTCTTTTGGTAAACGGAGTACCAACATTATTCATACAAAGCTGAGACATAACTGTGTATTAAATTATGATCTTTGTAAACGTAATATTATAAATAATCCGCTTTGTTTATGTGGTCAAACAGAAGATGTGTATCATTTCTTTTTTTCTTGTAAAAACTACTCTAGAGCGAGAAACAACATGTTTGATCAATTATTTATGTTAGATTTAGTCAATATTGATATTAATTTACTTTTATATGGCAACAATAACCTAACTTTACATATCAACAAAAGCATTTTTGCTTCTGTACAAAAGTTTATAGACGAATCCTTGAGATTCAAATAATTTTTGTGTATATCAATATTATAATATATTTTCTTTTGTTCTAAATTTATATGCATGACAAATATTATTATATTTAAGGAGAGGTACTCGTAAGATGTCAGAACTTGTTTCTAATCCTTTTGTTTAATCAATAAAATACGTTCAAAACAATCAAAACATCGAGACATAATTTATCAATGAAAAGATATCTGTACGTCAATAGTTTGAAATAAGATTATTTACCTTGCATTAGCAATGAAATAGCATTTTAGTCTTTATTTTATTTGTAAATGCTCAAAAGAAAATGTTTCTCATTGGGATGATTTCAAAGTGGCCGCCATTTTGACGGGAAGTAATAAGAGGAAATGGCCAATTTTCTGAAAAGCCCCTGTTTTTTTACCTGGAAAATTTATTTAAATTCTTTTTTCTGTTATAGAAAATGCTCTTAAATACTTAATTATGCATAATGATATTTAATTGAATTTTATTTTCTTATTTTTCTATCCCGATGTAAAATTACAAGTACTAGTAATCAGAATTTCCTCGATGTCACATGTTCCAAAACAAATCACTAAAAAGATTCAGAAATTCCATGTTTAACTGATTTTTAATGGTGCAAGCCCTGCTCAAATTAACTAATACAATAGGTAAATAAACAAACAAGATAATGTATACACAGGTAAGGTCAGTCTTGTGTGCGGTCATCCGGAACAACTATCGATGTCGGTAGCTTTCATCTCACAAAGAAGGGAGCAATCTGTGTGCCTTGAAGTGTAACTAATGCCGTGTATAGATTTACTATGTACACAAGAGGGGTGTCAACCAATTAAACAAAGGAATATACAGGTGTAAGAGGGTGGGAAATTATTATTACACGGTCACAAAAACCTATCAGATTAACTGAAAATGATATTTTTTCCTATCAGATTATCAGGAAAAAATATAAAGGGATATATATGAAATGGTTCGGTGTTTTGATATAAGATCAGATTAACCGAATTATTCGATTAACCGCTATCAGATTAAGTGGAACCCTCTGTATTACTGTTCATAAGAATGAAAAAAATAATATTCAAAGAAAAAATCTTAACTTATTAAAAACGTCATTTGCTTAATTGCCTTCGGTGAGAACCGGAAGTGACGGATGACAAAATGAAACCTGTTAAACACATCTTCAATCAAATGTCTTTCATTCATGTAAGTTTTGTGTCTTGACCACTTACAATTTGTGAGATCTTTCGGGTACAAAATTTGTAAAAAGAAAGCTACCTGAGATATTTAATATTTTTCATCGGAAGTAATTTTTTTTGTTTATTTAAGCATGTGTAGATGACCTATTGTATTTTTATTACTAAAAATTCACTTCCATGCTCATACATGTGATAAGTTGAAGACCACAAAACTGTACAAAAAACTGGAATTTGTGTGAAAAACTGTACACTGCCCATCAAAACACGGTACAAAAACGGTACAAAATATCGTTTAAAATTCTTTTGATTGAAGCACCTTATTTCTAAACCAACAAATGTATCTTGTTGCAAATGCCTTATTTTAAATGTTGTAATAAAGTTTTCTATGCTTTAAATTTTCATATTGTGTTTTATAATCACAATTTTTTCAGGAATCATATGAATTGAGCAAGTCTGGATGATAGTTTGTTTACACTTAATATAGTATAACGTGAGAGTCGATGTCTCCAATTTACATCTTGTTCATGAATATATTACTGATATATACACCAGCAATGTAAATAACAGCAGCAAATGCAACCTTACATAAATTTCTACACATAAAATATAAACACGTTTATTAATCGTATTTATTACGTACAGAGAGCTGGTTTACATTGATGTATATTTCTAAAGATGGCAAAAAGTTTTTCGATCAAGTTACGAAATATTTTAAAACAGTTATAATTAAATACCCCTTTAAAAAAAACTACCTAGAGGGGGATTTTGATACGGACGATTATCCCAATTGGCAGTTAACACCTTCACACGCGACAGTTTACAGCTATCGGTAGGTCACGTGTCAAACACAGGTGATGTTTTCCAGGGTCTCGCAAGCGAGAATGAGAGGAAAATGGTGGCATTTAGCGAGAAGTTCAAAATACTGCATACATTTTCATATTTCGTGAATTTTGGTGTCCCGCCAGTACACCGTGAATGGGGTCGAAAAAATGGTACATTTTGCGTACCATCAGTACATATCACATGTATGCATGCTAAATAGCTAAAAAAATTAAAAAAATCAAATTTTGGAGTACTTCCTGTGACGACCGGAAGTTATGTCGTGTAAAACCAAATAGTGCAAACACAAGTACAAACATAGGTCTATCATTCCACAAACTTTAGTTGTTCAAGTCTTTACCGTTTTTGAGATCTCTTTGATACAATTTTTTTTGTTTTGGGACACAAAACAGGCAAACGGATGTGCTCAATGAAAATTGAAATTAGTATTTTTTTAGTATTATTCAATTGTACATTATTGTTAATCAATTTAACTCAATATGTCAAAGAAAATCAGTTAAAATTATAAAGAGCTTGATTTGTTTGAACCCTTACAGTGAGGACTGAAAGTGACGGTTGACAAAATGAAGCCTGTTAAACGCATTTTCTATCAAATGTCTATTATTTGTGTAAGTTTCATATCTTGATCACTTACAGTTTCTAAGATCTTGAGGGTACAAAATTTGTTTAAAAAAGCTACCTGAGATATTTGAGATATCTCACTGAAAGTAGAATGTTTTTGTTTATTTGACATCGTATGGATGACATTTATGTGGATTTATACTAATATATTCTTTCTATGCAATGTAAATTTAATTTGTTAAAAAAAATAATTTTTGCATTGCTTCCAGTGACGACCGGAAGTTACGTCGAACAAAACAAAGTAGTTTAAACACATTTACAACTATAGGTCTATCATCCTGTGACCACGCCCGGATGTGTGGTACATAATTTAGGCGATGGTGCACGTTCATTTGGGGAATTAAGCTCATGGGGATTTAATTAATGAAGAATGCACGAAGTCCGAATGGCAGGATACAAGAATAGTTTATTAAAGATTGAAAATCAAATAATCCAATATACACAGGCAGATAACCAATATGAGCAAGTCTTGTTCCTATCTTACAGTAATTTTTAGGAAGGGGCCTAAACAGATAAATTGGAATTTTGTCTCTAAACACGCTACATGGTTTCTCTGATCCTTACAGTCCGAAGTCTCAAAGCTAACTCTGTCTTAAAAAAAACTAACTTACAGAAAATAATCTTTTCTATGAAATGGCCTAAGGTAAAGTTGTCACATAGGGCTAATCAAATAATTAACTTATCAGTGTCATCCCTTTGATGTGAAGAAGTCAAAGTGGTTTTGTTTACCCTAACTAGCACCTATGAGTGTCCAGTGCCATGAGTAGTGTCAATGACATAATAGAGATTAACAATTGCTGTGAAATCACTAAATATTCTAGGGGATTAAGAAGTAAGCAACAGCGTTGGAAAACCTTTAGAAATAAATAATAAGGAATGCTTTTGATGTCCACAAAGAATTGTTAAGTATGGGAACATATACATGTATGATAAGAATAAGTAAAATAATGTAGACTTAATTATAGCTATCAAAATATATGCTAAAAGCTATCAAAAGTGAAATGGGAGTCATTTCACTGGTGATAATCCCACAAAGTTTGGATGTTCAAGTCTTTATCGTTTGTGAGATCTCAAGGTGACAAGCTTTTTGTCGCTGACAGGAAACTGCATGACGACCAGAAATGTAATTTGAAAAAATGAAAAAAAATCGCCTCGAGATATTATTATTCTCTGTCATCCCTGAAAATTTCAGGAAAATCTATCCAGTTATCTCTGAGATATTCTGCAGACAAAAAAGGGGAAAAAATAATAAGAAAAAAAGAAACAAAGAAAGAAAAAACACTACAATCACTATAAGGTCTTCCATTGGAAATGGAAGACCTTAATAAGAAAGAAAGAAAAAACACTATAATCACTATAAGGTCTTCCGTTGGAAACGAAGGACCTTAATAAAAAAGAAATCAAAGGACTGAAGGCCTGAAGGTAGCTAAAAACATCACCACAAGCATTTTTATGGCGGCATGAGACAACTGAGTGTTTGACTATCTTCCTTGATGAGTGGTTAAAGTATCAGGCTTGTAAACCACAAATGCAAAGTTCGAATGTGGCTGAGGTTTTTGACCATACTTCAGTATTGTCTGATTATTAATCATTCTTTCAATAAATAATGCATATTTTTCACTTATTTGAATTAAATACCCTTTTTATGCACCATGCCAATTATGCAAGGTAGCTCCGCAAGGTGGCGCGCTTTTCCTCATTCAGTTGGACATCGTCTTATTCGTTTTATCAAGTGAAAAAATACGAAATCTCTTCCTAGCTATAGGAAGACAGCCACTTACTCTCATTTTAATATAAATATTTTATATACGAAATTATTACATTTGTTTACCTCCGATATTCAAACAATTAACGTCACCGCTTTTAAATTAAAGTACGAACTGTTGTTGTGCAAATTATCTCATCGGTTGACTGGTCCTCTGTCTCTATCATACGTACATCGCATTGCAGGCTCATCTGCGTATTAATCTTTGTTTTGTTCTTTCATTGATGTTGATGTTTTTTCAATGTGTAAAGGAGATATCTGTTGTAATGATTTGTTGATATTTTTAAAACGTACACTGAATATATGTTTCCGATTGAAAATACGTAACAATCAGAACGGCACTATATATTTATTGGCGCACTGATACTTGAGTTCGATGACGCCGCTTGTATATAAGCCGAGAGAAGTGAGCCGACAGCAATGAGGCTACATCGCTGATAGCGATGCGCCTCAAAAAAAAACACTACAATCACTATAAGGTCTTCCGTTGGAAACGGAAGACCTTAATAGAGATTAATATATAAATCAAGTGTGTTTTCAAAGAGCGAACGCTTGAAAATTCATAAGTTATCATTTCTATGCTAAATAAACTTATTATTTTCAATTTTATTTATATTAGTTAGGTAATAAACATGAGGTCCATGGGCCATATCGCTTGAAGACTTGAAAAATGATCTTTCATCAGGTGTGGTGAGCTAAAAATATTGAATAATATAGCCTCTACTTACAATAGAATTTCCTCCAAATTGGGTGCTTCTTCAAGCTGATATTCTAACTCCTTGATTTTTATAAGCTCTCTGTCAAAAAAAAAAATTCAATGATCAGTAGTTCCAAATTGTTTTTCTTTAAAATCAAATTGCTTCAATGTAATAAATACTTTAAAAAGGGGAAATATATATAATGGACGTAATCAATTTAGGTTGAGAAGTCCTTGTTCATCAATTTCTCAAAAAACTCTTTCTCCTTTAGCCTAAGACTATTTATCTGAATGATATTTTTGTATCAAAGACCCTTGTTTGTGTCATCATTTTCTTCATTACCTAATGTTTTTGTACACCCAATTTCCTGAAAACTCTCTGCTCAATTTTGATAAAAAAAATTTCAGATGTAAACAAATACATATGCAATAATATACTTTTGTTATTTTTCATTTTTTAACAATTTTAAACTTCTGTTTACCAAATAATGTATCATTTTTATTTCATCGAAGAAATTAAAAAATTATGTTGAATTTGCAATATTAAAAACAATCTCAAATAGCAACATTAAATTTTTGGTTTTGGTTATACTGATCTGCAGTTTAAAAATTTACATCTATTAATTTTCAAAAAAATAATTAATATAATGAATTTAAAAAATTAAGAATATTTTTCATTACTGGTAAGACATTTTAGTAAAAAAAAGAGTGGATGAAGTTGAAAATTTTCATTTTATATAATTATGTAAAGCAAATTCAAATGACATTTGCATTTACGATGTAAGTCTGCCCGGATGAACATACCAATTCTAAATACATTTAGTTCCTAATGAAGATGATATAGGGTCAATTAAAGGCCATAAAGCATTATCAATTAATGTGCATGGACATGGAAAGAATTTATTTGTTTTATCAATTCAAAAACATATACAATTATGCTAATAAAATGTTGGGTTTTTTTAACAGTACGTTGACAGGAAAACAATTTTTTCTAAGACTGGTACAAAGGGCAAATACAATGGCTGCTTTTTTCTGGACACAAAAGAAACATCCAGGTATATGTTTTAAATCAAATCCCCAATATTTTCTTAAATATAAAACCTGCATACAGCATAAATGTTTAGTTCATTTTTTGTTTAGAGCGATGCTTGTTATGTTTGTGATCTGTTCACCATTGTCTTTAAACAAGGTTCTATAAAAATATACTACATATTTTTAAATCAAATCAAGCAAGCTCACAAATGATACCCCCACTAAAAAATAAAATAACTATAGTTTTTCTTTATTGGAAAGTAATGGATGCACCATTTTTCTTATAATGACCTTGAACTTGCACAAATTACCAAAGCTCAATGTCAGGACATATTATCAGGTCACAGGGCAATCATTGTGTCATACAAATAGCTTCTAATCATTTTCCATTACAAGATATGGCCTACACAGGAATTAAGCATTTTTGAGCAATGACCTTGAACTTGCACAAATGACCTTGGTCAAGTTCATGAAACACTCTCAGGTAATAAGCAATCTTTATGTGAAGTAAGATCTTCCAATGTTTTATAAGCAATCTTTGTGTGAAGCATGAACTTCCAATGTTTCTCCATAAGAAAGATATAGACCAGACACAAATTTCGCACTTTTCACTCCAGTGACCTTGAACTTGCCCAAATGACCTTAGGTCAAAATCATGACACACCCTTAAGTCATAAGCAATCTTTGTGTGAAGTTGGAACTCCATCAAAAAAATATGGACCAGAAAAGATTGCACAGACAGATGGAGAGACAGACAGATGGAAGGATGGACAGATATATGGACAGGCTGATTCCTATATACCTCCCAAACCTTGTGTGGGGGGGTTTAATTACTTATCGCAAATCTTGCTTGTACACTATTAAATGACCGAATTAGTAATATATTACACAGATTGCTGTTCATTTTATCCAAAGGATGTATAGAAGTATTACTCCTCTGGTTTATCAACAAAAGTCTGTTTCAGATTACTGTTTCTGTAATGTTTTGATGCATTTTAACAAAAATACACATACCTGTCTAAGAATTACAAATGAAATCAAGATAAGGAAAAAATGCAAGATTTCTTCCTTGACATGTCTTGTATAACCCTAAGGTATTGATAAAAAAACAAAATAGATTTTTTACAAAGATTCATTATGGTAAAGTCCAAGATCTTTTTTACCATTTGGAAATTCTTGAAACACCTCACACAATTTTTGACATCTATATCTTGGCCGGTACTTTTATGGCATTTGCAATGCAAAATTTTGGTAGACTAAGGACAAAGTTTAGGGTTATTTCAATTATTAGTGTATTCATATCTTTTTAACCCTGAGGTATATATCTAATTTAAAATATCAAATTATTAAGCAAAATGTTATTTAGAGTCATCCGAGTACCCACTAGGTCACAATCCAGATTTTACAATATTGGTTTGACTTTTACATAGCATTTTAGATATCCTGAGTATTGATTTTTCTCTACGTCGCTCTTGTAAACAATGTCAATAATAAGCAATTAAAACGGTGTTGTATGAATTAAATGAGAGATAGAAATGACTGAAGTTAAAGAAACGCCATTCTGTACACAGAAAAAATAAAAACGACATTTCTCAGGATAACAATGCACCGATTAACCAGAATCTCAGGTATGCTTCATTACACAACCAACTTGAGACCTACATGTATAGTTTTGGGCTAGCAACTTGAAGCTCATTAAAAGGGAATGAATATTAATGACAAATTAAATCATTTCTAACATTTGAATATTGATTTACTTAGTGTATCATTTAATTAGTATATTCATAGCATATAATGACCCTTAAAATATCCCTTCGTACATGTATGATTATTAATGACCAGATTTTTTACTTTCCAAATCTGGTCATGACCAGATTTTCACATGTTGGAGGTTGGCAAGTATGATGATTAACAATTACGTATATACATTGCAGAAAAATCTTTAAATAAGATGTAAGCGATTGGATTATTGTAAACTGCTAGCATCACACTGATTCCTCATACATAATTTACCAAATGATCAGGCCCATGATTACATCGTCTCGCTTTGATTGACAGGTGAGTGCCCCCCCCCCCCCCATTTTCCTTTTTTTTCCCTTTACTAAAACCAGTTAAATTTTAGAGACAGAAGCTATTTAGTATTTAATTAATCATTTATCAACTAATGTTTAAAAAAGATTCCAACATTGTTAACAGACCTAAGGGAAAACTATAACAAAATATGATTTTTATGGAAATTTTTCTTCAGGGTCTTCTTGTTTAGAGCTTGTAACATGAAAAGTAATCCGTCAACATATTTATTTTACCAAATACTTTTTCTAAGATGTCATTCTATAGAATAAATATCATTAATGTAGTTAAAAAAAATAGTTAAAATGACCAAAATTGACACAAGCATCTAATTTCTTCGTATTGTATTCTGATATGTCAGGTCCACAAAGCATACACTTTGCGCCAAAAATATTGATGCAATATGGTTTAAACAAATGTTTTTACTCATTTTATACATCCAGTTCTATTTACCAGCAATTAATAATAATTTTTTTTTAAATATTGACGTTTTTACAAATTTCATTATTGTCAATAATTTTTGCAAGGGGGTACACATTTCTGAGAGGTGATAACAAAAAATCTAGCATGTAAACATATACTTTTTCTTATGTATATGTATTGTTAGGATGTATATCTAATATGTAATTTAAAACTAGGCTTTCCATGATTGAGCCCATTTAGTGCCGCGCATAGGACTACATTAAGGATGTCTTCAGACAGAGTGTAGAGAAAAAGTGATGATCATAAAATTGGCTTAATAAAAGAGGTGCAAGTGTCTTCAACTGTCACCTGACTAATGGTATATGATGCAATCATCATGACCATGTTAAAGATTCATGAATTGGCAATAAATTAAGACCTATAATGACCCGGAATGACTGGGCTTAGGGTAGTGAAAAAAATGATTCAAAATTGATTTTACACTAAGAGGTTTCAACCTGGACCTTCGAGGGATAGAAAGTATACTCCTGCCATGGATTTAAACACACAAAAATTTTGGCATTGAAACATTATGGAAGATTGGTTCAGAGATTTGAAAATTATGAACCTCATTACCTCATCAGCAGGCATTTAGTTAATAATTATTTTTTGAACATTATATTCTAAGATCAGAAATGCATCAACTGAACAATCTTATTATCCAAGCCTTTAACATATCAAAGATAATAAAATTGGAAAATAAACAACTATAACAAGAGGCCCAGGGGCCACATCGCTCACCTAAGCAACAATGGCCAACAAAAGCCTAAGTCTGTCTTTAGAGTATCAAATACAAAATATTACAGTGTTTATTGCCAAACAGACTATATACATGTATACATAAAACATAGGTTCATCCACGAGGCTTCACTGTTGGCGTCGCCATCCACAAGGACATGTCCATCCTCTACCAGGGAACCAATCTACTGCACTTATTGCACTATGCACTATTCATGCCATCTGATGTCACTTCATAGTTAACTCGTACGTATAATAAGTCCACAAACATCACAATATCTAGATAACTTAGTAGAGTATATATCTTTATTTTCTAAAGTTTTAAAAAATTTTTCCACATACTCTTAAGTTGAACATTGAGCTCCTTTTGTTGTTACAGTTTTTGATAATAAGATTTTAAAGATTTTTCTCTGTTTATTCCAATGTAAAAATTCAACCTCTCTCCCCTTCATCGGAGGCCCGACCCTATCCCCGAGGATCATGATTTGGACAAACTTGATTCCACACAAGTTTCAGTCTTTCTGGCCAAATGGTTTTTGAGAACAAGATTTTTGAAGATTTTTCTCTATATATTCCTATGTAAAAATTATCCTCTAATGTGGCATGTTACTAACAGCTTTTCTGGCCAAATGGTTTCTGAGAGGAAGATTTTTAAGATTTAATCTTTATATATTACTATATAAAAATACCATTCCCCCACCACTGTGATCATGATTTGAACAAACTTAAATCTAAACTACCTGAGGATGCTTCCACACAAGTTACAGCTTTTCTGGTTAAGTGGTTTTTTAGAAGAAGATTTTTAAAGATTTTTCTTTATATATTCCTATGTAAAAATTTGACCCCCTCTCCCCTGATTGTGGCCCTATCCTACCTCTGGGGATGGTGATTTGAACAAATTTGAATCTACATTACCCGATGATGCTTCCACACAAGTTTGAGCTTTTCTGACCAAATGGTTTTAGAGAAGATTTTTTAAGATTTCTTTCTATATATTCCTATGTAAACATTTTTGAAAAATTATACCAACAAATTTTCAAAAATTCAAAATTATCTTCCCTTTTAAGAGGGTGTTGCCCTTCATTTGAACAAACTTGAATCCCCTTTACCCAAAAATGTTTTGTGCCAAGTTTGGTTGAAGTTGGCCCAATGGTTTTGGAGAAGTAGATGAAAATGTAGAAATTTTACAACAATGACAATGACATCGATGACGATGCGAATGATGACGCCAACGACAGTTAAAAGAAAAATTTGGATCAGTAAAGCTCACTTAAGCCTTCAGCTCAGGTGAGCTAAAAAGTTAAAAGTAGGTTACTGTGTCCATCTTTTGAATAAAGATAAAAGGTTGTAAGATACACCAACTAAAATATTAAAAAACATTTTTCCCAATATATTTTCAATTTCGAATTTTGAACCCCTCCTAAGCCCCAGTATTGGCCTGGGGGTCATGGTTTAAATATTTAAGCCTTTCATTGCATATCTAAGGCAGTAGATGCCGATTGAGGGGTGATTTTTATTAATGACAGGCATAATGCTTTGTTTTGGTTGAATCAGTTGTAAGCTTAGGTGTTGAAGGACTGATCAGAAGACAGAGAGGATCGCAAAATAATTTAACTGATGAATTTCAAGCAAAAATTCCACCTAATGTGTTTTAAATAAATCCAAGATGGCAGCGATGTGTTCCTTGTTAATTATTAGGTTGAGGGTATATATTTTTTATTAGGAGAAAAATATGTAACGTCAGATGCCTGTGCTTTATTCTAATAATTGTAAATCCCCTTTGCATAAGGATGCTTTGTACCAAGTTTAGTTAAATTTGGCTCAGTGGTTCTAGAGAAGAAATCAAAAATGTAAAAAGTTTACAGACAGACAGAAAGACCGATGGATGATGGACGAATGGACAACCTACAACAGGTGATCAGAAAAGCTCACTTGAACCCTCGGGGTAACATTTTATTAATGGACAGCCAGACTGACAGGCAGATGACTGACAGGCAACAGGTGATCAGAAAAGCTCCTTTGGTTCAGGTGAGCTAAAAGTGACATATGACCTTATTCTAAAAAAAAAAAAATGGAAAGTATTTGGGATTTGTATGTGTATGATTTAAAAACGATAATAAATGCAAATATTCTTAAATAATGTGAAGTTTATTTTAATTTGTAAAGGCTCAATAATTCTTTTCAAACAATCCCTACCTGAATATTGTTGATTCAGACATATGGACACTGAAGAAGTTACCAACATCCACATCAGTATAACATAGCATTTCCTGGTCTCTTTGTTCATTTTATAATCAATAATTATTTAGTTAACCTACCTCATTTATGATCTTACTTATTGTGTTTTTCTTGTAAGTCAGTCATTTTTCTTTCTATTTCTCTCATTTCACTTTCTTTTTCTAGGGTCATGTTGTCCATTAGCTTTTGCACAGAAGTAAGCTCCTGCTTCAACACAAGAACATCCTCAGTTCCAGGTCTAAAAAAAAAATTAAATACTGTTTATTTGTTTAACTACAACAATACAATACAAACATATGAACAACCTTCTAACACTGGCAAGAACACAATTCAGTTAGTGGCCATGCAGTGGCATGCACAGCTAGAAAGAGTGAATATTCACTGTACAAAACAATTGAATCAGTAGAGGGCATATAGCTGCTGCTTCTAAAATTCATTTTGATCGGTTGTAAGGACAATCAAGTGTCTTAAATTGCTTTCAGTTTGTTTTTTAAAGAGGTATAGCGCACTTAATATACGATTTCACCTAAAATATAGCACTTTTGCAAACATCAGACATTTTCAATATTATACAATATTTAGTAAAAATATAATTAAAGAAATGCAAACTACACAATTACAGTCCCTGCAACATTCTACTTTCACACTTGAATGGTGAGCAAACGCTGAGTGAACGGTGAGTGCACTATGAGCGAACAGTAAGCGCACGTTGAACGGAATTTGATGAGCGCTTATGAACGGTGAACGGTGAGTGAATGCAGAGCGCAAACAGAGTGCAAATGCGAGAGCAAAGTGAACGGTGAACACACAGTGAACGATATGTGAATGCTATGTGAACGCAAGATGAATGATTTATTCGGAGTGCCTCAGGAGTTATCCTTACATTGTGTTTCGTCAGTTTTCAGTAAAAAATAACAAATAAACTACATGTATGCATTGTTGTCAGCCTAAATATAATATTATCTGACTGAACAATAAGTGAACGCTGAACGAACGGTGAGCGCACGGTGAGTGCTTTGTGAACAGTGAGCGCAAACGGAGCGGAGAGGAGAGCGCAAGTGAATGCACGGTGAGCGCACTGTGAGTGCACTGTAAGCGCAAAATGAACGCACGGAAAAATGGGAAAGTAGAATGTTTCAGGGACTGTACCAGGTTAAAAGAGTCTTACACAAATCATTAAAATCTTCGGATTTTGTTAGGGTATATAAGAAAATAGTAAGTATGCAATAAAAAGTTAGATATTTGAGTATTTTAACCACTTTAAACCAAAGAAATCTGATTACAGGTATTGTTACAGTAGTAAACGTTTACATTAAATTAATTTTGGTTTAACGGTCTTCGGACTGAAAATTGACAAAATATTTCAATTAGTGATTTTTCTAATACATTTATGTATATAGCCACATATATTGAAAAGACATTTCTATAAATGTTTTGTATGCGTGTCCTAGTGGTAACGCACAGGTCTTTTTGATTTTGTGGTCGCTGGATCGATTCCACAAAGTAGTAAATATTTTAATTTTATTTTCACTTAAAGCATAATAAGAATAGAAAGTTTAAATTATATGTATCTAATCTATGGATTTCATTTTCAAATTCTCTTGCATAATTCCGAGTATGAGCACATCCATTATACAATGGCTATTCATTAAATAGTGACACTACATGTACTCCGTTAAATTTCATGTACACCTGATTGAACTGACCATTTGTTGAAATGTTTATTGTCATCCATACTATTGAATTGACACGTTATCACAAAATTTTAACAAAGCAATATTTAAATGGATAAATCATTTTGAATTAGCTAGAGACTCGGTTAAAAATATCAAACAATCTTGAAGGCCATTATAAGATAAGTTATCAATAAGAAATCAATCGCAGCAGTGAAATTCATCACTGACAAAGATGGAAGAATGACTGAAAACCAAATTGCAAAAAATGATAAACATTTCATCGGGTAGCATTTTAAAGATTTTTAAAGAATATTTAGGTGTCAGGAAGGTTTCTACAAGGTGGATCCCCCATAATTTGAATGATGATTAGAACAAAAAATGAAAGCGATTGCAAATTTCTCAAAAACTACTCAAAATTTATTGAAAATGTGATAAAAGATGTCAATATGAAATTGTTACAGGGGATGAAACTCGGTTACATTTTTATGAACCCGAAAGAAAACTGGGAAATAAAATATGGCTCACTAAACAGAGTAAACGGCCGATAATTGCTAAACCTGGGAAAACAACAAGGAAGGTTCTGTACGCAATTTTCTTCAATTCTAATGGTGTAGTTGGACAGATTCCCATTAAAAAAGGCGAAAGTGTTACAAAAGGTGTTTATGTTCATAAAATATTATCTAATACAAAAATATTACAAGATCAGAGAACCAAAGTCACTGAGGAATGAGAGGGGTCAAACTTTTACATGATAAAGCTCCTGCGCACACTGCAAAGTACACACAAGACTTTTTGCTTGAAAATGGAATACAGCAACTGGACCATCCTCTGTATTCACCAGATTTATTACCATGATGTGACTTTTTCTATTTCCTAAATTAAAAAAGAATGCTATCTAGTGGATGACGTTTTCACTCCCTTTCCGCTCTAGGTTCAGCAGTTTATCAGTGTCTGAGGAGTATACCTCTTTCAGAGTACAGAGGCACATTCCAAAGCTGGATAAAAAGACTTAATGAAATAATATGTTGAAGTTAAGGGTGTTTATTTTGAGAGAATGTGAATAAAATAAAACAACAAATTACACATTTTTTCGGTTTATAGCAAAATTCAAACTATTTAATGAATTAAGCCCTCGTAAACATCTGATGCATGTTTCCTGTCAGTGGATACAGACACCATTATAAAATCAATACCTATAGGTTTCGAAAATCATATTGCAACAGGTACCTTTATCAGTTGTTAGTAAAAGGTACTTTCCATTTAACCAATTAGTCAAAATAATGGGAAAAGGCGATATACCTCTTTTATAAATTCTTAATGAATTGCTCCTATACTAACGCATAAAACAATATAGGGAAAGTATAATTGCCAACCAAATTAAAAGATACGAGACACCTCCCCCACTCCTCTGAATTTTGAGGATTTGAAATAGGGCAAAGCTCATTGCAAAGCAACAAGTAGGTCTTCCATTGCAGCTGTGAGGCGAAAAAGAATGACTGGCAAATGACAATATTTTACATGTAAATAAATGTTTTCTTTTCAACAATTGTTACCTATCAGTCTAACAAAGGGTTAGAGCATTAACTACGAAGCTGTAAGTCATGAATTTGAATTCCGCTGGCACTTTTGTAGTTTTTACCTTTCCAAAAATTTTCAAAACATACTTTTTGGTCGAATATTGTAAAATTTGAAAATTCTAAACTGGTAAACGTATTCTGATTATATTGTATTCTTATCTACATTAATATTGGCAGGTGTCCCATACCACCTAATAAGACAGCTTTATGGTCTTTCTAAATATGCAGTCAGTTTCTATTCAGTGTCAAAATTAAGACATAAGAAAGATTTTTAAACATATAATATATTAATATACATTAACACTATATTATGACCATTTTGCCACGCCTTTCAGTAAGAATCCCTGCTGTTTGTTCAGCAATCAGAGCTGTGCATTCACCATCTCCATGTACACTGCCATTACAGATGTAATTAAATAGATCTGTACAATAAATCCCAATCGCAGGCCTGATTGAGTTAGCCTACCATATGTTTTTTGAAATTTAGAAGCATTTTAAGCACATGATTAATTCCTATTAGTTAAAATAAAACAACTCATCTTTAAGATTCATTTCAACTTTATTTTTAACACTTCTGCAGCCCTGTCGAAGCCATTGTTGTACACTCATGCACTTGCCACTTATTCATGGTGATTATCTTGGACATCTTCGCTAGCCAAGGGTTTTCGGTCCACTCCACTCCCCATAAACCCTTGGCAGATCTCATTACGAAAACTCAGTGACAAGCTCCGTTTTATGATTGGCTGCAGCTGCGATTAGCTGATCCAATCGCAGTGTTTAACAGGCACTTGTAAATAATCTTTAGAAGAAACACACCTGCCAACTTTGCTAAAACAATCGGTGCTTTTAACAAGTTGAGGCACAAGTGCTCGAGTACAGTGCCTCTTGAATGATGGTCTAACTAGATCACTATAATCAAAGGCCTGAAGGGCCTAAGAGTCGACTCGCTCTCAACATGTTGTCAATATTTTGATGGAAAATTCTTATTACATTGTTAGTAATACATAAAATTTCTTTTCAGTCTGTCTTTTGTAAATAAATTTAACATAGGTAATCAACGATTACAGTGCTCATCTTGGCAGACATCACCTTTATCATATTATATGATTCTCATAGTTATCTTTATCAAAATATTGTATATGGTAGGATGGTTTGGCACAATAATCATTTAATATCATATGATACAATATTGTATCATATAATATGATATTTTATTTTATTATATAATATTGTATCATATTATATGATACAACATTGTAGGGCCTACACCCAAAACTTTCAGCAGGCCCGAAAGCTGTCGATATAACATAAGCTCTCCCAACTTCATCTTGGTGAGCTTAAAATCCTTCAAATCTAATTTTAACAATATTTTCGCAAAGTAGTACATAATAAAATTTTAAGTTTGTAAAGTATTAGATATACATTGAATCATGGTGTAGCGAGTATTTACGTTTTATCACCCCAAAATGAATTTTGATAAAATAACTCAAATAAAACATGAACTTGTCAATACGTTGTTTTCCATGGTAAGATAACTTCCATATTTATTGCATCTATACACATGCAATTGGAAAATGCATGCATTAATTACATTTTCTTTCAAGTTAGGCCCCCAATACGATTGACAAGCAGTGAAATGATTCATTTGTTAGATTGAACATAAGTTTGGAGACAAGTTAAAAAATGTTAAAACAAGTACAACCAAATAAATTGGATAACAACTTGGTTGCAATGTTACAACGCACTTTGAAAAATTACGCACTTTGAAAAAATAATTTTTTTTTCAAAGTGCGTAAATATCGACAATATCAACGCACTTTGAAAAAAAATTTTGTTGATTTCTTCAACTTTCAGAAAAAATTGGTAGTAAAATTTATTCCTATTCATACACACACACACACACACACACACACACACATATATAGGAATGGATATTTGCCATTTACCTACTGTGAAGATAATGTGACTCATGACTTAGTATTTAAGTATAGACATACGATTGTTTTTTAAGCAGTAATTCTAAATCAAATTAATTCCTTTAATTTTCAACAAAGACATAAATGTCAATAAGGCATCTCCTTCTTCGTTAATTCTTTTATGTGTATAAAAAGTACCTTTTTCGAAAAACAAATAGCCCTCGCTCATATAACATATAATTATAGATCCATATTTCAAAATCCCTGTCTACGCGATTCTTAGGACGAGTTTATATTTTTCTTTTCGAATTGAAGGGCTATTTCAACAGAAGTAGCCGTCAAATTACTTAGTGGTAAATATTAAATATGTTTATAATTGGCTGAAATGTACATTCAGTATAAAGATTGTTAAAATAGGATTTCAAAAATGAATAAATTCTTTTAATTATCCATTTTATAATTTTGTTTTCATAGTTTGATGCTAAAAGATCTTCTTTACTCCACATAAGAACTGAAATTTAAATAACGACTGAATTAAATTCAAAAGCTAGCGACCTTATACAGAGGGTTCCGCTTAATCTGATAGTCAATTTGTCAGAGAAAAAT
>WFKH01003881.1:46529523-46553830 GCA_016163765.1 Magallana hongkongensis
TGTGCGGTCATCCGGAACAACTATCGATGTCGGTAGCTTTCATCTTAGTACGAACAAGGGAGTCACCTGTGTGCGTTGAAGTGTAACTAATGCCCTGTAAAGAGTTACTGTGTACACGAGGGGTGTCAACCAATTAAACAAAGGAATATACGGGTGTAAGAGGGTAGGAAATTATTATTACACGGTCACAATCCTATCAGATTAACCGAAAATGACATTTTTTTCTATCAGATTATCAGGAAAAAATATAAAGGGATATATAAGAAATGGTTTGGTGTTTTGATATTATATCAGATTAACCGAATTATTCGATTAACCGCTATCAGATTAAGTGGAACCTTCTGTACTTAGACATCATAAGCTGGGTTAGAACAACGTTTTTAACGTTTATTAATAAATTCCTAGTTTGTTTAAGAAAAAAAAGAATTTAAAACTCATTGTTTATACTTTTTGGCGGTGTTAAATTGATTTGAACAATCATCGCTTTATAACCCACGAAGTTGGGAAGGGGAAGAAATATGAAATGTATATGTGCCCTATTGAATCTTTTTGTTTTTCTTTTCAATGGCCGCAGTAGGTGCAATAATCCCCTTCAAAGAATTGTTTCATAAATCTATACATTTGTATCTGGTCTCTAATAAATTGGCAAACACAATTCATCAGGCCTCTGGGAGGAACTGAATCCAGCGGTAGGGTTAATGTTCTATTTAGGAAGCTCATCCAGTATGGATCAGCGCATGAGAAACGGAGCTTGCTGAAAGAATGGATCGCCGTATCAGTTCATCGAAAACGAAATATCAATTGATATTTTATATTTAAACACAACTTTACATCTAAATGTTAAAAAAAAATATTTTTTTCAAAGTGCGTTAAGTGTCATGATGTAAAAAAATGTTGGTCATAACTCATTACCCACTTTAAAAAAATATTTCAAAGTGCGTTGATTTGGACCAAAATTTAACGCACTTTGAAAATTTTTTTCAAAGTGGGTTAATTTTGTCCAAAATTTAATGCACTTTGAAAAATTTTTTCAAAGTGCGTAATTTTTTCAAAGTGCGTTGCCACATTGCAAACAAAATCTTTTTATAAATTGTAAAGTATCTCTAATGACTAAACCATGTAATTCAAATAGTTCATCATTTTTGTTACCATCTGAGGGTAAAAGTTTGGAAAATGAAGATTCATTGGGGGTTTTTCCCACTTATTTACTTGCTCCTTCACTCAAACATAATCCTTAATTGTTTTAAAATCAGAATTAAAGAGACAACAAGCTAGATTCCAAACTGAGAAAAATCCAAAGCATTACCTCTGCATATGAAGATTGCAAAAGTGTTAGGCAAACAATGAGGAATTAAAACACTAATTGCAGAGTATAAAAGATATTCAGCTAAAATATCATATCAAAATTACCTTTGTTGAAGCTGACCATGAATTCAAATTGAATGCATACCACATTTTTGTGTTCAGAGAGTTTATAATTAATTTGCAATATGACACACTTTGTCTTTTGTATAAATCTAGACTAAATATTTCATATCCTAACTGCATGTTATGAAGTGCAAAATTTAGCGTTAAATACGTTTGACATTGAATTTTATCCACTTTATTCTACATCACTGCTAAAAAAAAAATTCTTCGAAAGCTACTTAATATTAGTTCCAACTTTTATTTTCGTTTTTGTATAACTAGCGCAATTTTTGGGCGCCGTAAATTGCAACTTTTTTACACATACAGACTGTAGCTGTGGGTTAATAAACATGTCATTGATGCTCTCATAGTAAGCTTCTCTGATTTGACAAAATTCCAAAACAATCGAAATAACACACTGTATCTTAGTTCAAATTCTTTTTTAGATAAATACTACGATGGTTTTTCACAGATAAACAAATGCAAAATGAAAAACTCACAAATTTTACGTCTATTTGAAAGTCTTTTAATATTAAATTCCTATGGCACTTCCTCATGCTTGAAGTTTCTTAAAAAGAATTGTCGAATATTATACGACAATCTTTCTTCATTACAATAATGTACATGAAGTAATTACGATTATGTTTTATTATTCCTTTCTGCACTTAAAAATCTTTTGTAAACACACACGCTATTTTAAACCTCTAAGTCACATGGCAATCACGTAGAGTTAGACAGGTTGTTTTCATACTCATCCATGTTGTATCATTTACACATTTAAATAAAAAAATTACCTGAGGGGTAAATTGAATGTTTTATCTTGTAAAAGCAATGTTAGTTATGTTTTCATAGACAAAGATTAAGAAAGGAATAACATTTTTATTAACACGTTCTGTTGATATTTCAGTGATAGCCTGGCAATGCCTGTCTGATGATGCGCGAGCGGTAAACAATGCCGATGGCTATAACAGATAAGTGTTAATTATTATTGTGAGTTGTTTTGACAAACCGAGGGTTTAAATCATTAAGTATGATGGCTTCCAATAAGAAAAGGTCTTCATCGGGGCCAGTGGAATCAAAACCAACAAGGAGAAAACGATATTTTTGTACCTATTAACATATCTGGGAAAATGAATTCCCATGGATAAAACAAAGTAATCGAGTACAAAACGAGGCTTTTTGTGTTCTATGTAACGCACATTTGAATATTGGATCTTGTGCCCAAAATGATCTGACTAAACATTCAAAAATGCTAAGTCATGTAAAAAATGCTTTTTAATACACAAAAGTCTTCCAAGTCACAATTTTCATGCCATTGTTTACAGAGTTCAAAAGCAAGGTTAATGTACCAGGAACTCTTTTAGCTGAACACAACCTACCATTTTTTGTTTCAGATCACTTTACAAAATTCAAAATAAGCAACTGTTAGTTACAATGCTTCTTTGCAATAAAATATTACACATACGTTTTAACACATATTTCTATTGTATATACCTTTGAAATGCATGGTAGATATGTCGTGAATGTCGTTACGCGCTATGACCAGATTTTTTACTTTCCAAATCTGGTCATGACCAGATTTTCACATGTTGGAGGTTGGCAAGTATACAAGGGGCACAACTCAAGTTGCTCGCTAGATAGTGCCACAGTATCACCAAGTTTTCGTAATGAGATCTGCCAAGGGTTTATGGGGAGCGGAGTGGACAGCTGTACCCTTGGGGCAAAGAAATGTAACACCTTTAGCAATACCCTGTTGTCTGTGATCGGTTACCCCTTCGAGCTGTTTTAAGATTACCACTATGCAGAAAGTCAAGTCTTTTAAAAATTCTTTGCCAGAAAAATTACATCGTGAATTTTATGCAAAATTTTCAGTACAAAAATTTTCCTTGTAGACTTTTCCCTGACCTACCATGACATTTTAGGCAAAATTCTTAGTGCATAATATACACCCGAACTACATTTTTTCACGAATTTTCAGGCCAAAAGTGGGGGGTGCGTATTATACACAACTGCATATTATATTCGGCAAATTACAGTATTATGGTGTGTATCAACACACATTTTTTACCTTACAGTATAATGAGTGTAATTGTTATAAGTGATGAAAATGGTGATTGAGATACTGTTAAACAAGAAAATTTGGTACCTCTATGTTAGCACAAACACACACCTTTCATTAACAAAAATTCTTGTTTGATCCATGCTCAAATTTTATTCTATGATCACTCAAGAACATGAACACAAAAGAGTGCATAAACAGTCAATCACTTTTCCAGAGGTTCAGCACATGGACACTTTCTTATTAACAAAAAACACCTTTAAAACTTGTAAAGATACATATTAACAAACGAGGTACTGTGAGCAAGCTCACAATTGATACCCCCTGCTAGGAAAATATGGTACTCAAGTTTTCAGTTGGAGAGTAATGAATGCACCATTTTTCTTCCAGTGACCTTAAACTTGCATAAATAAGCTCAAGGTCAGGACATATTTTCAGGTCACAAGAATTTTTGTGTCAAGTTTATCTTCAAATCATTTTCCATTTCAAGATGTGGCCTAAACAGGGATTATGCATTTATTTTTTTTTTTTTACAATGACCTTGAACTTGCACAAATGACTTTGGGTCAAGTTCATGACCCACCCTCAGGTCATAAACAATCTTTTAGTGAAGTAATAGATGATTATGTTCCTCCATAAGAAAGATATATGGGCCAGACATGATTGAACAGACAGACAGACAGACAGACAGACAGACAAGCAGATGGAAAGATGGACAAAGTGATTCCTATATATACCCCCCAAACTTTGTTTGCAGGGACATAATGATTGTACTTGCTCATTCATTTTTGCAATGAATAAAAGTACTTGGATAACTGATAATCAAAACCATATATTGTGAGCATGAACAATTGTCATCTTTGATTATATTTTCACATTGACATGTTAAAGACAATTGACATGTTACGAAATTCAACTTTGAAGGTGCTAATAATCCAAACCTGTCTCGTGCATTAGGCCACACCAATTTAATTTCTTGTTCATCGGACCCGCGCGCTCGTATTTTAACAAAAGTGCAAAAATAATATTATTTAAAATTTCCCGCGTCCGGAAAATTTCGTTCTGTTTCCCGCTCCAATTTATTTATTACTTTATAGTCTAGGTCTCATCTGTGTTTAGAAATCACCGGAAAATTACTAATCCTTAGTAGAAAGATAATAAACGTTGATTGTCTTGAACAACATACGCTGTTTTCGAATATTTAAGTTAAAAAACTACAGAAAACGATTTTGATGATGTGTTTTACGACAAGCACTGCCATAAATACGACTTTCGATGTCTTATCGACTTATTCTTCGAGAGACTTGGTAATCCAAATGAATTTGACAGCATGGATGGGACAATATACCAGCTCAGTCTATGGTTGCAAAACTTTCGGACATTGGAGTTAATAAGATTTTGGATACACTTGGATGTAAGTATTTAAAAAATCATAACACTTTTTGAGATTCCTTTGGCTCTAACCCCCTCTATAACATACAATGTACTGTTGCACTGCGTGTGGGGAAGACACACACTGACACACACAAACAAATTAAAGCAGGGGTTGAGTCAGATGAATATAGAAATAATTTTGTAGAGATGACTAGTACATTATTTTTTGCGCTGTTTGGTTTTAGAATGAAAAATACACATGTACATTTACTATATCTTCTCTAAATTTTAACACAGGTTATGGCCAGAATACTGAGGATCCCTACAGGTCATGTTAATTCTCAAAGTGAAGTTGGCTGTCAAAATATAGACTCATGCAATTATCAAAAGGGTTCGAACATTGTCCTGTGTAAAGAATGTGGCAATTACATTTACAACAACAAAACTTGACAATAGAACAAGTAAGTGATATTGTGAACTATCATAATCATATGAAATAATGAACAATGTCAATAGCTGATTGCTCAATGGCAAAACTTGATCATATCGTTAATGTGTAACAAAATTAATATTTATAACTACTGTGAATATGGTATATTTCATTTAGGAGGAGCTTCTTCAACAAATAAAGGAGGAAGATTAACTTCACTTCTGGTGTTTCCCTTGTTCCAGGAACAAAGAATTCAAAGCTTGGTTTTGATGGTAGAAAAGCTTTAGCCTGCTCTTGAGAAGTGGAAACCTGCTTCTTCAATGCTTCACTGAGACATTATCTTCCTCCTATTTGTATTCATTTTGAATCACTCAAAGACTTTCTGTATTGTAAATTTGTTCAATGTTTTGGATTTCATTAAGGTCTTCCGTTTCCAATGGAAGACCTTATAGTGATTGTAATGTTTTTTATTATTAAGGTCTTCCGTTTCCAACGGAAGACCTTATAGTGATTGTAGTGTTTAAGGTCTTCCGTTTCCAACGGAAGACCTTATAGTGATTGTAGTGTTTTTTCTTTCTTTCTTTCTTATTATTATTTTTTTTTTCCCCTTTTTGTCGGCAGAATTTCTCAGAGATGGCTTTATGGATATCCCTGAAATTTTTAGGGATGATAGAGAATGATAATATCCCGAGGTGTTTTTTTCATTTTTTCAAAATTCATTTCCGTTCGTCCGTTTCCTGTCCCGAGTCAAAAAACCTTGTTCCCTCAAGATCTCATAATCGGCAAACACTTGAACATCCAGTCTTTGTTGGATGACAGACCTATGTCTCTAGATGTGTTTAAACTATTTTGTTTTGTTCGTCGTAACTTCCGGTCGTCACCGGAAGTACTTCAAAAATTATTTTATTTATGTATTAGACTTATTTTACATAGAATGAATCTGATATAATTATAAATCCTTACATGTGTCATCTAAGCGATGATATAAACAAAAACATTCTACTTCCAGTGAGATATCTCAATTATCTCAAGTAGCTTTTTTATAACCAATTTTGTTCCCGCAAGATCTCAAAAACTATAAGTGATGAAGACACAAAACTTTCACGGATGATAGACATTTGATTGAAGATGTGTTTAACTGGTTTTATTTTGTCGACCGTCACTTCCGGTCCACACAGGAAGAGTTCAAACAAATCAAGCTGTTTATCAGTTAAACTGTTTTTCTTTGATAGTATTAGTTAGCTCGATGAACAATGATGTGGGATGGGCAAGTACACAAGAAATAATAAATTAATTTTTCATTGAACACTTCCGTTTGTCCGTTTCCTGTCCCGAGACAAAAAAACTTAGTTAGACGAGATTTCAAAAATGGTAACGACTTGAACAACCAGACTTTGTGGGATGATAGACCTATGTATGAACATGTGTTTACAATATTTTGTTTTATCCGGCGTAACTTCCGGTCATTACAGGAAGTACACCAAAATTTGATTATTTAAAAATATTTTGGTTATTTAGCATGGAAGTAACATTTTAGCAATAGAAATACATACAATAGAAGTTCATCTACACATGGATAAATAAACCAAAAAATTCTACTTCCGGTGAGATATCTCAATTATCTCAGGTAGCTTTCTTTTATAAAAATTTTGTACCCGGAGATCTCAGAAACTATAAGAGACCAAGATACAAAACTTATATAGATGATAGACATTTGATTGAACATGTGTTTAATGGGTTTCATTTGGTCGTCCGTCACTTCCGGTTCTCACTAGAAGCGTTCGAGCAAAATGAAGTTTTTTTTAAAAGTATAGATTTTTTTAAACAATTTACTCAGTGTGATGAACAGTAACGTACCGTAGGTAAATGTACTAAAAATATCTACTTTTAATTTCCTTAATCACTTCCGTTTGTCCGTTTCCGGTCCTGAGACAAAAACCTTTTCTCAGCGAGGTCTCCTAACTAACAAAACTTGAACATCCAAACTTTGAGGAAAGACAGAACAATGTATGAAGATATGTTTACTATGTTCTGTCTGATCCGGCGTAATTTCCGGTCGTCACAGAAAGTACTCAAAAATTCACTTTTTGTCTTTTTGTTTTGTTTTACATAGAAATAATTACTGGGAAATTCCATCACAGTATAAATTATAAACATTTTCGTTTTACAAGAGAAATGATTTTTTTTTTTTCAGATTAATACATGAGGAACGGAAGACCCTTTTGTTGCTATAGCAACAAGAGTCTAGTTAGGGTCTTCCGTCTCAGCGGAAGACCCTTCCATTATTCTATTGTTTCTTTTTCAGGTTTATTTTTTTTCTTTTTTTTTTCTTTACAATTTTTGTGCAGAAGATTTCTCGGAGATGGGAAGTCCGATTTTCGTCAAATTTTCAGCATCGATCTATTATCATTTGAAGTTTGTACCCCATTTTTGATTTTGTAAAAATCACTTCCGGTTCGGACTTATCCGCCATTTTGTCTTTTTTTCTTGACTTATTGTCCATGCAACTCCCCAGAAACGAGTGAAGATAGAAAGCTGAAATTTTCAGAAATGATAGAGGACATGCTAGTCTAGTCGCTCCTGGAAAAAAAAATTTCCGGAAATTCCGGGTACAGAAGCTACCTGGGATCAAAATATAGGTCAAAAATATGCAACGAATTTTCTTTACTCAACGCATCTCCTTAAAAACGATAAAAGATATAATACTAAATATTTGAGGAATGTTAAATCCTGGGTTTGATGACACCTTTTTCGAATTGATTGGACAAAATTTAAATTTTTAAAAAGTTTTAAACTCATTTAGGTTGTGTTAAAATGACCTCAGACTAATTTCAAAACATGATATCTAAGTTGCGCTTGCAATTTTGCGTCTCATGACACCTTTCTCGAATTGATTGGATGAAATTTAAATTTTTTTCAAATTTTAAACTCATTTAAGTCGTGTTAAAATGACCTCAGACTAATTTCAAAACATGATATCAAAGTTGCGCTTGCAATTCTGCGTCTGATGACATCTTTTTCGAATTGATTGGATGAAATTTAAATTTTAAAAAAAAATTAAACTCATTTAAATCGTGTTAAAATGACCTAAGACTTATTTTAAAACACAATATCTAAGTTGCACTTGCAATTCTGCGTCTGATGACATCTCTTTCGAGTTGATTGGACAAAATTCAAATTTTTAAAATTTTTTAAACTCATTTAAGTCGTGTTAAAATGACCTCAGACTAATTTCAAAACATGATATCTAAGTTGCACTTGTAATTCTGCGTCTGATGAAATCTTTCTCGAATTGATTGGATGAAATTCAAGTTTTTCGAAAATTTTAAACTCATTTAAATCCTGTTAAAATGACCTCAGACTTATTTCAAAACATGATATCTAAGTTGCGCTTGCAATTTTGCGTCTGATGACATCTTTCTCGAATTGATTGGATGAAATTTAAATTTTTCGAAAATTTTAAACTCATTTAAATTGTGTTAAAATGACCTCAGACTTATTAAAAAACATATTATCTAAGTTGCGCTTGCAATTCTGTCTGTTGACATCTTTTTCAAAATCATTGGATGAATTATAGGATTTTCGAATTTTTCAAACTCATTTAAATCGAGATAAAATGACACAAGACATATTTAAATCTCAGTTAAAATCTCACATCATCGCTTCTTATGAGAAATCGGACGGAAGACCCACTCGTTGCTCACAACGAGATCGCATCTAGTTATTTTTTTTTTTTTTTCCTTTTTTGGTCCACTAGATTTCTCAGAGATGGCTTGATAGATTTTCTTGAAATTTTCAGGACTGATAGAAAATTATAATATCTCGAGGCGTTTTTTTCATTTTCTCAAAATTCATTTCCGTTCGTCCGTTACCTGTCCCGCGTCAAAAAAGCTTGTCTCATCGAGATCTCAGAAACGGCATTGACTTGAACATTTAAACTTTGTAGGATGATAGACCTGTATGTGTAGATGTGTTTAAACTATTTTGTTTTGTTCGTCGTAACTTCCGGTCGTCCCCGTAAGCACTTCAAAAATTATTTTTTTCAGGTATTTAATTAATTTCACATAGAATTGAAACATAAGTATAAATGCTTACATATATCATCTATTCGATGATAAGTTAACAAAAAAATTCTACTTCCGGTGAGATATCTCAAATATCTCAAGTTGTCATTTTTTAACAAATATTGTATCAACGAGATCTCAGAAAATGAAAATGTCTAAGACATGAAACTTACATGGATGATAAACATTTGATAGAAGATATGTTCAACAGTTTTCATTTTGTCAACCGTCACTTCCGGTCCACACCGGAAGAGTTAAAAGAAATCAAGCTGTTTATAAGTTTTAATGTTTTTCTTCAATATTTTTAGATAAAATGTTAGGCAATTAAGTCACGTTGTCTAGTGTTAAAGAAAATCTAACTTTTATTTTAATTGAACACTTCCGTTTGTCCGTTTCCTGTCCCCAGACAAAAAACCTTGACTCCTCAAAATCTCAAATACGGTAATGACTTGAACAACCCAACTTTGTGGGATGATAGACCTATGTATGTATACAAGTATACACAATTTTGTTTTTGTCGGCGCAACTTCCGGTCGGCACCGGAAGCACTTCAAAAATTATTTTTTTCATGTGTTTAATATATTTCTCATAGAATTGAAATATAAGTATAAATGCTTACATATATCATCTATCCGATGATAAATAAACAAAAAAAATCTACTTCCGGTGAGATATCTCAAATATCTCAGGTTGTCTTTTTAAACAAATGTTGTAACAACGAGATCTCAGAAACTGTAAGTGACTAAGACATGAAACTTACATGGATAATAGACATTTGATAGAAGATGTATTTAACAGTTTTCATTTTGTCAACCATCACTTCCGGTCCACACCGGAAGAGTTAAAAGAAATCAAGCTGTTTATAAGTTTTAATGTTTTTCTTCAATATTTTTAGATAAAATGTTAGGCAATTAAGTCACGTTGTCTAGTGTTAAAGAAAATCTAACTTTTATTTTAATTGAACACTTCCGTTTGTCCGTTTCCTGTCCCCAGACAAAAAACCTTGACTCCTCAAAATCTCAAATACGGTAATGACTTGAACAACCCAACTTTGTGGGATGATAGACCTATGTATGTATACAAGTATACACAATTTTGTTTTTGTCGGCGCAACTTCCGGTCGGCACCGGAAGCACTTCAAAAATTATTTTTTTCATGTGTTTAATATATTTCTCATAGAATTGAAATATAAGTATAAATGCTTACATATATCATCTATCCGATGATAAATAAACAAAAAAAATCTACTTCCGGTGAGATATCTCAAATATCTCAGGTTGTCTTTTTAAACAAATGTTGTAACAACGAGATCTCAGAAACTGTAAGTGACTAAGACATGAAACTTACATGGATAATAGACATTTGATAGAAGATGTATTTAACAGTTTTCATTTTGTCAACCATCACTTCCGGTCCACACCGGAAGAGTTAAAAGAAATCAAGCTGTTTATAAGTTTTAATGTTTTTCTTCAATATTATTAGATAAAATGCTAGGCAATATAGTCATATTGTCTAGTGTTTAAGAAAAGCTAAGTTTTATTTTCATTGAACACTTCCGTTTGTCCGTTTCCTGTCCCCAGACAAAAAACCTTGACTCCTCAAAATCTCAAATACGGTAATGACTTGAACAACCAAACTTTGTGGGATGATAAACCTATATATGTAGACAAGTATACACAATTTTGTTTTGGTCGGCGTAACTTCCGGTCGGCACCGGAAGCACTTTAAAAATTATTTTTTCCCCTATTTTTGTTATTTTACAAAGAATAGTTATTTTGGTAATTATGCTTACATAAGTCATTTTAGCGATGTGAAATAAACAAAAAAGATCTACTCCCGGTGAGATATCTCAAATATCTCAAGTAGTTTTTAAACTAGATTTTGTACCCGCCAGATCTTAGAAACTGTAAGTAATGAAAGCACAAACTTAACATAGATGATAAATTTTTGATAGAAGTTTGTTAGGTTTTCTTTTTTACAGAATATACCAATTATATGAGAACGGAAGACCTTTTTTGTTGCTATAGCAACAAGAGTCTAGTTATTTTTCTAGTTGTGATCACACAAACATGAAAGACTAACTACATCTATAAGCCTTTTGAATAAATAGTTTCTTCTCATCCTATATTTATTTAGACTTATTTTTTATATCACAATATATAAATCCACAATACTTTTACATTAAAACCAAGCTAGAAAAAGGCAAAATTATCATATAAAGTCATGTATGTTGCAAACACTATTTGCAAAAGTTGAATTCAGTGCAAAAAAATGTCATTCTTGATAATTAATTTAGGTTGTATATATATTGTTGATCTACAGATAGATGGAAATCATTTAATGTTTGATATTTTACATTATTATTTAACTTTATATAGATTTTTAGTCCTTTTTACTCTACAAATGTAAAAAATAAAAAAAAATATAATCGCTCGCTCCACCTATTTTATGTACCGCCTGGAAATTATGTCAAAACAAAATAATAATATAATTATAATTATCAAATCGCTCGCCCGCCCCTACTTTTTTAGGTTATTTGTCCGAAGAACAAGAAATCATATTGGTGTGGCCTTAGTATTAAATGATGTATCATCCATCCAAGTCTTGATAAGTTAGGACCAGTAATAATTTAGAGATGACAATAACAGGACATCTCCTCCAAAAACTTAACCCTGCTTTAAAAACTTTAATCTCCTCAAGTATCTGAAACTTATGCTTAGATTTAACATAGAACAAAGTCAAGTGCAAAAATATCATAAGAATTTGATGCATTTCGATTTTAACACAATTCTTGTGAAGTTTTAATCAGTTAAAACTCATATATGGGACCTGAAAAAAAGTTAGGAAGAAACAAATAATAATGTAGCGCATATTATAGGGTATTTGCAGTTTACTTCACAAAAAACTTTCAACCTTTTAAAAACTCTCATAAAAGCATTATGTCGTATCTTATTTAAATGAAAACTGCAGAGACACAACTTCAGATGTTGTTCAACATTCATACAAAGTTTCAGATCAATCCAAAGAGACATTGCCAGGTTCTAGTGAGGACAAAATTATGTCCACTTACAGTGGGACAGACATGGAGACAGATAGATGGCCAAAGAGATTCTGATTCCAGTGTATCCCATTCCAAAACTTCTTAATGAGAGTATAAAAATTTAACTGCTCGTGGACAGAAACACTGTATTAGCTCTCCAACCTTGGTCTTAGTGAGCTTAAAATATGTTGATCCTTTCAAACTAAATTTGAAACAAATTTTTGTTCATAAATGAATTTACAAAAATTACCTTTGATTTAACTGGATTTCCAAACTCTTTATCTTATCATCCTTCTGTTCTACTTGTTGCTGAAAATTAAATTGATCAATATTCTATAGGAGATGTTTTATTTCTGCTTCATTATAAATTTACGATGTATGACGTTTGCTAACCTTCAAGGTCAAAATGTGATCTTCATGTGCTCCTCTCTGTCCCTCTAATTCATTAGACCTGGCTTTTATTGCAATCCACTCAGAATTCTAATAAATATGATAATTTTTTATTAACTTTTACAATTATAGAGAATACATCAATTCATGCATTAAATGAGAAAAGCTTTGCTTCAAAAATATTACAGATGTTAAAAAAATAATAACACTCAGTAAACTTTTAATTTTCCTAATCTTGGAATGTTGACATTAAAAAAGATGCAGTAATAAGCATTTTACTACTTGAGTAATTTGAGTGACAATATTTTTTGCATTGGAAAAAACTGTTATTTTTGCAGACAGAACAAATTTCTATTCGCATATTCACTTCAGATTTATTCCTCCACAAAAATCATACATCCATCAGGCGATGCCCTAAGGAAATCTGGGTTCTTTTTTTTTTGTGGGGGAATAACCCTTTACATCTCCATCACCATAATGCAATAAATGTATAGAATAGATAACACTTGGTCTATAGACAGTCAAAATAATAAACATTGGCGACATGATTATCAAATCATTGTTTCAATGATTTATATTTCTAAATCAATAATCTATGCAACCCTGATAAGGTGGACATTTCAAATTCAAAAAATCGCCAAAATTTGATGTACCAACACATGTTTAACAATATTCAAAGAAGGATTAAACACATAGGAAATCAAAATGCTTTAAGATGGCTCAACACATCAACATGTTACTTGATGGAATTTTATAGTTTTTCTTTTGAAATAAAATTTGGTAATTGTAAAAGGAAATTTGCAAAATTGATTTAAACTAAATCTGTGAACATATGGACAGACAGACAGACAAAAAGTGATCAGAAAAGCTCACTTGAGCTTTCAGCTCAGGTGAGCTGAAAAGAAGATGAAAGCTACAGAATTTTTTTACTGTTGTTACAATTCAAATATTGTTAAAAAATGACAAATTCCAAAAAGTTGAAAAACATCAATAAAATGATCAGAATAAAAATTGTCCAATTATCATGAAATATAAAATGCACATCTTTTATTACATCGAGTACTCATATTTTCAATGCACCAATTTCTTGTGTCTACATATATCTACAGACAGACAAACAAAGATATAATGATTCAAATAAATATACCTCCTTTTCCAGACTTAGTTTGCTGGTCATGATGAACAAAAAAAAAACATATTTTGGTTTTCTTTAAATCAACAAAAGGCCCATAGGCCTTGACAGTCACCTAAGTCCCATAACCTATAGATGGACCTCTCAGGGAGTCTCATGTTTGCATTTAAGCTTCATTTTGGAGTCTAAACCCTAATCCAAGACTCCTCTGACTGTTACCACCCACTTTTATTATTTGATGTTTGGAAACATCAATTCATAAAAGGGAGGTGGGGTAGGGGCAAGCAAGAGTCTGAGGAATCTTGGATTATCTATACCCTAGCTCAATAGCTGCAGGGGCCAAAATTTGTAAACTTTTGGTAATAAGAGACCTGTAGGCCTTTATTGGTCACTTGTCACTGAGTAAAATGAATCAAAGTTTGTACCCAAGAATGTTGAGATTTTATAGCCTTGGCACACTTTTGTGATTGACGTTAACTTTCTAATCCTCTTCAGCTATCAAAGTATTGTGAAGGCAAAGAAATTTAATGCATTTACTCTAGCTTAGGCTGCTGTGTACAATATTAAGTTACAAAATTACAATTTAAGGTTCTCTAATCCTCAGCCTCAAAGTACTTTTTTCATCAAAAAATTTTTTTTATCCTTCAAACTTTAAAAATGAAATAAAATAAAAAGAAATTTTTGATGGTATCCATGCATTTTACGAAGTTATTGCAATTTTGGCCACGATGAATATAATGGAATAAATAATGTATACAAGTTGAGATCAAATTAGAAAAAAAACAAGAGGACCATGGGCGATATTGCTCACCTGAGCAACACTGGCTTTACATGTATATGGGCGTTCAAAGGATATTGTGCCATATGGCCCCTCGGTAGATTAACAAAAGATAAATATTCAAATTTTACACTTATTTTGTCATATGCTTAATCTTTGACATATTTACCTTTATAGAATACCATTTTTACTGAAAATAAGATCATATGCAATATCTATAATAACTAAATTTTCGGTACGGGTTCACAGTTATCCCTTACAGAATTGCAGCAGATACTGCAAAGGCAGTATATGCTGCAACAGCGCTGCAATTATACTTAATATCTACTGCAAAAATGAAGTATATTTGCAGTACTTATTAGCATAATGTACTGCGCAGCAGTATATGCTGATAATTTACTGTAAATATACTGAAAATGTGCTGCAAAAACTTTCTTTTCAGTGACACAAAATTACATATGCTGCTTTTGTACTGCAAATAGGCTGCATTTCTACTGCATTATCTTTATTAAGAGATACTGGTATTAAAGGTATACTGCATTTCTGCTGCCTTATCATTATTATTCACATATGTCTGCCATAGGTGTACTGCATTTGTACTGCATTATCTTTACCATTTAGATACAGGCATCAAAGGTACTGCATTTGTACTGCATTATCTTTATCATTTAGATACAGGCATCAAAGGTACTGCATTTGTACTGCATTATCTTTATCACTTAGATCCTGAAGGTATACCATATTCCGCAAATATATTAATTGGCTATATTTGCATTATCTTTAAATGTGAAAAAAATAATGCAGAAATAATTAAAAACAAACGCTTAAATTACTACAGCTGTTTTGATAGGGACTTTTTAATAAAATATATATGATGTCTTAAAGACATTTGCATAAAATATGAGACGAAATTAAATATGATGTGTTCAAAGGGTTTGTGGGAAATGCAAAATACATGTGTAAAAAACTGTTTGTACCGACACTGAAAATATACTAATAGACATGATCGATGTTTCAATAATAATAAATCTTGAAGTGCATTTTAACACGTTAGTAAAAACATGGTCAGTCACTCAGTAGCTTATGTTTACAACCTGTGAGATCGAAAGATGCATTCCGTTAGAATTTGAACTCCGTCGCGAAATGTTATTTATAAGTGAATGGCATCACTGTAGCACACAATTCATCTCAAAGACGTTATCAATCTGTTTCGTGAATATTTCTATGACCACTGTCACGAATGCATTAGCTTAGAAGCGATTGAAACTCTCAGCAGTTACACTCTTATTCGAAGAGTCCGCCATTGTTCATAAGGTGTCAAGTCAATTCGTCGCCGTTACAAAATGAATACGAACTTGAAGATGTAAAAAACTTTATTTAAAATTTAAAGTAAAATTTAAAATGAAGATACTACTTACAAAAATTAGTGCAAAGTTAAAGAAACAAAGTATGATAATTTATTTATTTGAGTTCCAATTATTTGATAGTTTTCAAAGCCTGCAGGTTCAAAACATCAGGGGTTAAAATTATACGGACACGACTTGTGTAAGCTGCGTACCAAACAACTCGTACGTTCCTTCAATTCTTGTGGCTAGATTCTGAATATTTATTAATGACATCGTTAGAACCTTAAATTCAGTCTATAATTAAAAATAATCAATTCATTATGATCAATTAATGTTTTATAAAGTTTATATTAAACCAAATCGACTAGTCCCAATTTATCAGAATATATTGTCATCGTGTTGTTTTGATTCTATAACGTCACTTCAGCCTAATGATTACGCACTTTTAAAAGAAGCAGACGGATCTTCAACATGTGTTATGGAACATTAAAAATCACAATGATGCAGCAGTTGTAGATCAGAGTAATGTGAAGAAAGGTAAAATATTCATGTTGAAATCACCTTTAGTGTATATGAGATAAATGTAGTTACTTTAATGGAACAAATGAAATTCAGTTTTTGTCAAACATTTCAAAATGGCGATTTTAAATTTATGGCAATTAAATTCTTTTATATTGTATAAAGTTACATAGTTATACATTATAGCTACAAAGATGAATGGATACATGTGTACAAAAAGAAAAGAAAGTAAAAACAATAAGTAAAATCATTCTCTTTTTTTTTTAGAACTGATGACTCTGATCATGATGAAGATCGATGCACTTGATGCTGAATATTGATTGCTTTAACGTAAGCAAAAATGATTTCACATTTGTATTAGATTTAAGCTTCGTTAAAAATCTGAGTTTGCATCAAAAGAGGGTTGAGTTATTAAATCGCCTAAATAATGAGTTCTATTTTAATATGATGTATGTTATTATTCTAACAAAAGATAAAAAACTTTACAATGAATTGAATTTGAGTAATAATTGTAATTTATCCTTAGTATCAATGGCTTAATTCAAATTGAAAATTTTTATGCTTCTGTAGCAAAGTATGAAATTGTATTCATAGGGACTTGCCAGTTCAACAAGTGAATGCTAAAGGGCAAAATACTATGGCTCGATCAAAAAGCCCTGCGAGACCACTGGAGATGAAATATGCTGAAGGGATTAAAGAAAATGGCATTCTAAAATGCAGTAAGTTAGA
Organism: Magallana hongkongensis; assembly: GCA_016163765.1. Lineage (NCBI taxonomy): Eukaryota > Metazoa > Mollusca > Bivalvia > Ostreida > Ostreidae > Magallana > Magallana hongkongensis. The sequence continues at coordinate 46,546,792 of WFKH01003881.1, forward strand.
TTAATCATTTCAAATTGTATATCAATGCAAAAATTTTCTGTAAATTGTACAAATCAAAGTTAAGTTATAAATTATTTAAAATACATTTTTTTCATGGTTTTTAAGTTTTGACCTGTTCATTTCAAACATTAAAATTGTGCAACTTATTTTTTCAGAACTTTCAGAGGCTTACAAAGAGTTGGAGGAGTTGGAGGAATATTTCAAAGAAAATAATGGTATATCTCATTCTGTCATTAATTACAGTTAAATTATAGTGACAATGCAAGTTTCAATAGTTATTAAAATTCTATTGGTTCAGAATCTATGGAATTATATAAGACTAAAATTTTGTATCTATCTATTTTGTCGTATCACTGGATATCGGTGTATGTACATCTAATGCTTTTTATAACTCCTTCCATTTATAAAAGAGTTCCATCTGTTTTTCATTTCTGTATATCTCTGTATAAATACAATTTTTTAATAGACCTGCATTTTAAGAAACACCTTAGACCTAACATTTTTAAATTAATGATGCTTTAATTTAAATATATTATTTTCATTAATTTGTTTTCAGATTTTTCAGCGCAGAAGTCTTGCACTACAAAAGGGGACCTTTGCCAAGCAGTGGCGGCGAAATTGAACTCAGCAAGGACCAAAAGCAGGAAAGTTAAACTGTGCAGCACAGCAATGAAAGTTCATAAAGGCTTGTGTATATATACACATTATAAATTACTGCTTATACTATAAATAGATTTACTGTTATAACTGTAGTAACTGAAATATCTGCAAGTTTTGTAATGTTTATATAATTATCATGAGTATTGTGAATATAGATATATTTGCAAATTATTTATAATTAAATGTACATGTATGTAGAGTAATTAAACCTGAATATATATATGTGTGTGCATACAAGAATTTACTTTAGTTGTTATTAGTAGTTGTTGTATTCTACAAAGGCTGCCAACCATATTCATGGTATATCACTATATGTCAGTAGTTTTGCTGTCCTACCGGGGTACTTGAAATATTTGAAGCAAGCTGCATCTCTACTGCCAACCAAAGCTTCCATATTTGGATACACAATGCTGCTGTGCAGTACTAATTTAAATATTTGAAACATGCTGCAACTCTACTGCCAACCAAAGCTTCCATATTTGGGTATACAGTACTGCTGTGCAGTAGATATTTGAAACCCCTGCAACAGGTCTACTGCTTAGCAGCACTATTTAGTACTGCAGGCCAGTAGACTGTAGAGATATTTAAGAATTCTACTGCTGGGCAGCATATACTGCCTGGCAGTCTATTTTTGCAGTACAATTGCAGTCTTAATTAACATATTTGAAACATACTGCAAGTCTACTGCTTCATTGTATTTTTCCATTTAAAAGCTCTGCAGTACATTTGCAGCACTACTGTAGCTCTACTGATAGTCTACTGGGATTTTATACTGATAATGTGCTGCATATGTACTGCAATTATACTGCAATTCTGTAAGGGATCTTCCAGTTCCCTTTATTATAGTCCCCCCCCCCCCCCCCCCCCCCCCCCAACCAGTTTATAAAGTGATCAAAATACATGAGCATAAAGGTACATTTTTCACCTCACCTACTCACTAGTTATTGCATTTTGTTTTTAAAAAATTCCTATATGTGAAAGAAGAAAATTGTACCTCAATGCACTCAATTCCTCAAATTAAAAACATTCAAAAATTTAATTGGTCTTCTCCATTATAAACGATTGTTGTTTACCTGGCATGCATTCGTATGACGTTTCATAAACTTACTTACTTGACTGATGAATAAACTTAACTGAAAAATGTTGTCACATGATATGTTAAAGAGCTATAATTCTAATCAATGTATTGACAGGCATATCGCTCTATTGTGCTAAGGCCCACCCATTATTTTCATCTTTATTCGAAAACAACAAATGGCTACAAAGATAATTTTCAGCTGCAATAATTTTTAAAGAACAACGATAATGCTTTTATCCTCATAATAATAATGTGTCAGAACTATGGAAAGTGTTTAAAAGACGTCATTTTTATTTACTTGTGTTTGAAAAACTATTAAAATTGGTGTAGATTTTATATAATTCATTGCACAAGAAGGGGCACCAGAAATTAGTTACAACATATCATCCTTTTAATTTTTCTGTACAAGTATTTAATGTTTAAAGCAAGACATTTCTAATGATCAACCAAAATTTAAGCGTCTGACAATCATAGAATTATAAACAAGATACAGAGCTTTGTTTGAGTCATGTTTTTGCTCACATGAGTTTATTACATTCAACTTAAGATTTTTAAGGTGGTATGGGACATCTGTCGATATTAATGTGGATTAAAGTACCTTATAATTGAAATACTTTCGCTGGTTTAGAGTTTTCAAATTTTACAATATTTAACCAAAAAATAGCTTTTTAAAAATATTTGAAAAGGTAAAAATTGTAAAACCCCCAGCGGAATTCGAACTCATGACTTACAGATTTGTAGTAAACCCTCTAACCCACTGCGCTACGCTGTTAGGTGACCATATTGGGAAAGAAACTACTTAAAGCAAAACTGGAATATAACGAACACAGATATAATGAATTTACAGCTATAACGAATTATTATGCATGTCCCGGCAAAGTTATTATATAAACCTATAGGAAATTGCAGTATATAACAAACACGGTTATGGCGAATTTACGGCTATAACAAAGTAATTTTCAGACCCCCGCTGGAAAAATTTTAATGTATTTTATCATTTATATGACGAATATTTTCCATTAGAAAATTTCATTGAAGATACATTAAACTTTAAGATGAATATAAAAAATACTTAAATTCATATATTATACATATTTTTTTTTCATTGAAGAGAAGAGTTTATATTGAAATTTTTTGTAAATGACATCAATATTGATTTTATAACCTACGATAGTTTGAAGCTAATTATTTTATAACGAATTCGCTATAAGATTTTTTAAGAATTCGCTATAACCGTATAACGAATTACGGATATAACGAATTTTTTTTTATGGTCCCTTGAAATTTGCTATAAACAAGTTTTGCTGAATATAATTACACTTCATTTTATTGTTTTTTTCGATAAACAATACCTCACAACATGAAAGTGTCCAATACCACCTTAAACTTGGTATTTCCTATTCAGCATTTGAAATATAAACAATCTAAAGCATGACATCAGCTCTGTGTAACAAGAGGCCCATGGGCCACATCGCTCACCTGAACGGCAGTTCCTTGTAACACTCTATTTCGTAGCATATGCTATTTCTATTTTAAATTTGAACCCCTTTCTGGGGCCCCAGGATTGGTCCGAGGTTTATGGTTGGCTTTACCAATTTAGAAATTACATTATTTAGCGTTAGCGGGTTATGTAAATTTTTTCTGCAATGATCGCCACCTTCATAACCCACATGAATCATCAAAGAAAGCATTTTAGTGTTTATATTTACATCTTTCTTTTAACAAATTAATAAATTGATTGTAAAAAGTAAGTTAAATTAACTAAATTGCTGTTAATGTACATCAGTACGTTAGATAAAAGAAACAGCCAAATCGTCCCCTATGGGAATCTGAGTCTAACATCATCATGATAATTTCGTGCAGTCCGTGATTTTTCTTAAGTCGCTGTAGGTTTCGACCAATCGATAAACAGGGCATGTAGATTTCAGTCCTGTTAATTTCCTGTCAGTTTCAGTCGCTGTATAGGTTTTGACCAATCGATAAACGGGGTGTGTCGATATCTCTATAGAGCTATGAATTAACTAAAGTTTCCGTAAGAAATAGAGGGAATCATACTCAGTAGATGTAAATATACCAAAATCATTTTACATGTATCAGTGATTTTAGTTAGCCAATTATTACTTTACTATTAACAAGTCTATTTGTTTATTTAGAAAGTTCAAAAACTGTTTTTGTTTCAAATGATAAAAATAATTGCATAACTCTTTTGATCATACAACTTCTTTATAATTACATTACATTCAATGATTAATATAAGCAAGCAAAGGAAGATAACTCCATTATGAAGAAGCAAGGGAAGATAACTCCATTTACTGTTACCCCCACCCCCCCCCCTTCCCTTGAACTCTTTCCAAATGCTTTCACAATCTCTTAACTTTGATAGACAGCTCCATTCTTACTCTTTTCTATATCTGTGAGTTTCCTCATTTCTTTCATTGAAATTCCTGAGCAGAATAAAATAATAAGACAAATATATACCCCCCTCCCAGCTATATAATCCTTGCCTTACATGTAGGTGACATATTACTAAAGATGACAGCTTAATGTTTTTTTCTTAATATGCAGTGAGTTTTTATTCTGTGTCAGTAGACATTTTTTTAACATTATAAATATATATTAACACAAAATTATCATTTTGGCCACACCCTGCATTAAGAGCCCCTACACTATACACTCTATGAGTGTTTTGGCCCCACCCTAGAGTCAGAACCCCTACCTCTGGGGATATGAAATTTAAAATTTTGGTAGAGGGCTTCCTGGTCTACAAAATCATGAATTCAGTTTTCCTTACAGGTGTGTGGGAGTAGAGAAGAAAATTTTTAAACATTATATGCATTTAACACTATACATCCATTTTGGCCCTGCCCTAGAGTCAAAATCCATACTTGACATGAAATTTGAAATTTTAGTAGGGGACTTTCTGGTAAAAATAATTATGAAGTCAGTTTTTCTTACAGATGTGTGAGAGAAGAGAAGAAATGTTTAAACATTATATGCATTAAAACTATATGATTATATTGCCCCCCCCCCCCAGGTCCTGAACCCCTGACCCAGGGGCCATGAATTTCAAAATTTAGGTAAATGAGTTAGTGGGCATCATAACCATGTATTCAGTTTTTTGCCCATATGTGTGGGAGTAAAGAAGAAGATTTTCTAAGATTTAATACATTTTCACTATTTGGCTATATTGGCCCTGCCCTAGGGCCTAAACCCCTGTCCCAGGGGTCATGAATTTCAAAATTTAGGTAGAAGACTTCATGGACATCATAACCATGCATTTAGTTTTTAACAAAATATATATGGGAGTAGAGAAGAAGATTTTTGAAGATTTTCTACATTTTCACTATATGTCCATATTGGCCCCACCCTAGAGCCTGAACCCCTGACCCAGAGGCCATGAATTTCACAATTTTGGTAGAGGGCTTCATGGACATCATAGCCATGCATTTGGTTTTTAACAAATACATACGGAAGTAGAGAAGAAGATTTTCTAAGATTTAATACATTTTTACTATATGGCCATATTGGCCCCACCCTAGAGCCTGAACCCCTGACCCAGGGGCTATCAATTTCACAATTTTGGTAGAGGGATTCATGGACATCATAACTATGCATTCAGTTTTTTCCTCACATGTGTGGGAGTAGAGAAGAAGATTTTTAAAAATTTGGCTATTTTTAGCATATTTGGCCCCACCTATGGCGCCCCGGGGGTGGTAGAGCCATCAATTTCACAATTTAGATTCCTCTTACCATAGAGATGCTTCACACCAACAAGAGGCCCATTGGTCACATCGGTCACCTGAACAACAGTTCCTTGTAACATTCAATGTGGTATCATATGTTATTTCTATTTTAAACTTTGAAACCCTTTCTGGGGCCCCAGTATTGGTCCAGGGTTAATAGTTGGCTTTAACAATATAGAATCTACACTATTTGAGGATGTTTGCATAGTAATCTCACAAACTGTAGGATTGTAATTCACGAGAAGAAACTTTTTAAACATTTTCCATATATATTTCTATGTTAAACTTTGAACCCCTTCTGGGGCCCCAGTATTAGATCGAGGGTCACGGCTTTTATAATTTAGAATCTACACTATTTGAGGATGCTTACGTAGTAATCTGACAGCATTGTAGTTCTCGAAAAGAAGATTTTTTAACATTTTCTATATATACTTCTACGTTAAAATTTGAATCCGTCTTGGGTCACCAGTATTAGTCCAGGGGTCACTATTTTAAAAATATTGAATCTACAGTATCCAAGGTTGCATGCATACTAATCTCACAAATTATAGCATTGCAGTTCTCAAGAAGAAGATTTTTAAACATTTTCCCCATTTACTTCTATGTTAAACTTTGAATCCCTCTTGGGGCCCCAGTATTAGATTTTACCAATTAAGAATCTACAATAGCCACGGATGCTTGCATAGCAATCCCACAAACTGTTGCACTGTAGTTCTTGAGAAGAAGATTTTCAAACATGTTCCCTATATATTTTTATGTTAACTTTCAACCCCTTCTGTGTCCCCAGTATTAGTCTGGGGGTAACAGCTTCCACAAATTAGAATCCTGACAATTTGAGGATGCTTGCATAGTAATCCCACAAACTGTTGCATTGTAGTTTTTGAGAAGAAGATTTTTAAACACTTTCCCTATATACTTCTATGTTAAACTTTGAAACCCTTCTAGGGCCCCAGTGTTGCTCTGGGGGTCACAGCTTTTACAATTTAGAATTTTCACTATTTGAGGATCCTTGCATAGTAATCTCACAAACTGTAACACTGTAGTTCTCGAGAAGAAGATTTTTAAACATTTTTTCTACGTATTTCTATGTTAAACTTTTAACCCCGTCTGGGGCCCCAGTATTAGTCCGGGGGTCACGATTTTAACAATTTAGAATCTACAATAGCCAAGGATGTATGCATAGTAATATCCCAAACTGTTGCATTGTAGTTCTTGAGAAGAAGATTTTTAAACATTTTCCTATATATGTTAAACTTTGAACCCCGCATGGGGCCCCAGTTTTGATCCAGGGGTCACGATTCTTACAATTTATAATCTTCACTATATATACAAGGTTTTGTGTAAATATTGGCATTTCTGGTGCAGTGGGTCTTGAGAAGAAGATTTTTAAACATTTTTCCTACGTATTTCTATGTTAAACTTTGAACCCTGCCTGGGGCCCCAGTTTTGGTCAAGGGGGTCACGATTTTTACAATTTATAATCTTCACTATATATACAAGCTTTTGTGTCAATATTGGCATTTCTGGTGCAGTGGTTCTTGAGAAGAAGATTTTTAAA
>WFKH01003881.1:46562441-46581934 GCA_016163765.1 Magallana hongkongensis
AGACAAATTGAATACCGCGCGTTAGCGCGGTATGATAATTTGTCTGCACCGCATTGGTGTGTCATAGGACCGACGACATCCAAAAATAAGCATTCAATGCTTAAATACAATATATGATACAATATAGTATTATATGATACAATATCATATCACATAATACATCACAATATTGTAACATATGATATTATATTTTATAATATAGTATGATATTGTATTGTATGAAATTGTATCATATTTGATACAATACAATACAATATTGTATCATATGATACAATATAATTTGATAAAACATTGTATCATATCATATGATACAATATCATATGATATAGTAAAATATTATATAATACAATATTATATTATACAATACTGTATCATATGAAACAATATTATATGTTACAATATCATATAATACAATTTTCATATCATATAATAATATATCATAAAAACCAATATCATATTATACAATATTGTATGATACGACATTATATATTATACAATATCATATCATATGATACAATATTATATATTGCAATATCATATGTAACAGTATCATGTGATAAAATAGTATATAATACAATATCATATTATACAATATTGTATCATACTATACAATACTATACATAACAATATCATTATACAATATCATATCATAAATATCAAAAACAATATCATATTGTATCATATAACTTTTAACAATATAATATATGATATAATATTGTATCATATAAAACAATAGTGTATCATATCATATCATACAATACTATATCATAGGAATCATGTTATATCATTTAACAACAAACACATCTATCAAGCAGGTCTGAGTGAGGTAGGAGATTTCTTTAGCATCCTTGATAATGGAGATCAGGCTCTGCATCTGAAGCTACCTCAGTGATTCATTTATATTATACATAAATCAACTATGCAAGCTATTGTCTATAAAACATGTGACCTGTTCCAAAAAACTTAACCTCATCCAGCATCCGAAACCTATGGCTCAGATTCAGCATTCAAGCCTGTCAGGTGCATCAGTATCATAAGACGCATCATCCATGCAAGTTTGGTGAAGTTAGGACCAGTAATAACTAAGATATAATCATCAGAGGGCACCTGCTCTCAAAACCTTTAAACAGCTCTCAAAACCTTTAAACCTCCTCAAGCATCCGAAACCTATGGCTCAGATTCAGCATTCAAGCCCGTCAAAGTGCATCAGTATCATAAGACGCACCATCCATGCAAGTTTGGTGAAGTTAGGACCGGTAATAATTAAGATATATTTTTTAGCATCCTTGATAATGGAGATCAGGCTCTGCATCTGAAGCTACCTCTACATTTCATTTATATTATAGTTTAATCAACTATGCAAGTTTGAAATAGTACTATTATCTATTTAACATGTGACCTGTTTCAAAAAATTTAACCTCATCCAGCATCCGATACCTATGGCTCAGATTCAGCATTCAAGCCTGTCAGGTGCATCAGTATCATAAGACGCATCATCCATGCAAGTTTGGTAAAGTTAGGACAAGTAATAAGTAAGATATAATCATCAGAGGGCACCTGCTCTATAAACTTTAACCAGCTCTAAAAACCTTAACCTCCTCCAGCATCCGAAACCTATGGCTCAGATTCAGCATTCAAGCCCGTCAAAGTGCATCAGTATCATAAGACGCACCATCCAAGCAAGTTTGGTGAAGTAAGGACCAGTAATAAGTAAGATATAGTCATCAGAGGGCACCTGCTCTATAAACTTTTATCAGCTCTTAAAACCTTAACCTCATCCAGCATCCAAAACCTATGGCTCAGATTCAGCATTCAAGCCTGTCAGGTGCATCAGTATCATTAGACACACCATCCATACAAGTTTGGTGAAGTTAGGACCATAAGTAACTTCAAAATGGCTATTAAAGGGCACCTGCAACAAAAACTTTAACCTGCTCCAAAAACCTTAACCTCCTCCAGCATCTGAAATTCATGGCCCAGATTCAGCATCCAAGTCTTTCAAGTCCATAAGTAGGTCCAGATGCATCATCCATGCAAGTTTGGTGAAGATAGGACAAGTTATAACTTAGAAACAGGACCTGCAACAAAAACCTTAACCAGGTCCGGACGCCGATGCCGACGCCGATGCCGGGGGTATAGCATAAGCTCCCCCCGACTTCGTCTCGGTGAGCTAAAAAGGATGGAAGTTTACGACCATTAATCAATCTGCGGAATTTGAATGAATATATTGAATATCATCATTTCAAGCAAGAAAATTTATCTTATGCTTTAGAATTATTGAGAAAAAATGATTTTTTGACTTCTGTTGATTTGAAAGATGCATATTTTAGTATACGCATACATCCAGATTTCAAAAAGTATTTGACTTTTGAATGGAAGGGAAATTTCTATAGATTTTTAGTACTTCCTTTTGGATTATCTTCATGTCCAAGAATATTTACCAAGGTTCTTAACCTATTTATGCTGCTTGCAGAGAAAATGGAATTAGATGTTGTTATTACATTGATGACTCATTGATTATGAATCAAAATTATTTTTACTGTTTAAATCAAACGAATATGCTAACATCGAAATTACATAGTAAATGTGAAAAAATCAGTCATTGTTCCTACACAAAGAATTGTTTTCTTTGGAATTATAATTGATACTGTTGAATACAAGACTTATCTGACAGAAGAAAAGATCCAAAAAATATTAACGATTTGTATTGATATAAAGTCAACAAAACATTGCAAAGTTCGCAAGTTTTCATCTTTGATTGGATTGTTAGTGCACACTTGTAATGCTGTTTTGCAAGGTCCATTGCATTATAGAAATTTAGAAAGAGACAAGGATATGAATTTGAAAATGAACAATAACAATTATGACTCTTATATGGTTTGTTCTGATATTAGCCTTTATGAAATAGAATGGTGGCTTACAAATCTTAGAAAGTTGAATGGAAAACCAATCAAGTCTAATCCTGTGGATTTTTGGGTAGAAACTACATCACTACAAGGATGGGGTGCAAGATTTGAAAATAAAATGACAGGAGGTAGATGGACACATGAAGAAGGAGTTTTACATATTGATATATTAGAACTTCTAGCAATATTTTTTGCATTAAAATCTTTTTTCAAGAAATTCAGTTCAAAACATATATGTTTTAAAACTGACAATACAACAGTTGTTTCATATACCGGTATCAATGCAATGGGCAGTATGCATTCAAAACAATTAGATAAATTAATAGTAGAGATATGGAATTGGTGTTTCCAATGAAAATTGTTTATTTCTGCTCAGTATATCCCTGGCATTGAAAATATTTATGCCGATTCATTATCAAGAAAATTTTCAGATTCCACTGAATGGATGTTGAAATCAGAAATATTTGAAAGAATATGTAATCAGTTTTTTATGCCAGATATAGATTTGTTTGCTTCAAGACTAAATAAACAGTTAAATAAATTTGTTTCGTGGAATTACGATCCAGAAGCATATCAAGTTGATGCATTCTCAGTATCTTGGTCAAAATTTTGTCCATACATTTTTCCACCCTTTAAATTGATTGGTAGAGTTATCAACAAAATTTTTGACGATTGTGTGAAACAAGCTATTACATGTATTATAATTCCATTGTGGAAAACACAGACTTGGTTTCCTTTAGTAATGTCTGCACTTGTTTCTGTTCCTATTAGGTTACCCCGGCACAAGAACTTATTGACCATGCCGCATACAGGGGAGGTGCATCCACTTCGGAAAATAAGACTAGTTGCTTGCATTGTATCAGGTGATCACTCCAAAATTCTGGCCTTTCAATGTTGGATGCAGAAATCATTATATCGTCTTTAAAAGATGCAACAAATAAACAATATCAATGTTGTTGGAAAAGATGGATTCTTTGGTGTATTAAATGGGTCGCTAATCCCTATAAACCCTCTGAAACAAATGTAATAAAATATTTGACATCTTTAATGAAATTAAAGTTATCTTATTCTGTAATAAATACACACAAATCAATGCTGATAAGCACTTTACCTTTTTTCGGCATTGATTGGATAAAGAATTCGTTATTATAACCAAAATTAATGAAAGGTTACTTCAACCTTAATCCTCAAAGACCAAAAGTAAAATGTACTTGGGATGTTTCAAAAGTTTTAAATTGTTTGCGTACTTTAATGCCATTAAGTAATGTAACTTTACATAAGTTGACTTTGAAGTTGATTGCTCTTATTGCACTCACTACAGCTTCTAGAGCGCAAACATTACTGGCTCTTGATTTGAATAATATGGAGATTTTCAACAATAAAATTGTTTTTACTATTAGAACATTTTTAAAAACTTGTAAACCAGGTACCCCTGTACACAAAGTAACATTGTTCAAATATTCTGATAAAAGCCTTTGTGTGTATTCTACATTGAAAGAATATTTGAGGAGGACAAATGATCATCGAAAATCCTCAGCTTTGTTTGTGTCATATAAAACTTTCCTTCCTGTGACAACGTGTATCCTGGCGAGATGGTTGAGGACAGTTTTGGAGTTTTCTGGCATTAAAAACTTTACAGCCCATGCATTCATTTAGAGGAGCATCAGCGTCTGCTGCTTATTTATCTGGTGTGTCCATGAAGGAATTATTGGAAACAGCAAACTGGACTTCTTCTAAGACTTTTTTTAAGTTTTATTTTACCGGTAAATCACAATGGAATACTTCAAAGGATGGACATTTTGCAACTGCAGTTTTAAATAGATGAATTGTGTGTGTGTTAGTAAATGATTTGTATTATGCCATGATGAACAATGGGCATTTTGAAAGACTGTAATATTTACATATTGTGTATAAATACATTTTTGTATTATTAATTAAAAATTTGAAAACTTGATAGTATTGTCTCTCTGTTTGTAATAAAGAGTAAAGCTAATATCTTCTTACTCTTAAAACACTGCAATTGTGTATGAGTTCATTGAGATAACTAGTAGTAGAAAATCATTTAATTGAAATAGTTGGAACTGCTAAAAATGAAGCTTTTATTTTAAAATTGAATTTGATCTAAAATAGTTCAAATTAAATACCATGAAAAAATTATAATGATAAATTTTATAATGACTTTCAATTCCAAATAAAAATTCTTATAAGTGCCATAAAATAAACCTTATTACCCATCAAATTAGATGCGATTTTGTTTCTTTTGTGACAACACTTTAAATGCTATATGCTATATGATATATGCTATATGATACCCTTTGCAGAGCCGAAAGGCGATATGTAATAGAATGGACCCTCCTCCAAGCATCCTTTAGGATGTAAAGGATGAGGGTCATTCTATGTAATGAGCCTGAGGCTCAAAAAGGGTATCATATACCTGCCCTTAATTTGCGTTCTACTATGAATTAAGTAGCCCACCCTACATGTTGTAAGGTTATCACAAACATTCTTTAAAAAATGGTTCGGCACGTGGAGCAAGGGTTTACATACGATGAATACCCAGGTAATACATACGAGGGTTGTCCAAAAAGTTCGTGGACAATCGCGTTTTTATAATTTTAAATGGGTTTATATATACATATTGCATATCTATATCTTGGTTATAAAATTTCAAATCAAACTAAAGTGGTTTTGAATGTTTTCCATAGAAATAAACTTAAATTTTAATGTATCAAAGGGTAGCGGAAAGTACGCACGGCCCAGCGTAAAATTTTTCCAACCTTAGTTATTGAGTTTTTAGATATGAAAATTTACAGTTTTTATAAAACATTTCAAAACTTCATAATCTTCTATAATGATGTAGTCTGTATGGTATACAGCATTTTCATACATCGTTCGAAGCTATTTTCAAACTAGCAGAGGACTTTTAAAAGATATTACGGCAAGAACATGTCTTTAAAAACGCTTGAAAAAGCGACGTCAGCTGACCGCACGGAACAGCGCGCCATCATAAAATTGTGTCGACTGAGCTAAAACACCGATAGAAACAAAACAAACGATGGAAGAAATAGGAAAAACATCGATATAGTTCGAGTTTACTTATCCAAAAGTGGCACAAGCGATATTTTGGTGAAGTGTGTGATTGTACCCTCTTACCACACGGTGAATGATTCATATTACTCTCATGTAAACCAAGGACTACAACGTTATAGAAACATCGTTATAACTTAACGTCAGACTGGGCCGTGCGGCCTGTATAGGCAATGTATATATCATGATAACTCCAATACAAATACGTACATTACTCTGATTTTTACACATATACATTATTAAACTCTATATTAAAATATCATAATAATTTTCTGATAATGGCGCCGTTATTTTGAATAAAATTACATGTGTCCACGAACTTTTTGGACAACCCTCGTACGTCATATGGATATTTTTGGACTCTTTGAAATGAGGTTCGCTTCACTGTCTCGAAGGAAAATGCTATAATTATGATACCCTTTTTGAGCCTCAGGCTCATTACATAGAATGACCCTCATCCTTTACATCCTAAAGGATGCTTGGAGGAGGGTCCATTATATTTAGTTCTTCTCCAACAACTGTGAAAGAACAGAAGAAAATATTGTAAAATTTCATATTTCATGCTAAATTCACTATGTTGCCATATTGGCCCTTCCCAAGGGCCTGAACCCCTGACCCAGGGGCCATGAATTTCACAAAGGACTATATATGATATGGGCCTAAAACGGCCCCCTTAAGTATGAACATCATCATTTTTCTGTAATTCTTTGTTTTCTTTCTACACATATACATGTAAAGTTATTTTATAATTTTCCTTTTGATCCAAATGCACACAATTTAGAAAGATGACATCACAAAATTAACTTTTTCCCGTCATTTTTCCATTTTTTAGCATAAAATGGCTTGTTTTTAAACAGTTATTCTTTCAGAAAACACTGAGCGCATGCTTGAACAAAAAAAATATTTTCATCAGAGGTGTGTCTATCCAAGACTAATAAGGGACAAAAATATTTTCCTTGTTCAAAGTGTTGCTCTATATTTCCCATTTGAAAAAAGATGAGAAAAATGTCAATTTTTGAATGACTTTGATTAAATCATAAAATATGCATAACTTCTGACGTCATAAACTGCCAGTGAGTGCAAATAAATACTGTAAATCTGGAAATTTTTACCGTTGATAAATTTTTAGCAAATTTGCGCGTGCTCTGCATTCGCAAAAATTTTTTCCTAAAAATTAATCAACAATAAAAAAAAAAGTAAATACAGCAAAACTCGAATATAACGAACACGGATATAGCGAATTTACGGCTATAACGAATTATTATTCATGTCCCGGCAAATTTCTTATATAAACCTATAGAAAATTGATGTATATAACGAACACGGCTATAACGAATTTACGGCTATAACGAAGTAATTTTAAGACCCCCGCTGGCAAAATTTTAACGTATTTTATCATTTTTATAACGAATTTTTTCCATTTCAAATTTCATTGAAGATACATGCAATTTTAAGATGCATATATAAAATACTCAAATTCAAATAGTATACGGATTTTTTTATAAATTGAAATGAAATGGTTATATTGACATTTTATTGTAAATGACGGTAATACTAATTTTATAACTTATGATAGTGTGGAAAACTGTTAGCCGATTATTTTATAACGCTATATTTTTTACGAATTCGTTATAAACGTATAGCGAATTACGGCTATAACGAAGTTTTTTCTATGGTCCCTTGAAATTCGTTATAAACGAGTTTTGCTGTAAAAATTTTGCCGAAGGCTGGTCTCTTATCCTTACTATATGAACAGGTGTCTGTAAGTAGTAGTCATTAAAAAAACCTGTTTATATAACCAGGTAATTACCCCCTAGCTAAAACCAGCGTATGGAGGGTGTGTTCCCCGAACGGCTACTCGCCAATTAGGCAATTAGACAATTATGGGGCCCTCTAAGGGGCACAGGTAGAGTTTACCTATGTTCACCTGGACAGTACAAGAGTTGGTTATTTATTATTACTTTAACCATACGTTGAATTTATATGATTTTATATATTTTTATATAATTTTATTGCAAGAAACCAAAAGGAAAAGACACAAGATATTCATCTCCTTGTTAAATGCAGTTATAATGTAGTAAAAAAAATTAACTTCCGGATTTCCTTTATTGATAAAATGACATTACAAATATAGGTATATGCTTATCCAAAACATTATAATGAAACAAATAATCTTTATATAAAAAAGAATAGATTCATATATGAAAATATCTAATTGATAAACTTAAAAGGAAAAAAATATGAAAAATCTATGATCTCACTTGTGATTTTTTCATGCTGAGATTTAATCTATTTTTATGATTATGAAAAATAAAAAAAATAGAAATAACACATGAATTGTCTTCTTTTTGAAATTTTAAAATTGTAAGAGATAGAAATATATTCCCTTTAAAAGATTTTTTAAACATTAATTTATAAGTTTAAGATGAGAGCAGATCATTCCAGACAGTTTCAAAGATGTAATATAGTTTACAAAATGAGGCAAAATTTCCCTGGTGAAATTTTATATTATATGTAATGCAACTCATTCATAGTATTTTATAGCTGCAGAACTGTAGCTCCACGGGAAATTTGGGTTGACGGACCGTGGAGCTACAGGTTCATCCATATGAAAAACTGTATATTTATTGCGCACAAAAAGTTGCGCGCGGTTTTGGACTTATTAACCTAATGAACGAATATATTCTGTGAAAATTTCAATACCAAAAAATTCCTGAGACATTTTACTTTAGATGTCATTACTTTACTTGCCTCTGAATATCTTTTAAACACTCTCACCGGCCCCGTAAAGTGAAATGGCGTGGTTTGTTTACAGGTAAAAATGGCGACTCTTGATCCCGACGTGAATTTAGCATACTTCAATTTCCGAGGTCGGTTAGGGTGCTAAGGAAAACGTTTGGGACAAGTAAAGAGGCGAATCAGTTGTAAATTTTCTCAGGATTTTTTTTGTATGAAAATATTTACAGAATATGTTCTAAAATTAGCTTAATAAGTCCAAAACCGCGCGCAACTTTTTGTGCGCAATAAATATACAGTTTTATATATGGGTGGACCTGTAGCTCCACGGTCCGTCAACCCAAATTTCCCGTGGAGCTACAGTTCTGCAGCTAAGTATTTTATATTTCTCATAAATTTAACATGTACTTGATTACATTCGAATTCATTTCAAGCATTTTTTGTTGATGGGTTTTGGGTGAGGTGGTGATGTTGTTTAAGAGTGGTGATTCTGATATATGTTAATCAAAGTAACAGAAACTAGAACTGTCCTAATGGGACTAATACCCCCACAAGGCTAATTTTAAATGGGACAAATAATTTAATTGAATAATAAAGGTTTGCAACACATATAAAACATAGGTAATCACAGATTACAAAGCTCACCGAGACAAGCATCAACTTTATGAGGAATCACCTTTATAAAACCACCTTTATCATATTATATGAATATCATAGTTAATGATCTTGGATATTCATGGATACTGTTTTGACACAATATCGTATATCATATGAAAAAAAAAATGTATGATAATCATATGTTCATTTCATACAATATTATAAGATACAATGTTTATCAATACAATAATATAAAATATGATATTGCATCCAATGATACTTACAATATATATCATTTAATACAATATAATACTGAAATAAATATTGATGCAATATGATATTGTAACATATGATATGACATTGTATCGTGTTATACATCATTGTATTTAATCACATAATATAATATCATTATACCTAATATAAATACAATAAAGCATTATTTGATATTATATCATATCACATAATACATCACAATATTGTACCATATGATATTATATTGTATAATATAGAATAATATTGTATTGTATGATATTGTATCATTTTTGATACACAATATTGTATCATATGATACAATATAATTTAATAAAACATTGTATATCATATGATACAATATCATCTGATATAGTAATATATTATATTATACAATATTATACAATATCATATCATATGATACAATATCATATTATTATACAAAATCATATTATATAACATCTTATAATATCATATAATACAATTTCATGTATTATATAACAATATATTATATAAACAAATATCATATTATACAATATTGTATCATATGATACGATATAATTATAATATACAATATTGTATCATATGATACAATATCATATATTGCAATATAATATGAAACAATATCATTCGATAGAATAATATATTATACAATATTATATTTTACAATATTGTATAATAATATACAATACTATACCTAACAATATCATAATACAATATCATATAATAATGTACAAAAAAAATTGATACAATATTATATCGTATCATATAATTTTTTACAATATAATGTATGGTATTACATTGTATCATATAAAACAATAGTGTATCATATCATAGAACACTATACCATAGGAATCATGGTATATCATTTAACAACAAACACATCTATCAAGCAGGTTTGAGTGAGATAGGGGAATTTTTAGCATCCTTGATAATGGAGATCAGGCTCTGCATCTGAAGCTACCTCTGCAATTCATTTATATTATAGTTAAATCAATTATGCAAGCTATTATCTATAAAACATGTAACCTGTTCCAAAAAACTAAACCTCATCCAGCATCCGAAACCTATGGCTCAGATTCAGCATTCAAGCCTGTCAGGTGCATCAGTATCATGAGATGCATCATCCATGCAAGTTTGGTGATGTAAGGACCAGTAATAACTAAGATATAATCATCAGAGGGCACCTGCTCTAAAAATTTTAACCAGCTCTTAAAACCTTAACCTCATCCAGCATCCGAAACCTATGGCTCAGATTCAGCATTCATGCCTGTCAGGTGCATCATTATCGTAAGACGCACCATCCATGCAAGTTTGGTGAAGTTAGGACCAGTAATAACTAAGATATATTTTTTAGCATCCTCGATAATGGAGATCAGGCTCTGCATCTGAAGCTACCTCTGCCATTCATTTATATTATACTTAGATCATATATGCAAGTTTGAAATAGTGCTATTACCTACATGTATTAAAGATGTGACCTGTTCCAAAAAAAACTAAACCTCATCTAGCATCCAAAAACTATGGCTCAGTTTCAGAATTCAAGTCTGTCAGGTGCATCAGTATAATAAGATGCATCATCCATGCAAGTTTAGTGAAGTTAGGACCAGTAATAACTATGTTATAACCATCAGAGGGCACCTGTTTCAAAAACTTTAACCAGTTCTTAAAACCTTAACCTCATCCAGCATCCGAAACCTATGGCTCAGATTCAGCATTCAAGCCTGTCAGGTGCATCAGTATCATAAGATGCACCATCCATGCAAGTTTGGTGATGTAAGGACCAGTAAAAACTAAGATATGATCATCAGAGGGCACCTGCTCCAAAAACTTTAACCAGCTCGAAAAACCTTAACTTCATCCAACATCCGAAACCTATGGCTCAGATTCAGCATTCAAGCCTGTCAGGTGCAACAGTATCATAAGACACACTATCCATGCAAGTTTGGTGAAGTTAGGACCAGTAGTAACTAAGATATAATCATCAGAGGGCACCTGCTCCAAAAACTTTAACCAGCTCTAAAAACCTTAACCTCATCCAGCATCCGAAACCTATGGCTCAGATTCAGCATTCATGCCTGTCAGGTGCATCAGTATCATAAGACACACCATCTATGCAAGTTTGGTGAAGTTAGGACCAGTAGTAACTTAGAAATGGCTATCAAAGGGCACCTGCAACAAAAACTTTAACCTGCTCCAAAAACCTTAACCTCCTCCAGCATCTGAAATTCATGGCCCAGATTCAGCATCCAAGTCTCTCAAGTCCATTAGTAGGTCCAGATGCATCATTCATGCAAGTTTGGTAAAGATAGGACAAGTAATAAGTTAGATACAGGACCTGCAACAAAAACTTTAACCAGATCTGGATGCTGACGCCGACGCCGACGCCACCGCCAACGCCGAGGGTATAGCATAAGCTCCCCCCAACTTCGTCTCGGTGAGCTAATAAAAAAAATTGTAGAATTGTATAAAAAAATTTGTTAACAAAGAAAAATTAAAATCAAAATCGTCAGAACTTCAATGTAAATACATATGTATAACAGTAATACATTTACAAATTTAAGTATCTGATATTTTTTTTAATTTAATTGTTTTAAAGAAAAACCAACAAAGTGACAATAACCCCTCCCTTTGCAGTAAATGAAAATAGCCAAGCAATGCTCTTCTGTTGATAAAACTTTGAATATTATCTTTCTTATAAGAGTCTTGACAGATGCAATTAGTTGTTTCAAATTTTCCTCACTTTCTCCCATGGTACAGTGCAACTCCTTATCAGAAAATTGATCCCATGGGACTATGATTTTCTTTGATGAGCTTGTTAAATTTAATAAACTCCCAAAACATTACCATAATTAGCATACTATGTAAAAATATGTAAAAAAGAAAATTTAATATTACAAACAATTTTAAAATTGCCAAAACACTACAATCATATCAGTAATTTTGAATTTCATTTAAATTAATGCCCTATAGGATCACTTCATCAATTTACTTGACTAATAAATTTAAACAACTTCTAAAAATAGTTAACTTCTTTATTAATAATGATATTATTTAATTCCTTATAATGAAAGAAACTTTTGGTTTACATGAAACAGTTTTAAAATGGCCCCAAAACCACCACCCATTTTACAGATTATCAATTTTCCCTAAACACATGCTCCATTCTAAACCATGGCTCAGATAATGGCCCCCTTGGGACAAATGAATTCAGCCACACTTGTCTTTGATGTTCTTATTAGCTCCTAAGAATTCATCATTGACAAACAAAAATTTTGCATTGTCAGTTGATAGAATACTTATAAAAAATAAATTTAGTTAAGAAATAAAGACAAAAAACCTCCATCTGAATGTATTTATATAACTATATATTTTAGAGAGTTTTAATACTTTTCATTAATTAATAAAATCTGTAAGGATTACCTCTCTTACTTTTCAATGTCAGTGTACAATATATAGAATAAGGAAAATGAAAACTGTCATAAAATCATTAAATCTTGTTTGATCTAAAAAAAAATTGCAGGTGCACATCTTCAGATGGTGTTTAACATATGTACAAATTTTCAGACTGTTAAATGTAGTAGTAAAAAATTCTATAGGGGGGACAAAGTTGTGTCTACAGACAGACGGACAGACGGACAGACAGACAGATGGACAGACGGACAGACGGACAGGGTGAAACCAATATAATCCCCTAAACTTCGTTTGCGGGGGTATAATTATAAAATATATATCATAAACCATAAATTTGACTACAGCCTTTCCAATTTTAAAAGGCTATCTGATAAAGTTACTAAATAACACTATATATACATGTTGTTAAACAGTGCTTGTTGAATTAAAAAATACTAAAAAGAAAAAAGAGCTTATAACTAAATTTATAGAGATACAGTATGCATTAATTTCTAATGAATTCAAGATATGTTCACTGATTTTAGGAATCCAGGTGAATACAGGTAAATTCTACCTCTGCCCCTTTAGAGGACCCCATAATTGTCTAAAATAATTAGATGTTTGTTTTAGCGAGCAGCCGTTCAGGGAATAAACCGTATGGAGAAGGGCTTCATTAAAAATCGGTATCTTCGATTGACTGGCAGCCTCATGTCTATCTTAAGTGTACAAGTATACTGATGACACCGCATGCATGCATGATTTATTCATAAATATGATATGTACCGGCGTTACGCAGAATGTAGCATTATTTTTTTTACCCCATTCACAGTGTACCGGCAGGACACCAAAATTCACGCAATATGAAAATTTGTACAGTATTTTGAATTTCTCGCTGAATGCCACCATTTTCCTCTTATATTCGCTCGCTCGACACAGGAAAACATCACCTGTGTTTGACACGTGACCATCCGATCCTTGTGTAGTGTACACAAACCGTAGCATGTGAAGGTGTGAACCGCTAATTGTGATAATTATCTCGTTATAAATCTGTATCAAGATACCCCTTTAGGTAGTTTTGTTGCATTTGCTGCTGTTACTGTATATATCGGTAATATGAACAAGATATAAATTGCAGACATAAACTCTCACATGATACTATATAAAGTTGGTAAACATATACGATTCGTGAGAAAATTAGAGGCGGCGGTAATATACAATATCCGAAGGTTAGCTAACATTGTGCATGTCAATATGTGTGATGTCACATTAAATATATGAGTGTTTTTTATTTTTAGCACCGATGACAATTCGCAAAAATTTTAAACGTAAAAATTAATCTATAGCTTTATGACTCGGATTCGCAAAAATTAATCGACGTAAAAAATTCCAGATTTACGGTAGGTAAAAAATATATGTATATCAACTCTTCTAAAATATAACATGACAATTTTATATACCTAAAATACTTTAAAAAATGGCAAATTATGGGGGCCAAATATGACAGATATCATATATAGTTCTTTGGTAGAGGGATTCATGGGCATCATAACCATGCAGAAGAAAATGTAAAATTGTTAACAGACAAGGCATGACACATGACGACGGATAAAAACCAATTGCAATAGGTGAGGGACTCAGGTGACCTAAAATGTAATGTAATGTACAATTGCAATAGGTGAGTGACTCAGGTGACCTGAAATGTAATGTACACTTACTTACCAATTTCTCAAAATTATTCTGCAGCTTTTCTTTTTCCATTGTTTCATTTTCCAGCTTACTGCTTATCTCTGATATCTTGGTTTGAAGATGATGAACTTCAGAACTCACTGCAGTCATAAAATTATGAAAAAATATAATCATAAAAATAAGCATTATATTTCAGATAAGCATATAAATATCAGCTCAAACTGTATAGAATTTAGGATCACTTCTATGTAAAAATCAAAATGAGGGTTCCCGGCATGCATAGTCACCAAGAAGATGGGGGAATAAGATAGCGCAAATGCCCATTTGGGCTAATCGTAAAATACTATTTCAAATTCATTTTTTTTCCAATTAAATCTATTTGATAATGTTACAATACATGCAAGCTTGCAAATGCACATTTTCTAACTATAATCAGTTAATTTTCAATATGTAACAAACGATGAGAAAAAAAATATTGCAATAAGTTTTGGTGGTAACAAACCCACAACCTAAAAACCCTTGTTCTATTAATTTACCTAATGTCTGGTGCTCTAACCACTGAGCCATTTCAGTCACAACAAGGTGTGTTTTTTAAATGCTATATGAGACTTTGGCCATGAATTTACGAACTTGTATTATTTTTCTAAAACGTTCAATTGTTGGGATACAAAATGATATTTTTGATGTATAGTGGGTCATCTCTCCACGTTTTTGTTGATCAAAATCGGTTTGTTTTCCATTAGACCTTAATTAGACTATGACAAAAATATGGAGCACAGACCCACTCTATAAAAGAAAAGGCATTGAAGGCATTGGAGATAAACTGTGATGTCACGAGGTCAATGCCACTGTAAGAGAAACAAGAAGATCGTATGAAAACTGTTCGTTTTCTTGCATTGTTTTATCGATACATGAACAATGTTTCTGTATTTTTATTTTCTTATCAACCCTGGATGGCTATATATAATGTTGTTTGAGTTTAAACTGGTATTTTATTGTACAAAAATGCCGAATACGTACAGAAAATTGTTTGCTCATGAATTTATAGTCAAATATGTAACTACTTTGCATGTAGATTCACAAAAAAATCAAAACATTTTTCTTATAAGAAATATATTTTCGTATTTTCTGTTAATATTGTCATTCATTCAGATGATTTTTTGAGACATTATTGTGTAAAAGGTTTCGAATTCTAACTATGTTAATAACTGTTCCTCGTATGTGACATACAATTACAAATACGTCACCCGAGTATTCATTAATATTGATTTGGGACCATAAACAATCAAAATAGCATGCATATAAAAATGAACCGAGGATCTTAAACAGGTCATGGCTTAAGTTCATGAACAGCTGATGAAGTTGGTCTCGTAATCTTGTAAAATGCATGTGGTTCTTGAAATACTATAATGGAATTTCATTTAACACGTATTTACATCTTTCTCAAAAATTTAAGTTTATTTAAATTTTATAATGATTCGGTGTCAGTACAACAATTTAAGCTATTTGGAGTATAAATGCTGACCATAGTGCTCGAAAGGAAGTTTAATTTACTTTATTGGACAAAAAAATAAGACCAAATTAATGATCAACGTAATTACTTCCAAAATTGATAACTTGTTTAGATCAAAAATATGATTTAAATTGCTGAATTTTACATTTTGTCACTTTTTAAATGATTAATCAAGTGACAAGGTATTCATTTTGAACATTAGTTACTTTTTGATAGTCTCATGATCCATATTATTTAACCACTGATGGAAGTACAATTATAATACATGTATTAGCTTATGTACACCTGACGTTATATACACAGTTAAATTAAATTTTTTTTTTTAAATCTGATGAAAATTGAGTAGCTTATTATACATAGGGTGATTTCACAATGCATCGGACACCCTTGGATTTCTCTCTTTGATCACGCATCAATTATAGTCCAAATATAAATAAAACTTGTTTTAAAAGTTACAGGTTTTCCTCATGCTCAATTACTGGAGAAAAACTAGTGAAATTGTTAAAAACGTAGAAAATTAGGCAAACTAATGAAGTGTTGAACTATTTCACCATGGATCCGACAATATTTACCAAGCATCGGACAGCTATGCAGTAGAGATTAAACATAGGTAATCAAAGATTACAAAGCTCACTGAGACGAGGCATCACCTTTATGAGGAATCACCTTTACGAGACCACCTTTATCATATTATATGAAAATCATAGTTAATAATGATCTTGGATTTACATGGATACTGTTTTGACACAATTAATCGTATAACTATATCATATGTTAAAAAATTGTATAATAATCGTATGTTCATTTCATACGGTATTATATGATACAATGTTTATCAATACAATAATATAAAATATGATATTGAATCCTCTGATACTTACAATATATATATCATATAATACAATAAAATACTGTAATAAATAATGATGAAATATGATATTGTAACATATGATATGACATTGTATCGTGTTAAACATTATTGTATTTGATCACATAATACAATATCATAATATATAATATAGGATACAATATAACATTATATGACACAATATCATATCACATAATATATCACAATATTGTAACATATGATTTTATATTGTATAATATTATAGTATGATATTGTACAGTATCATATTGTATCATATTTGATACATAATAGGATATTGTATCATATGATACAATATAATTAGATACAACATTGTATCATATCAATTGATACACAAGATGTAATTATAATCGGGGCGATTATAAAGTCTCCCAAACGAACGAGGCCATCATTGGGGGTAGGGATGACCAACATGGGTCAAACTTTACAGACAAAAAAGTTAATACTGGAGTATTTCTATTTGTGAAATTTAATGAGGTTCCCGAGGGGTCATTTACTATATATCAGGTGAACCGACATAATGTAAGGAACAAGAATATACATGGTTTAGGGGTTGGGATCTCAACCGTTTTCAAGATATTTGGGCACTTCCTGTTCGAGGGGGGTCAGGACTACCCCCGGAGTCCATGACCTACACACAGTTTGATTCCCCTTAACACAAGGAACAATAATATATATGGTTTAGGGGTGGGGATCTCAACCGTTTTCAAGATATTTGGGCACTTACTGTTCAAGGGGGTCAGGACTACCCCCGGGGCCCATGACCTACACACAGTTTGATGCCCCTTAACACAAGGAACAAGAATATATACGGTTTAGGGGTGGGGATCTCAACCGTTTTGAAGATATTTGGGCACTTCCTGTTCGAGGGGGGGGTCAGGACTACCCCCGGGGCCCATGACCTACACACAGTTTGATTCCCCTTAACACAAGGAACAAGAATATATATGGTTTAAGGGTGGGGATCTCAACCGTTTTCAAGATATTTGGGCACTTCCTGTTCCAGGGGGTCAGGACTACCCCCGGGGCCCATGACCTACACACAGTTTGATGCCCCTTAACACAAGGAACAAGAATGTATAGGGTTTAGGGGTGGGGATCTCAACCGTTTTCAAGATATTTGGGTACTTCCTGTTCAAGGGGGTCAGGACTACCCCCGGGGCCCATGACCTACACACAGATTGATTCCCCTTAACACAAGGAACAAGAATATATATGGTTATGGGGTGGGGATCTCAACCGTTTTCAAGATATTTGGGCACTTCCTGTTCGAGGGGGGTCAGGACTACCCCTGGGGCCCATGACCTACATACCGTTTAATGCCCCTTAACACAAGGATCATGAATATATATGGTTTATGGGTGGGGATCTCAACCGTTTTCAAGATATTTGGTCATTTCTAATTCCTGGGGGTGGGGATGACCCCAGGGGTAAGATCTAATAAACCCCATATATTGCCTATAATAGTCAATATATGATTCTGAAAACCCTTTGCAATTATCTCTGTTCGTTTTCAAGTTATAACCATTTACAATAGAGTCTACGATTTTTCCCATAGGCTTCTATGTTAGACCCCACACCCTTTTGACCCCCCCAAAAAGTGGTTGGCCAACCCCAAATGAGAAAAATCAAACCGGCGTGCACAACTAGATATGCAGGCCTATCATATCCTAGAGTTTTGTAGAATTCTGTTCAGCCATCTCTGAGAAACGCGACGGACAAGTTCAGACGAGAAAGAAGAAGAAGAAGAAGAAGAAGAAGAAGAAGAAGAAGAAGAAGAACTAGACACGATCTCGTTGCGAGCAACGAGGAGGTCTTCCGTCCGGTTTTCATAGTTGAGATACATGAATGATCTAGCGTTTGCTATTTATAAGGTAAACATGATAAAGAAATAGAAAAAAGTGATATTTCATTGAAAAGGCCAGAAGCTTTTTTCTTTCAGATTCATGTTTAAGAACTTTCGTTGGAAACATTTAGATATCTCTTGGCCCCTAATTTAAAGGATCATCCCTTTTTTTCTTGATATTAAAAGAAATTAAGGTATTTCAATATCAATAACATTTTGTTTAACAAGAGATTAGAAATTCGTTACCGTTTTTGAGATATTTTGGGGTTTTTTAGAGGCCGACCCCTATCTCCTTATAGGGGATTTTTAACGAAATTTTGTTGGTGAAATATTGTTGAGTACATCATTCCTAGTATCGTCTCTTCTATAATGCTTCTCAAAATATTTGTCCTTTTAAAGATATAAAGATCTAAGAATTGTACTTCTTGCCCTTTAAAATCCTTTGGCCCCTAATTTGAGGGGCCAGCCCCTTTTTCTTGATATGAAATGAAAGGTATTTTTAATCTAAACACATTTTGTTCATTAAGTGTTTAGAAATTCGTTAAATTTCTTGAGATATTTGAAAAAGATTGTTTTAGGGGCCGACCCCTTATC
>WFKH01003881.1:46581944-46593427 GCA_016163765.1 Magallana hongkongensis
CCGACCCCTTATCTCCTTATAGGGGCCATTTTACGAATTTTTGGTTGATACATATCATTACAAACATTATTCTGAGCATCTTTTCTTCTATAATGCTTTTCAAAATATTTCTCCTTTTTAAGATATAAATGATCAAAGTATTGGACTTCTAGCCCCTTAAAACCCCTAATTATGTAACATATCAGCAATTTTTAATCATGTATAGATAACTTACGAGAAGATAAACAATTTTGCTTCTATAACACATTATAAAATATTTCTTATTAAAGAGATACAGATAATTGACCTTAGACCATTCTGGGCCCCTAATATGAGGGGCCAGCCCCTTTTTCTTGGTGTCAGATGAAAGCTCTTGTATATATAAACTTTTATTGTTCTATATATGATAACAAAATATTTATTACAAAAAAGATATTCGTGATCAAGTCTCAAATTTCCCCAAAATTGTGAAAAAAAGTTAACATCAACATTTTCAGGTCCAGGCGAGCTTCAAGCACAATGCCTTCTGGTGAAATCTAAAACAAGCATGCAAATCTACCATAACCACTCTTTCTTGCATAAAAATTTCAAGTCTCTAACTATAACGGTTTTTGAGAACACGCGTGGACAAAATCATGATCCAAAAAACACGAAGAAGGGAGATAATTCAAAAGCGGAAGTGAATTTTCAGACAGAAAGTGGGATGCAAAGAGACATTCACCTAAGACATCATCCCTATAAAAATCATTAAAATCGATAAAGAAATGGCTGAGAAATTAAGGGTGTCTACCAAGAAGAAGAATAATAATAATATAGAAGAATGAGAAACAGTAGAAAAACAGTAAGGTCTTCCGTTGGAAACGGAAGACCTTAATAACTAGACATGATCTCGTTGCGAGCAACGAGGAGGTCTTCCGTCCGATTTTTAGAAAAGGAGATGAAATTGCCTTTGATCTTCATCAACAAAACATATCAGGAAATGCGGGGGGATCTAAAGGAGCGATGGATGAAGGATTATATACACCTTATATACACACTGGATCTTGAATTTGAAGACCCAGCCCCTTTTTCTTAATATCAAAATAAAGCTCATGTTATGTCAAACAGATTTTGTTCAACAAATGTTTAGAAATTATATACCGTTCTCGAGATATCTGGAAGAGATCATTTTAGGGGCCGGCCCTATAATTCTTTTTAGGGACCGGGCAACAAAACAACGATGGTTGCATATTGTTAAGCACATTATTTTGAGCATCTTTTGTTCAATATTACTTTTTGAAATGTTTCTCCATTTTAATATATTGAAAATCAAACTTTCGGACTTCTGGCCCCTTAAATCCTATTATTACGTACATTTATAGGTGTACAGTGTTTCGATGAATATAATTGCTTCTATAATGTATTACAAAATATTTCACAATTAAAAGTTATTATCAAAAGACTTTTAGCCCCTTAAATCCCCTAATTACGTAATATATGAGAATTTTTTTATCATATATGGATGCATAACTGTAAGATTAACATTTTTGCTTTTCAAACATATTACAAATTACTTCTCAGTAAAGTGATATAGAAGAAATACTTCAGAGCCCTTTTGGCCCCTAATTTGAGGGACAAGCCCCTTTTTCTTGATGTCAAATGAAAGGTCTTTTGATATTTCACATATTTTGTTCAACAAGTGTTTAGAAATTCGCTACCGCTTTTTAGCTATCTGAGAAAGAACGTTTTAGGGGCCGACCCCTTATCTCCTTACTGGGTCCACAGAACGAAATTTTGATGTTTGAATATTGTTTAGAACAACATTCTAAGCATCTTTTATTCTATATTGCTTTTCAAAATATTTGTCCTTTTTGTGATATAAGTGATCGAAATTTTGGACTTCTGGCCCCTTAAAACCCCTAATTACGTAACGCATGCAATTGTTTCTATAATGAAATGTTAGATAACTTTAAGATGAACATTTTCGCTTCTTTAACATATTACAAATAATTTATCAGTAAAGTGCTATGGAAGAAAGACTTCAGACACCTTTTGGCCCCTAATTTGAGGGGCCAGCCCCTTTTTCTTGATGCCGAATGAAAGCTCTTGTGAAAATAAATTTTAATTGCTCTACATGTCTTAACAAAATATTTTCGAGAAAAGAGATACATAAAGAAAACCGAGAAAAATCACTACATTTTTTATATCTCAATTTTCGGGTCCAGGCGAGCTTCGGCGTCTTATGCGCCAGACATAAATGGCTCACTTTAGACAAAACTACAATCATTCGTCTACAATTCCTGAAAATTTGAATTTGATATCTTTTATCGTTTAGGAGGAGTTCGACGGACAAGCTGACCCTCTAAAAATCGCTAAAACGTCAATATCTCTGAAACGGAAATGACGTCATCAAAATAAAAAATTTCCAATAAGGTTTAGATCAATATCTATTAGATCTGAAAGTTTCATGAAAATCGACCGAGCCATTACCGAGAACTCGCGTGCACAAAATTTGTAAGAAAAAAAAAGAAAAATAAAGACACGATCTCGTTGCGAGCAACGAGGAGGTCTTCCGTCCGATTTTAAGAAGGTGATATGACATTATCGACGACAAAACATGATCTGTAAAAAGGAGTGGAGTACTTATGCTTTTATGCATCGCTTTTTATAAGTTCTTTTACGCTGCTTTTTTAAATACTAGCATTTCTTCCAATTGAGATAGAAACGATTAAGCTTCTTACATCTGGCCCGTAAAAGCCCTAATTAGATTAGTAAATCATTATATTGTTAGGATGTATAAACGTATTTTACCTTTTTTTGCTTTTATAACCCTCACAAAATATCTATCAGTAAACGGCTACAGATAAAAGACTTTAGGGCC
The DNA here is from genome assembly GCA_016163765.1 of Magallana hongkongensis. NCBI lineage: Eukaryota > Metazoa > Mollusca > Bivalvia > Ostreida > Ostreidae > Magallana > Magallana hongkongensis. The sequence goes on from WFKH01003881.1 coordinate 46,584,784, forward strand.
TTCTGGTGCCCTAATGTGAGGGGCCAGCCCCTTTTTCTTGATATCAAATAAAAGGTCATTTAACTCTAAACACATTTTGTTCAGCAAGTGTTTAGAAATTCGTTACCGTTTTTAATGTATATGGCAAAGAACGTTTTAGGGGCCGACCCCTTATCTCCTTTTAGGGCCGTTAAACGAAATTTTGAAGGTTGCTTATTGTTAAGTACATCATTTTGAGCATCTTTCCTTCTATACTGCATTTCAAATTTTTTTTCTTTCTGAGATATAGGTGATAAAAACTTAGAACTTTTAACCCCTAAATACGTAACGCATGATAAAATCATTACATTGCTAGAATAAATCAGTGTGAGATAAACATATTTGCTTCTATAACCATTCACAAAATATCTCTCAGTGAAGGACTACATATAAAAAAAACTTTAAAGCCCTCTGGACCCCTAATTGTAGGGGCCAGTCCCTTTTTCTTGATATCAATTGAAAGGTCATTTAATTCTAAACACATTTTGCTCAACAAGTGTTTAGAAAATCGTTACCGTTCTTGAGATATATGGGAAAAACATTTTAGGGGCTGACCCCTTATCTCCTTATAGGGGCCGTTTAACAAAACTTTGAAGGTTGCATATTGTTAAGTACATCATTTTGAGTATCTTTCCTTCTATACTGCATTTCAAAATATTTTTTCTTTCTTAGATATGGGTGATCAAAATTTTGGACCTTTGGCCCCTAAAAACCCCTAATTACGTAACACATAATAAAATCATTACATTGCTTGGATACATAACTATGAGATAAACATATTCGCTTCTATAACCATTCACAAAATATCTATCAGTAAAGGGCTACATATAAAAAACTTTAGAGCCCTTTGGTCCCCTAATTGTAGGGGCCAGCCCCTTTTTCTTGATATCAAATGAAAGGTTCTTTAATTCTAAACACATTTTGTTCAACAAGTGTTTAGAAAATCGTTACCGTTCTTGAGATATATGGGAAAAAACATTTTAGGGGCCGGCCCCTTATCTCCTTATAGGGGCCGTTTAACGAAATTTTGAAGGTTGCATATTGTTAAGTACATCGTTTTGAGCATCTTTCCTTCTATACTGCATTTCAAAATATTTTTCCTTTCTCAGATATGGGTGATCAAAGTTTTGGACTTTTGGCCCCTAAAAACCACTTATTACGTAACGCATGATAAAATCATTACATTGCTTGGATAAATAACTGTGAGATAAACATATTTGCTTCTATAACCTTTCACAAAATATCTATCAGTAAAGGGCTACATATAAAAAACTTTAGAGCCTTCTGGTCCCCTAATTTTAGGGGCCAGCCCCTTTTTCTTTGTATTAAATAAAAGATCTTGTAAATATAAACTTTTTTTACATTACTTGTTCTAACAAAATATTTTTCAAAAAAGAGATAAACAAAGAAAACCCGAAAAAATTACAACGTTTATTTAATCTCAATTTTCGGGTCCAGGCGAGCTTTGAGGCTCTTTGAGCCAGACATTTATTATCGCCTTTAGACATATCTTCAATCTTTCGTCTATCATCCCTGAAAATCTGAACTCAATATCTTTTACCGTTAAGGAGGAGTTCAATGGACAAGCTGACCCTTTAAAATTCACTAAATCGTCAATATCTCAGAAACGGAAATGACGTCATCAATATAAAAAATGTCCAATAAGGTTCAGATCAACATCTATTAGATCTGAAAGTTTCATTAAAATCGACCGAGCCGTTTTTGAGAACTCGCGTGCACAAAATTTGTAAGAAAAAAAAAGAAAAAAAATAATAATAATATGGAAAAAGAAACAAAGCAATAACAATAAGGTCTTCCGTTGGAAACGGAAGACCTTAATAATAAGAACCGTACAAAAACAATGTCTCCAAACTTCGTTTGGGAGACTTAAATATCATGTGATATAGTACTATATTATATCATACAATATCATATTATATTATATTGTATTATATGATACAATATCACATTATACAATATCATATAATACATTTTCATGTGATATAATAATATATTATATAAACCAATATCATATTATACAATATCGTATCATATGATATGATATATATTATACAATATCATATCATATGATACAATATTTTGGAATATCATATGAAACAATAGCATGTGATAAAATAGTATATAATACAATATCATATTATACAATATTGTATCATAATATACAATACTTTACATAACAATATCATGATACAATATCATATCATAATGTACAAAAAATTGATACAATATCATATCTTATCATATAACTTTTTACAATATAATATATGATATAATATTGTATCATATAAAACAATAGTGTATCATATCATACATAAGACCAGTAATAACTATGATATAATCATCAGAGAGCACCTGCTCCAAAAACACATGCTCTTAAAACCTTAACCTCCCTCCAGCATCCGAAACCTATGGGTCAGATTCAGCATTCATGCCTGTCAGCTGCATCAGTATCATAAGACGCACCATCCATGCAAGTTAAGTAAAGTTAGGACCAGTAATAACTAAGATATATTTTTTAGCATCCTTGATAATGGAGATCAGGCTCTGCATCTGAAGCTACCTCTGCGATTCATTTATATTATAGTTAAACCAACTATGCAAGTTTTAAATAGTACTAATATTTATTAAACATGTGACCTGTTCCAAAAAACTAAACCTAATCCAGCATCCGAAGCCTATGGCTCAGATTCAGCATTCAAGCCTGCCAGGTGCATCAGTATCATAAGACACACCATCCATGCAAGTTTGGTGAAGTTAGGACCAGTAATAACTAAGATATAATCATGAAAGGGCACCTGCTCCAAAAACTTTAACCAGCTCTTAAAACCTTAATCTCCTCCAGCATCCGAAGCCTATGGCTCAGATTCAGCATTCATGCCTGTCAGGTGCATCAGTATTAAAAGACGCACCATCCATACAAGTTTGGTGAAGTTAGGACCAGTAATAACTAAGATATAATCATCAAAGGGCACCTGCTCCAAAAAACTTTAACCAGCTCTAAAAACCTTAACCTCATCCAGCATCTGAAACCTATGGCTCAGATTCAGCATTCATGCCTGTCAGGTGCATCAGTATCATAAGACACACCATCCATGCAAGTTTGGTGAAGTTAGGACCAGTAATAACTAAGATATAATCATGAAAGGGTACCTGCTCCAAAAACTTTAACCAGCTCCAAAAACCTTAACCTCCTCCAGCATCCGAAACCTATGGCTCAGATTCAGCATTCATGCCTGTCAGGTGCATCAGTATCATTAGACACACCATCCATGCAAGTTTAGTGAAGTTAGGACCAGTAATAACTAAGATATAATCATCAAAGGGCACCTGCTCCAAAAACTTTAACCAGCTCCAAAAACCTTAACCTCATCCAGCATCTGAAACCTATGGCTCAGATTCAGCATTAAAGCATGTCTGGTGCATCAGTATCATAAGATGCACCATCCATGCAAGTTTGGTAAAGTAAGGACCAGTAGTAACTTAGAAATTGCTATCAAAGGGCACCTGCACCAAAAACTTTAACCTGCTCCAAAAACCTTAACCTCCTCCAGCATCTGAAACTCATGGCCCTGATTCAGCATCCAAGTCTTTCAAGTCCATAAGTAGGTCCAGATACATCATCAATGCAAGTTTGGTGAAGATAGGACAAGTAATAACTTAGATACAGGACCTGCAACAGAAACCTTAACCAGGTCCGGACCCAGCGCCGACGCCGGGGGTATAGCATAAGCTCCCCCCGACTTCGTCTCGGTGAGCTAAAAATAACAAAATTTTCTGGTTAAATGCGAAAATACAGAGGTTCAGAAAAAAAATTTATTCAATTGCTATTTAGATTACTTTTCATGTAAATCCTCGAATCTACAGTCAGGAATTTAGTTTAGTGCTTCTGTTTAAAGGAATATTCATCATGAGGGGTTCTTTATCGTGCCAGAACCTACAGGAACTTTGGATTAAAAAGGCAGTATCCATAAAACTTGAATTTTAAGTTGTCTGAGGAAAATGTTTGTATCAATTATTTTTTAAATTTTTATTTTACTATACATTTAAAGTATATCACAAGGAATGGGCACCTAACATGTTTTAAAATTATTAGAAATTTAAAAAATCATGCATTGAAAACTGTCCAATGCATGGTTAATTTGTGTCTGATCCATAGTGAAATAAATATATAGAGCAAAAATGACCTTGACATTAATTGTTCAAATTTCTAAGACTTATTTTAATCAAATTATGTTTCAAAACTTACTTCTTTCTAATTATTTTTGGTAGAGGGTGCATTTTCACTAATTTGCAATCAAATGCACAACATTCAAATAATGCTTTTGTGTAAAATCCTCGTAACTAAATTTTCAATGATGGCGTTTTTGACGTCATTTTAAGATGCCTATATTGCTATTTTTTGACAATGTGATTGTCAAATTCTTTATAATGATTAAGTTCATTAGTTCTAATTCAGGGATATACGAAACAACACATGAGCGCATGCACATTTATCTGTATATTTTTAACCAAAGTTGTCCGATCCAAGGTATGTGTCCGATGCATGGTTTATTAAACTCACTCTAAATCAATTTACTGTCTAGAGGTGTGAAACCCCCCTTTGTTCACCAGACCCTTGTACCATGTTTACATACCACACAGAGTAGCAAATTTTAAAATCTTTTTAAAAGAACTCTGACTTAAACAAAATATCTATGGATGCAAATTGTAAATCTACAATACTTAAAATAGCAAGATTAACGTCAAAACATCAGACCTATTTCAATTCTTTTGGCTGTAAAATTGAATTTATTTTGTATAACTTAATTGTAGGGAAATTTCCCTCCTGTTGACCTCGTGACGTCACTTCTGCTAAAGCCTCATTATCGCATAATTCTATTTTCTCTTGATTGGTAAAAATAGCCACTTTGAAGTGGCGTAACTCCATTATTTTTGCATCAATTTTGATGCATTTTTTTGCATTAAATTTTGATTAATAATTCTGTGACATAATTTCACATGGGCTGGACTGCAGGTACCCTTTAATATCATAAATGTGATTGTACAGTACTATACAAAATACTGGAGATATTACAGTAATTAGAAAAATAGAACTTCGTAATAGTTAAATAGGTCCATGTATCAAATGCAATGTATTATTTAATTATTGTACATATGTCAAGCATAATAATTTTAGCTTTATTATTATTTATTACATTTATTAATATTATTATAATCATTGCAATCTTTGATATAAATTACATTGTAACTGGTGTGGAATTATCTCCCCTCCTATATTTTCTTTGAAATTATTTTCCTGCTGATATATTGTATATCTGAAATGTAATTATCACTGATATCCTAAATTATAGTTGGTTTAGATTACTGTTTCCATTGTCCAAGATAATTCTCATTTTGCTTTCATTGGTTTCTCATGCTGTTTTAAAAAAGCAAACACTTAATTGTTCTGACTGTCGCATCACAAAGCTAACTCTTTATCTCAAATTCACATTGCACCTGAATTAAGAAATTTTTTTACATTTCTTCTTAGCATGACAAAGTTTAACAATTTCTGTATCTGAGTTAATGTTTGATGTTTGGTCAGAATATTCATATTGTCATTTATTCAATTTAACATAAAAATTTGGGTGGAGACAATGATTTTTATCTTTAAAAAAAGACTTTAAAACTTTGAAATAGAGTTCAATATTTAGATTGTTTGTTTTTGGGGGGTTTTCTTTCTTCTTTTTTTTTTGGGGGGGGGGGGGGGTAAGTGTTGATTGCAATCAAAAATTTAAGCAGTTCAAAAAAAGTTTGGTTTTTCTAGATTAAAGAATGTTTTCTTTCTTGAATATTACATAAAATCCTCATCACTCATTCTTGATGTGTAAGTATTTAGTATTTCAATAATATCTTGTACGGTAACCAATTCTTCAATCAATCTTAGACTTACACAGTGTACGACTTTCTTCTGAACCTTTTAGTTGTAGCCTCATCATCTCTAGCTCTGATCTCTCCTGCAAAGATAAGCATTTCATTACCAACTAAATATATTAAGTAGATTCTACCCATTACACTAAACTTGTATAAAAAATTTAAAAATTTTCATTGCTCATGTTGTTGGCTATTTCTGGTGCTTTATATACTGTAAACGTCTTTAATTCCACGTGTCTAAAATTTCACGATTTCCTGCTAAGTACCTTTCACTGTGTTTTTAATTTCATGGATAATCAATTTCTTATCCCTGAAAGGTAAATCCCGATTGTAAAAAAATCTGATGAGTTATGAACCTGCATCATGTATTTACATTATTTTCCCTTGAATAACGTAAAATTAAAGCCTAATATTCACATTAAGTGTTATCAGAATAATAAAACAAGTTTGTGTCGAATGTAATAAGCACTGGTGTATAATGCACATTTCATATTTTGGGCATGAAAATTAGGGGGAAAACCTACATGTATTCTGTTAAAAAGAAGTACACCATCATAAAATGAACTGCTCAATATGAATGCCAATCGCAGACAACATCATGGTTGTACCGGAGTCTTTGCCCCAAGGAGATGTCAATTAGCACCCGTGTTCACAATGGCTTCAATAGGGCAGAGATAAAGGTGAAACGAATCTTCCATTATAAATAGTTGTTTAATCATGATATTAATCGTATTAAATTAACGTAATACTCATACTTGCTATTTTTAACGAATTTTAAATATACTATGATTATGATAAACAAGTGGTAACTTAGGCCAAGCTCAAGCACACATGCATCTGTAATGGCATCCTACACGGAGATGGTGAATGCACATGTTCACGGAAAATTGTCTGACCGTGAACATAGTGAAATTAAAAACACAGTAATGTTTTCAACATCTACAGTATTTAATTGCTGGCTTATTTATATATAATAATAATATAATGATATAATATTTTAGATCATACTATGCTTTGTACACTCCAAAGTGTGATAAAGTCCTATAGAAACACCAAAGCCTGTTAGTCTGCACCAAACCTCAATGGTTTCACACGCCAATTAAAAAAAATGTAGACACTGTTGCTGTCTGTCAATTTTTTTTCATGAAAGTAATAACAAACACAATAATTTATTTACAAACATTTATTTCATTGATCTGTGAAGTTTCATTCCATTTGTTACCAGATTGTAAAAGTGGCATGTTTTGTCACCACAGAGCATAGAAATGTCAAATACTTCCATTGAGCCCAAATTGTTAAAGAATATATCAAGCAAATCACATTAATTGTAAAAAAAAAAAAAAAATGGCCAGCCCAAAGTCCAGACCTTAACATTATTGAAAATGTTGCAGAAACTGAAAACTTGAACAACTAAAACATGCTCACAACATCACAGGTGTTGCATTGCTAGAGGAGGCAATTGGGCAGAACATCTTAATACAGCAGCCATCTTGAAATGTCCCATCTATTTTTAACACTTAGTCTTTTGTGCCTCAACGTGCACTATACATAGGTGATCAAAGATTGCAGAGCTCACTAGCATCTTTATAAGATCATATTATAAGAAAATCAAAGTTAATGATATATATTACAATATCATACTGTAGGTATGATATAATATTGTATCATATCACATGTACTATATAATGTTTTATCTCAGACGTAAGGTTTTCAAAACCTTTGCCTTGCTGGGTGATGCTTTATCAAAATTTATCAGGTACTTTCAGCTAGAATTATTTTTGACACAGCCCCTCAATTCAACACTTCAGTGACCTAGTTTTTGAAGAATTTTTTAGAATTTAAGTGTGTTAAATTAAGGTTAAAAAACATTTCTTTATTTATCTGTCTACCTGTGTATATTCTGTATTTGTTTGAATTACCGGTATTCCTTGGGGGCTTCACTCATTCCTTCATTCATTTGGCATTCATTCCTTGGGAATTTCCCCCAAGTCTATGTTTTAATTGTTTGTTCATTAATGTATACTGTTACAACCATCTTTTATACTATAGGAGTTATGCATAAGTTGGTTAATGTAGTCTAGTTAGTAGTTTAGTTTTGAATACACCTTGCAGATGGTGGCTTGTCGCAGTTTAAATGCCCACTGGAATCAGCCCTGGGCTTACTATTCAGTCTCTGATGCCTGCAGGGATCAGCCCTGGGTCATGCGGCATTCTAATTTAGGCCCACTGGGATCAGCCCCTCAAAACAAGAGGCCCATGGGCCACATCGCTCACCTGAGCAACAATAAACATAATACAATCAGCTTTATGGAGTCATATACAAAATATCTGAACAATGTCGTATAATAGATTCTGTATTAAAAAAAAATTCCCCTGCATATTCTTATGTTTATCATTGAGCCCCTTTGTAACAGGGTGGTTTTACAGTCATATCACATATTGAGCATTGGAGTTCTCAAGAAGATGATCAGACTTAAACAACTATTTATATATGGATTATAAACCTACATCAAATTTTGAACCCCTTGTGAGGTCCAAGAATTGTCCAGGGGCCAGAGTCTAAACAATTTTAAAGAATTAACAATATGTCAAAATGTTTGCATATAAGTAAAACCATATATAATAACATTTGAGTTTTTGTAAATAATTTAAATATTTTCCTTTGTAAAATTGGAATGCCCCCCCCCCCCCC
>WFKH01003881.1:46616698-46646813 GCA_016163765.1 Magallana hongkongensis
GCCAAGGTATGTATATTCACAACCAAATCAAATACCGGTAAGCTTCATTACCAATCTATAGTCTGTTCCAGCTTCCATCGCTTTTAGTTGATTTTCTCAATGAATATACCTCAGGTCTAAATGTTAAAAGTAAATTTACAAAATCAGGCATCAGATTCCCCTGGCAAACAAAATTATCCCCACAAACACCCCTCTCCAATTATTAACAGAATCACCCAGGTACTTTCATGTTATTCACAATCCGAAATCTCAGTGGTTATTTTTTTTAATTGATAATTTTAGGTTAGCTGTATATTGATACTTAAAGTAATAGAAATTACTCCCCCCCCCCCCCCCCCCCCCCAAAAAAAAAAAAAAAAAACTTCCCTTTTTTTTTTTTTTTTTTTTTTTTGCATCCTGTTTTTTTTCATACCCAAATTTTTTTTTTGGGGGGGGGGGGGGGGTTGGCTAATTTGCGCCATCTTAATTAAGCAAACAGTGATGGAAATAGAATCTGGAACAGACTACTTAATTTAGATTATATAATATACATGTAAAGTTAACAGCTGAGCATTAAAGTGAATGTAAAGGTAAAGGTAATTTGGAAATGTTTAAAATGTTTCATTTTATTACAAATTTGCTGTAAATATATTAAAATACAATTGTAGGATTATGTGTATGCTACAGAAATAAATGAATTTGGCCCTTATCATCACAACAGAGTATGTCAAAAGGAAGACATAGAACAGAAAATGTGAGTTGATAATTTTAAACAAAATTAAGCAAAAGGTGATCTCACATGTAGATATTCAAATCAGCTGATAGTATATTATCTATCATGCAGGGCTCAACAGTAACACTTGTCCAGTTGCTGTGTCCAGCTGATTTTGTATTTAGACAAGTCAATCTACACAAACACTTGTCTGGTTGACAAGTCATTTTTCTCAAACAATTATAATATGATGATGGATTCATAAAATATCATAAAAAATTAAACATTTTTTTTTCCACTGAAAGAAGATCAGATCATACTTAAAGTATAAAAAAAAAGAAATATAAAATTTCAGAGAAGGTTGAAAACCTATATCCAAGCTATATGGTAGCTAAGTTACTGAAATAAGTGTACTAAATCTACTTGTCAGTTTCATATCTCTAGAACACACCAGTAGATTGAGTAGAATATTCTTCTCTGGAGTGATATTACATGTATATACAATAGTAAGATATTTTTAAAACCTTAATAATTTATTTTAAATATTCATCAGATTTTTTTTATACTGACAAATACCCAGTACTGATATACACTGTATTTGATAACAACAACAATAAAGATAATTTTTAGTAAAATATTTTGTGACAGTAAATAATGTGGAGACCAACCATTCTCTTATCAATTTCTATCATTTATATATGCCATTCATAATTTTCCTTCCTTTTCAAATTACAATTTATAATAGCATTTACACAAGTAAGCAACTTGCTCAAAGAACAGGTTAATATTTTAGTTAATGTTGAGCCCTGTTATGTTATGCCATATCTTATTCAATTGCAGCTGTTAATTAGTGCATACAGCTATAGACTAAGATTCCAAGTGAAAATAACATTAATCAATATCACTTGAGATCTTAATTAAAAGCCATTTCCTCTTTTTCACTTTTGAAATTTTGTACATGTAAACATTAACACATCAGGGTTTTGTTTCTTATTTGAAAAAAAAAAACATTCAGTCACATTTGAACATGTCTGTTTTGGTATTCTATGCAAAATACATACATGTATATGATTTTATTTAATGATCCATACATGTAATAGTTTGCTTTTTCAACATTGCAGAGTGTTGAGGAAAATGATCAGAACAGTCCAGTGAATACCCAGACCAGCAAGACAGTCAGACATACAATGCTAGATGAACAAATAATGAACAGACTGAACTCGCTAAAATATAGAGCAATTCCACATTAATTAATTGTCCCTTTGTTGTGTATTTTTATTTTATTTGCATGATTGGGAATATATTTTGAATATTTATTTGAAGATTTATTCATTAGTTTTTAAGTAAGTGTTGATTTTTATTTCTGGAATTGCATTGAAAATATATATCATTTTCCCCTTGTGCTGATATTTGGAGTTATCTGCCCTTTGTTATACAAAAAAAGTCAATTAAAACCTTCTTAAAGTAATAAAAATCATAAATGTTGTTATCTATTGAAGCAGTAAACCTATTTCATTAATGGAAAATATCTAAAAACAGAATTTCATGGTATCATTATTTGTTAAGACTCATTTGATATGGTTTTCTTGCTTGGAGTTATCTGCCCTTTGCAAAAAATATATAGAAACAATTCTTATAAAGCCAAATTAAATTATCCAGATACATTTAATTTAACATATTTTGAAATATTTAATCAGTTTCTCATTTACTTAAGCAGAAAAAGTATTTTTAAAGGAGTTTTATGATCAACTTATTGTTAAAAAAATATTTTATAAATTTTCTTAGGGGGATTTGAAGGGGTCAAATTACCAAATTTTGGAAGTGAAATAAACGAAAACAAAAAAGATACCCTCTCTGGTTTTTATAAATAATATTTTATATAAGTATGATGTTTTAAAAATTGCAACTGATTTATTTTTTCTTCGCCTGCTATTTTTGAGAGACTTTTAAAAAACAGGGTGAAAATTGAAATATCAAAATTTAGAAATTTTGGCCATCTTTGAGCCACCAGCTTTAAAATAAACAAGGACATTGAGATTTTTTTTCTCTTGCATCATGAACATCTATATTTGTACATGTACATTGTACTATGTATATTATGTGTGAAATTTCTTGAAAATTTAGAAATAAACCTGTCCTGTGACTTTTAGTTTCCCTTATTTTCCACCTTAAAAACTGTATTTGGGCCCTAAATGAATGAAATTGGTTACCATGGCAACCAAGGTAACAGACATTATTTTGATGGTGGGTAATATCATACCTTATGAGTATCAATCACCTGAGAAAGTTTCATGAAAATCTGAGATGGTGTGTGCCATGACCCTATAGTAATATTTTGGTGTTTACAGAGAATTGATGTTAAGATGTAGAGAACCCTGATTGTCATTTTTTAAATTTTGAATTGTACAAGGATCTTTGTGCGACACTTTATATTCCATATAAACCTGAGATAAGCCTAGACGCTCAATGAGAGAAAGTGGTCTTTTACTTCTCTTTATCAATTAAAGCTAACATAATTATCCAAATGAAAATGCATATAGTGTAATCATAATATGTAGAGATAATAGTCAATATTCAAGTATTCTCATTTTTTAGATCTTTAAGATACTGAACATTAAATTCAAAGAACAACTTATTACTATGAATTCAGCAAAAATATTTTTCTGCTGTACTGTACACAAGGGGATTACAATATATCCCCAAATAAAAAAATGTATGTGTGTGTGATTGCATGTGTCAGCATGTGAGCATTTGATTGCATTTTATATGCTAGGCACCAATTTATGCAGAGTACTGAGCTTTAATAAAGTTATTTTTACTATAGAGGTACTATATGCTGCTGGTGCATGAAACTTTTCAATAGTTTACCTGTTTTCAGTTGTAACAGACTTATCATCATGTTTGGAGTCAAAATGAGCCTGTAGTTCTTCTGGGGATGACAGTGATATCTTGCATATGGGACACAAAAATCCTTCCTACAAACATAATAAATTTAAAGCGTTCATGACATCCAAGAAATAGAAAAAAAACAAGATATGTGTGAGCCAATGCTAACTAGTGATATCCCGCTCTGATGTGAATATACAAAATAAGCAAAGTCGACATTAAACAGGAAGTTGATATCAAATTTGTTCAAAAATGAATACCATCATATGGCAAAATGTGACAGAAATTTGTTACGGACAGACAGAAAGACACACACAGACAGACATACAAGAGTACAAGAGACATACAAGCACATACAAGAGCTCCTACAGAGCTGGGGTATAAATAGAAGCAAATTGGAATAAGGACTTTTGGAGTATACCGTAAGTCTGGAAATTTTTACCATAGATAAATTTTTAGCGAATTTGCGCTTGCTCTGCATTCCCAAAAATTTTTTTCCTAAAAATTAATCAGCAATAAAAAAATGTAAATAAAAATTTTGCCGAAGGCTGGTCTCTATTCCTTACTATATGAACAGGTGTCCGTAAGTAGTAGTCATTTAAAAAACCTGTTTATATAACCAGGTAATTACCCACTATAAAAGGGCTTCACTCACAATCGATATCTTCGATTGACTGGCAGCATTATGTCTATCTTAATTGTATACTGATGTCACTGCATGCATGCATACACAAAATGTACCGGGTTTTTTTTTACCATATTCACGGTGTACCTGCTGGACACAAAAATTCACAGAATATGAAAATTTGTACAGTATTTTGAATTTCCCACTAAATGCCGCCATTTTCCTCTCATTCTCGCTCGCTTGACACTGGAAAACATCACCTGTGTTTGACACGTGACCTTCCGATACTTCTGTAGTGTACACAAACCGTCACGTGTGAAGGTGTGAACTGCTAATTGGGATAATTATCTCACTATAAATCTGTATTAAGATACCCCTTCAGGTAGCTTTGTTGCATTTGCTGTTGTTATTTACCATTGCTAATGTATATATTGGTAATATGAACAAGATGTAAATTGCAGACATCAACTCTCACGTGATACTATATGAAGTTGGAAAACAAACTATTAACTAAACTAGGTTAATTTATACGATTCGTGAGAAAATTAGAGGCAGCGGTAATATACGATATCCAAAGGTTAGCTAACATTTCGCATGTCAATATGTGTGACATTTAATATTTGAGTGCTTTTTATTTTTAGCGCAAATGACAATTCGCAAAAATTTAAAACATAAAAATTAATCTATAGCTCGCTATAGCTATAGCTAATCTATAGCTATTAATCTATATGACTTGGATTCGCAAAAATTAATCAACGGAAAAATTTCCAGGTATCATTTTTATTATGATCTTGAAGCCCATGAACTTAAATGATATGTGTGTGTGTGTGTGTGCCAGTAATAGTCTAATGAAATATCATCGTCAGTAACCCAAGCGAGAAGATTCATATCAATTCTCTCGACTATCATTTGAGGGAACTTTTAGACTCAAAACAGTGGTTTGCGACCATGGTCAAACATGATAACTGAATTGAAATTAGAGTTGCAGGAGGATAAAATGATTTTCCTTATCTTTGGAACAGAGTAAAATAATTCGGTTTAATGAATTTTTATGTATATTGTTAGAAATTGATGGCGTTGATGCTTCACATTCATATCTTATGCTAGGTATCCCCTATCAAAAGGTCATTACACTGAAGGTGAAAATCCCTTTAATTAAATAAGGGTGTATTGTGGCTTTGTGCCAAGTTTTGTTCAATTTTGTCAGAAGAAAAAAAAAAAATATACACATATTAAAAATATATATACACAAAATTTGGTCAGAAAAGTTAATGTGCGTAGGTGAAGAACAAATTAGTCTTTCAATACCCCTTGGTGTTGTTTATTTTCATCATGAGCATCTTCAAAGTGTTGCTGCAATCCCTCAGCAGATTGAAGAGATATCATACAAATAGGACACACAAACCCCTGCAAAAGAAAAAAAAAGAGGTCAAAGGGCTACATCACTTAGCTGTGCAACAATGGCCAACTGATAAATCTCAGACCAAAGTAGCTTAAAGAATTCAAATACAATAATAAAAAAAACTAGAGCAAAGCTCATTGCAAAGCAACGAGTGGGTCTTCCTTTAATGTCAAGAGTAAAGCTAGATATTCCAGTAAGGAGCAAAGTTCTTTAACCAATGACAAGAGTAACTAAAACAAAAAGATAAAAAATCGAATAATTCTTTGTACGACTTAACAAAATCTTAATGGTTTTAAGTACTAATTAACAAAAACCTTTACAATTTCGAGAACAACTTAACAAAAAAAATACAAATGTTTCAAAGTACGACTTAACAAAAATCGAATTATTTTTGGTAAAAGTTAATTTCAATTTGAACTTTACGCTATTTTTTAAACCAAGAGCACGGAATCCAAATTTCCGGAAAAATCAATTTTTGAACCCTAATATCTCTGCAATGCATCATCCGATTTAAAAACGGATTTCAGTTTCATATTCAGCATTATAAATTCTACAAAGATCATAAACTTTTAAAATTCAAACAAAAAATTCGAATTTCGAAAATTTTAAAAGACTTCCGGTTTAGACCCAAAGTGACGGAATGTAAATTCCAGCCTTATTTCCAAATAAAAAAGATAAATGTACAAACACAAAAAACTTTAAGTGTTTATCTTAAAGCGTTTTCGAAAAATGTCCTGGACAAAATCACTTTTTTAAAAATTTTAAATTGACGTAACGTAAAGGGATGTTGTAATGGAAACTTTAACAGCGTAAAGGGACGATAAAGGCACATAACTTCTGAAAGTTTTTTTTGAAATCGGTGGAAAACTTTTTGAGATATGAAGCTTCAAAAAAGTCAGAAAAATAAAGAAAAAGAATTATAACTAGACACGATCTCGTTGCGAGCAACGAGGAGGTCTTCGTCCAATTTTAAGAAGGTGATATGACATCATCGACTTTGATTTTCGACAAGAAAACATGATCTGTAAAAAGGAGTGGAGTACTTATGCTTTTCTGCATCGCTTTTTATAAGTTCTCTTACGTTGCTTTTTTAAAAACTAGCATTTCTTCCAATTGAGATAGACACGATTAAACTTTTTACTTCTGGCCCCTAAAAAACCCCTAATTAGGTAACGCATAAGTAAATCATGATATTGTTAGGATATATAAAAGTATTATACCTAATTTTGCTTTTATAACCCTCACAAAATATACCTCAGTAAACAGCTACAGATAAAAGACTTTAGGGCACTCTGGTCCCCTAATTTAAGGGGCCAGCCCCTTTTTCTTGATATCAAATGAAAGGTCATTTAACTCTAAACACATTTTGTTCAGCAAGTGTTTAGAAATTCGTTACCGTTTTTAAGATATACGGCAAAGAACATTTTAGGGGCCGACCCCTTATCTCCTTATTGGGCCATTTAACGAAATTTTGAACATTGCATATTGTTAAGTACATCATTTTGAATATCTTTCCTTCTATAGTGCATTTCAAAATATTTTTCCTTTCTAAGATATGGGTGATCAAAATTTTGGATTGTTGACCCTTAAAACCCCTTAATTTGGTAGCACATGATAAAATCATTATATTGATTGGATACATAACTGTAAGACAAACATATTTGATGCTATAACCTTTCACAAAATATCTCTCAGTAAAGGGCTACAGATAAAAGACTTTAGAGCCCGTTGGTCCCCTAATTTAAGGGGTCAGCCCCTTTTCTTGATATCAATTGAAAGTTCTTTTAATTCTAAACACATTTTATTCAACAAATGTTTAGAAATTCGTTACGGTTCTTGAGATATATGGGAAAAAACATTTTAGGGGCCGACCCCTTATCTACTTATAGGGGCCGTTTAACGAAATTTTGAAGGTAGCATTTTGTTAAGTACATCATTTTGAGCATCTTTCCTTCTATACTGCAATTTAAAATATTTTTCCTTTCTGAGATATGGGTGATCAAAATTTTGGACTTTTGGCCCCTAAAAACCCCTAATTACGTAACACATGGTAAAATTAAATCATTGCTTGGATAAATAACTGTGAGATAAACATATTTGCTTCTATAACCTTTCACAAAATATCACCCAGTAAAGAGCTACAGATAAAAGACTTTAGAGCCCTCTGGTCCCCTTATTTTAGGGGACAGCACCTTTTTCTTGATATCAAATGAAAGCTCTTGTGAATATAAACTTTTTGTACGTTACATGTTTTAACAAAATATTTTTCAGAAAAGAGATAAACAAAGAAAACCAGAAAAAATTACGACGTTTTTTTAATCTCAATTTTCGGGTCAAGGCGAGCTTCGGCGCCTTTCAAGCCAGATCAAAATGAAAATAAAATTACAAATCTACGATCTTTTGTCTCCTATCCCTGAAAGTTTGAACTCAATATCTTTTCTCGTTTAGGAGAAGTTCGACGGACAAGCCACCCCTCTAAAAATCCCTAAAACGTCAATTTCTCAAAAACGGAAATGACGTCATCAAAATAATCAAAAACCTATCAGGTTCAGATCACTATCTGTCAGATCTGAAAGTTTCATGAAAATCGGTCGAGCCGTTTGTGAGAAATCACGTGCACAAAATTTGTAAGAAAAAAAAAAATAATAACTAGACACGATCTCGTTGCGAGCAACGAGGAGGTCTTCCGCCCGAATTTAAGAAGGTGATATGACATCATCGACTTTGATTTTTGACAAGAAAACATGATCTGTAAAAAGGAGTGGAGTACTTATGCTTTTCTGCATCGCTTTTTATAAGTTCTCTTACGTTGCTTTTTTAAATACTAGCATTTCTTCCAATTGAGATAGACACGATTAAACTTTTTACTTCTGGCCCTCAAAACCCCTAATTAGGTAATGCATAAGTAAATCATTATATTGTTAGGATATATAAAAGTATATAAATACCTAATTTTGCTTTTATAACCCTCACAAAATATCCCTCAGTAAACTGCTACAGATAAAAGACTTTAGGGCACTCTGGTCCCCTAATTTGAGGGGCCAGCCCCTTTTTCTTGATATCAAATGAAATGTCATTTAACTCTAAACACATTTTGTTCAACAAGTGTTTAGAAATTCGTTACCGTTTTTAAGATATACGGCAAAGAACGTTCTAGGGGCCGATCTCCTTGTAGGGTCGTTTAACGAAATTTTGAACATTCCATATTGTTTACTACATCATTTTGAATATCTTTCCTTCAATAGTGCATTTCAAAATATTTTTCCTTTCTAAGATATAGGTGATCAAAATTTTGGATTTTTGACCCCTAAAAACCCCTTATTTGGTAGCACATGATAAAATCATTATATTGATTGGATACATAACTGTAAGACAAACATATTTGCTTCTATAACCTTTCACAAAATATCCATCAGTAAAGGGCTATAAATAAAAGACTTTAGAGCCCGCTGGTCCCCTAATTTAAGGGGTCAGCCCCTTTTTATTGATATCAAATGAAAGATCATTTAATTTTAAACACATTTTGTTTAACAAATGTTTAGAAATTTGTAACCGTTCTTGAATATATGGGAAAAAACATTTTAGGGGCCGATCCCTTATCTCCTTATAGGGGCCGTTCAACGAAATCTTGAAGGTTGCATTTTGTTAAGTACATCATTTTGAGCATCTTTCCTTCTACACTGCATTTCAAAATATTTTTCCTTTCTGAGATATGGGTGATCAAAATTTTGGATTTGACCCCTTAAAACCCCTAATTACAAAACACATGATAAAATCATTACATTGCTTGGATACATAACTTTGAGATGAACATATCTGATTCTATAACCTTTCACAAAATATCTCTCAGTAAAGGGCTACAGATAAAAGACTTTAGAGCCCGCTGGTCCCCTAATTTAAGGGGCCAGCCCCTTTTCTTGATATCAATTGAAAGGTCGTTTAATTCTAAACACAGTTTATTCAACAAGTGTTTAGAAATTCGTTACCGTTTTTAAGATATACGGCAAAGAACGTTCTAGGGGCCGATCTCCTTATAGGGTCGTTTAACGAAATTTTGAACATTCCATATTGTTTACTACATCATTTTGAATATCTTTCCTTCTATAGTGCATTTCAAAATATTTTTCCTTTCTAAGATATAGGTCATCAAAATTTTGGATTTTTGACCCATAAAAACCCCTAATTTGGTAGCACATGATAAAACCATTATATTGATTGGATACATAACTGTAAGACAATCATATTTGCTTCTATAACCTTTCACAAAATATCCATCAGTAAAGGGCTATAAATAAAAGACTTTAGAGCCCGCTGGTCCCCTAATTTAAGAGGTCAGCCCCTTTTTCTTGATATCAAATGAAAGATCATTTAATTCTAAACACATTTTGTTTAACAAATGTTTAGAAATTTGTAACCGTTCTTGAATATATGGGAAAAAAACATTTTAGGGGCCGATCCCTTATCTCCTTATTGGGGCCGTTCAACGAAATTTTGAAGGTTGCATTTTGTTAAGTACATCATTTTGAGCATCTTTCCTTGTACATTGCATTTCAAAATATTTTTCCTTTCTAAGATATGGGTGATCAAAATTTTGGATTTGACCCCTAAAAACCCCTAATTACGAAACACATGATAAAATCATTACATTGCTTGGATACATAACTTTGAGATGAACATATCTGATTCTATAACCTTTCACAAAATATCTCTCAGTAAAGGGCTACAGATAAAAGACTTTAGAGCTCGCTGGTCCCCTAATTTAAGGGGCCAGCCCCTTTTCTTGATATCAATTGAAAGGTCGTTTAATTCTAAACACATTTTATTCAACAAGTGTTTAGAAATTCGTTACCGTTCTTGAGATATGTGGGAAAAAACATTTTAGGGGCCGACCCCTTATCTCCTTAAAGGGGTCCTTTAACGAAATTTTGAAGGTAGCATTTTGTTAAGTACATCATTTTGACCAACTTTCCTTCTATACTGAATTTAAAATATTTTTCCTTTCTGAGATATGGGTGATCAAAATTTTGGATTTGACCCCTAAAAACCCCTAATTACAAAACACATGATAAAATCATTACATTGCTTGGATAAATAACTGTAAGATAAACATATTTGATTCTATAACCTTTCACAAAATATCTCTCAGTAAAGGGCTACAGATAAAAGACTTTAGAGCCCGCTGGTCCCCTAATTTAAGGGGCCAGCCCCTTTTTCTTGATATCAAATGAAATGTCATTTAATTCTAGAGACATTTTATTCAACAAGTGTTTAGAAATTCGTTACCGTTTTTAAGATATACGGCAAAGAACATTTTAGGGGCCGACCCCTTATCTACTTATAGGGGCCGTTTAACGAAATTTTGAAGGTTGCATTTTGTTAAGTACATCATTTTGAGCATATTTCCTTCTATACTGCATTTCAAAATATTTTTCCTTTCTGAGATATGGGTGATCAAAATTTTGGACTTTTGGCCCCTAAAAACCCCTAATTACGTAACACATGATAAAATCAAATCATTGCTTGGATAAATAACTGTGAGATAAACATATTTGCTTCTATAACCTTTCACAAAATATCCCTCAGTAAAGGGCTACAGATAAAAGACTTTAGAGCCCTCTGGTCCCCTTATTTTAGGGGGCAGCACCTTTTTCTTGGTATCAAATGAAAGCTCTTGTAAATATAAACTTTTTTTACATTACATATTTTAACAAAATATTTTTCAGAAAAGAGATAAAGAAAACCAGAAAAGATTACGTTTTTTAAATCTCAATTTTCGGGTCAAGGCGAGCTTCGGCGCCTTTCAAGCCAGATCAAAATGAAAATAAAATTACAAATCTACGATCTTTTGTCTCCTATCCCTGAAAGT
This sequence comes from Magallana hongkongensis, assembly GCA_016163765.1. Taxonomy (NCBI): domain Eukaryota; kingdom Metazoa; phylum Mollusca; class Bivalvia; order Ostreida; family Ostreidae; genus Magallana; species Magallana hongkongensis. The sequence goes on from WFKH01003881.1 coordinate 46,628,169, forward strand.
TTGAACTCAATATCTTTTCTCGTTTAGGAGAAGTTCCACGGACAAGCCACCCCTCTATATACTGTATCGATAAAACGTCAATTTCTCAAAAACGGACATGACGTCATCAAAAAAATCAAAAACCTATCAGGTTCAGATCACTATCTGTCAGATCTGAAAATTTCATGAAAATCGGTAGAGCCGTTTGTGAGAAATCGCGTGCAAAAAATTTGTAAGAAAAAAAAGAAAAATAATAATAACTAGAGCAAAGCTCGTTGCAAAGCAACGAGTGGGTCTTCCGTTAATGTCGAAAGTAAAGCTAGAAGTTCCTCTAAGAAGCAGAGTTATTAAACCAATAAACATAAGTAACTAAGACAAAAAGAAAAAAAATCGAATTATTCTTGGTACGAGTTAACAAAATCCGAATGATTCTAAGTACGAAATAACAAAAACCTCATCGATTTCCAGAACTACTAAACGAATACAAATCCGAATGTGTTTAAGTACGATTTAACAATTATCAAATTATTTTAGGTACGATTAATTTAACTTTGAACATAACACTATTTTCTTAACCAAGAATGTGGAATCAAAATTTCCGGAAAAATCAATTTTTAAACCCGATATTTATGTATAGATCTATATCTTTATCTATGTAAAGCATCGTCCAATTTTAAAATGGATTTCAGTTTTAAATTAAGCTTAGTTAGCTCTTATTTTTGCTTTTTGGTTAATAACAAATTATCACTCAAAAAAGTTATTATAAAAAGACTTAATAGCCCTTCCGGCCCCTAATTTGAGGGGTCAGCCCCATTTTCTTGATATCAAATGAAAGGTCTCGCAAATATAAACATATTTTGTTCAACAAGTGTTCAGAATTGTTAACCGTTCTAGAGATATCTGTGTTTTAGGGGCCGACCCTTCAACTCCTTACCGGGGCCACCAACAAAAAAATTTTAGGTATCACATTGTTAAGAACATTATTTTCAGCAACTTTTCTTCTACAAGGCTTTTCAAAATATTTCTCCTTTTCTAGATATTAATGATCAAAGTTTTGGACTTCTGGCCCCTTGAAACCCCTAATTACGTAATATATGACTTAAGTATGGTACTGTATAGACAAACAGCTGTACATTGAACAATTTTTCTTCTATAATTAATAACAAATTATTTTTCAGTTAAAAATTATTACAAAAAGACTTTAGAGCCCTCTTGGCCCCTAATTTGAGGGGCCAGCCCCTTTTTCTTCTTATCAAATAAAAGATTTTGTAAACATAAACATGTTTTGTTCAATAAGTGTTCAGAAATTGTTGACAAATTTGGAGATATCTGAACAACAGTGTTTTAGGGGCCGACCCTTAAACTCCTTACTGGGGCCATAAACCAAAAATTCTAAGCTACCATGTTCTTAAGAACATTATTTTAAGCAACTTTTGTTAAACATTGCTTTTCAGAATATTTCTCCTTTTCAAGATATTTAAGATCAAAGTTTTGGTCTTCTGGCCCCTTGAAACCCCTAATTACGTAACATATGTTTAAAAAAAGGTAATGTGTAGATAAACAGCTGTACAATAAACATTTTTTCTTCTATAATTAATAAAATATTATTGCTCAGTAGAGAGATATAATTAAAAGACTTCTTTAGAGCCCTCCTGGACCCTAATTAAATAGGGCCAGCCCCTTTTTATTTAAATAAAACGAAAGCTCGTGTAAATCTTAACAAATTTTGCATTACATGTTTTAACAAATTATTTACAGGTTAAAAGATATTTTACAAAACTTGTTAAAATTTTGCCAAAAATTTTGGTGCTAATATTCGACCTCGGGCGAGCTTCGGCGCCTTGCGCATTTTCCACAATGTCAAATACAGAGGATCATCTACAGACATCTATCTACATACTCCTGAAAGTTTCACGTTTCTATTATCTTTAGTTTCGGAGGAGTTACGCGGACAAAATGGTCTTTAAAAATTCACAAAATCTTCAAAATCTCAAACCCGAAGTAACGTCATCGGATCAAAATCTTATAATCGCAAGCACGTTCAATATACTATCAGTCCTGTAAATTTGGTGAAAATCGATCTTACAGTTTTTGAGTTATAACGCTCGAAAAATGTCAGAGGAAAAAATAATAATATAAAACTAGAGCAAAGCTCGTTGCAAAGCAACGAGTCTGTCTTCCGTTAATGTCGAAAGTAAAGCTCGAAGTTCCTGTAAGAAGCAGAGTTCTTAAACTAATAAAGTAACTTTAAAAATTGAAAAAATCGAATCATTCTTGGTACGACTTAACAAAATCCGAATAATTGTAAGTACGACTTAACAAAAACCTTAAAGATTTCAAGAACGACTTGAAAAAAAAAATCCGAATGTGTTCAAGTACGACTTAACAAATTTCGAATTATTTTAGGTACGAGTTAATTTAACTTTGAACTTAAAACTATTTTCTTAACCCAGAATGTGGAATCGAAATTTCCGGAAAAATCAATTTTTAAACCCCATTATCTCTGTAATGCATTGTCTGATTTCAAACCGGCTTTCAGTGTTAGATTCAGCCTAATGAGCTCTACAAAACACATATACATTTTTAATTATAATCAAAAAATTAAAATTTTCGAAAAATTTGATTCACTTCCGGTTTCGACCGGAAGTGACGGATTTTCATTTCCAGCCTTATTGCACAGGTAAATTGACAAATTCATAACTACGGAAAATTTCAAGCCTCTGTCTTAAAGCGTTTTTGAGAAATGCCCCGGACAAAATTACTTTTTTTTAATTTTAAAAACGACGTAACGTAAAAACGGAAATGACGTTGCCATTGAAACTTTAATATCTTTGAGGCATAATTGTTGCATATAATCTCTGAAAGTTTCGTCTAAATCTGTTGAAAACTTTTTGAGTTCTGAAGCCGAAAAGGAGTCAGAAAAAAAAGAAAAAGAAAAAAAATAATAATAGAAAGAAACCGAAGAATAACAAGAGGGTCTTCCGTTGGAAACGGAAGACCCTAATAATAATAAAAAGAAACCGTAGAATAACAAGAGGGTCTTCCGCTGGAAATGGAAGACCCTAATAATAGGGAAAAAGAAACCGGAGAATAACAATAAGGTCTTCCGTTGAAAACGGAAGACCTTAATAATAGGGGAAAAGAAACCAAAGAATAACAATAAGGTCTTCCGTTGGAAACAGAAGACCTTAATAAAAAGAAATGTAAACAGATAGCCATGCTATGACCTTGAATTGCTAGTATTACAAATTGGTCACTATGATACTTATGTATACTTAGATACTGCACAATGAATTGTAGTAATGATAACTAACAGAATGAACTCTGTGACTCTTGTAGCACTGCGTAGTATTCCTAAATGATGTTATGCAACCAGGTGCAGAATACGGGCATAATAATATCCAAATTGAGAGTTTATAAAAAAGTTGTCATATTCGGCGATTCTGTGTCTGCATCGATAGCTCTGGTACTCTATACTGAGTCATGTATTGCATATTCTATATAACCTTAGCTACCTTTTAAACCATGAACTCATGTATACTTTTATATATGACACTCTAATATTGCACGCAAGTGATGCGTCACACTAAGGCGGGACACTCAAAGCCTGCATCCAAATACTCTTAGTCCTAAATGAGGCTAATTAATTCTGGCACAGTAAAAATACAAACTGAAAATATATAAACAAGTTATCAACAAATTGTCATATTTGGCACCCTGTGTCCGCAATGAAGGCCCTGATATTGCAAGTTAGTCATTTAATGCTATATAACCTTTGTAACCTTTAAGCCATGTATGAATGAATGTATTATGCGTAAGCGATGCATCATACCCAGGTGGGGGACTCAGAGACTCGGACTCTGAGACTCAAAACCTGCATCACAATATTCTTTCTGACAGTTCTGACAGTTTTGTTGCTTTATTTAGAAATAAAATATAATTCTGGAATTTGAACACTAAATGTTCACTCATGATCATCGTAGATGGGCCGGATTGGTCAGAACTGACGTCAATCATAAGTAAAATGTTATATATACTCATGTAAAATGATGTTAAGCAGATTCTTTGATTTGAGCTGCTTTTAATGGTTGTAATATCGACTATACGATCATGCTTATTAATAAACTGTTGGTGAAAGAAGTACTAGATTTCGTGGTTACTGAGCTTGAGTCGCAGATAACTAAGGTGGAAGGCTTACAGAAACAATAGAATAACAAGAGGGTCTTCTGTTGGAAACGGAAGACCCTAAAAAAAAAGAATATTTACTTTCGGTGTATATTTCCCCTTATGTTACCATTGGAAATCTGTGACATTCAGTTTTCAATAACACACACAGCGTATGAGCACAAGTGAATGTCATCATTCGTTTGAATTGATTTATTATTGTAAGATTAAATGAAACTTACATATTAACTATTTTGAAATGAACTTTTGAAAAATAATAGTTAAATCATATCTTTTCGATCTCAAAAAAGAGTTTTCTCTGCAAAGTTTCTGGCACTATATTTTTAGCTGCAAAAAAGCACAATAAGACATGTTTTATGGCTGTTCCATCAATTATTCATATCCCTGACAAAGAGCGTATATATAATATGGCTTTAAAGCAATGATACAAAAATATTTCATACAAATGAACATCAAAATCTATATAAATATAAGCATTGAATGCTTATTTTTGTATATTGTTGGTCCTATAACACACTAGGCTGAGCAGACAAATTATCATACCTTGCTAACGTGTGGTATTCAATAATAAATCTATTCAAAACACATGACGACGTTTACTTGTGCTCATGCATACACCATGATATGGTTTGGCATGTTATTGAAAATTGACCTTCACATATTTTCAATACAAACATGAGGGGAAATATAAACTGAGTGTAAATGTATTAATATGAACAGGTCAGTTGAAAAGAAAGCTGGTTACACAAGTTTTCTGATGAAAACAGCATTCTTACAGTGTTTTCAATAAGAGCCGGCAACCGGCAAAATTAACCGCCTGTAGAATAAAATTTTCCGGCTGTGATTTCCGTCTTAAAAAATTCTGCCGATAGAGTAGCTTGATTTAGTTAATATCAAAATCCTTATTGTTAAATGCGTTTGAAAATATGGCATCAAAATAATAACACGTCTATGACCCAGATCAACATGAACTGGTTCCCTCCATATGTCAAACGATCGATTCAACGACGATCGGATATCCAATGTCGAAGAGGAAAATCAACGATTTTTTTCTAATTGTCTCCAAACGAAGAAAAGCAATAGTTTTTATATATTATTTCTAGAGACCGGTGTATCTTTTTTGACATAACGTAACTTTTAACTTCATGATTCGACATTCGTTCAAGGTATAGATCAACCAGAATTTCCTCAAAACTTGAAATTTCTCGCGATTGTTATTACGTAACTCGAAGGAAGTCAGTTGATTTTGCTACATTTAAGAAACAGACTACCACGAAGTACTAATTTTTTCTCTTTCAGACCTTAACTTTTTTGTTCTCAAAGTAAATATATTGAATATATTTATTAAAATATTTTCCTAGTCTAAGACTGTGTTTTAGCTTGAATTTGCAGAAACATTTTTCAGTGAGTGTTTTACTGCATAAATCGATCTTCACACGTTTCTGATTTCTAATTTTATTTTTATAATTGTAGGTACTAAAAAATAGAATTTTGATTGATGTTTTTATTGGAAGGTAAATTCATGTGAAAGGGAGTAAATATACAGTATATTCATCATGAAAATTAAGCACAGTTAATATTTTTTATTAGCTGTAAATTGTTAAAAAAAAAATGTTCAAGAATTTGTTTTACATATTGGTGAATAGAGAAAAAATAGTCTTTAAAATGCCACTATTTAAGGTAAAATTAAGCAGTTGCTAGCGGTAGACATTTGATAAAACTTTGATATCAGGCCTTAGAAGCAGGAAAAGTACCTTCCTGAGGCGGTCCCCAGACCCCTCGCCGAGATTAGGTTTCCTGCTGTTCCAAAATTTTTTCTTTCTATTCAAAAACTTACTGAAAACACTGTCTTAAAATAAATCTTATACCTATATACTTGGGAAATAGAAATCTAGCTGAAACTAATATTCACAAACTGCTAATAAATGCAATGTCCAGATTTTGAATTGAAACTATATGCGCATCATCGCCAGATTCTCAGATAGAATTTTCAATAAGGGGGTTGTTCAGAAATTGAGACATTTTAATACTCTTTCTTCTTAGGAAAAACAGATCAATTCAAGAGAATTTAACAGAATCTAAGTTATCTAAGATTAATTTTATAAATATGAAAAATTTCTTGTCAATGGAAGCATTAGATCATTCCTGGTTAGCTGACAAACTAGCATACATCAATTAACCTAGATCAGGGGCATCTGCAAACTTTAAACATAGGTAATCACAGATTACAAAGCTCACCGAGACGAGGCATCAACTTTATGAGGAATCACCTTTATAAAACCACCTTTATCATATTATATGAAAATCGTAGTTAATGATCTTGGATATTTATGGATACTGTTTTGACACAATATCATATGTAAAAAAATTGTATGATAATCATATGTTCATTTCATGCAATATTATAAGATACAATGTTTATCAATACAATAATATAAAATATGATATTGCATCCAATGATACTTACAACATATATCATTTAATACAATATAATACTGAAATAAATATTGATGCAATATGATATTGTAACATATAATATGACATTGTATCGTGTTATACATCATTGTATTTAATCACATAATACAATATCATTATACCTAATATAAATACATGTACAAAAAAGCATTATTTGATATTATATCATATCACATAATAAATCACAATATATTGTAACATATGATATTATATTGTATAATATAGAATAATATTGTATTGTATTGTATGATATTGTATCATATTTGATACACAATATTGTATCATATGATACAATATAATTTGATCAAACATTGTATATCATATGATACAATATCATCTGATATAGTAATATATTATATTATACAATATTATACAATATCATATCATATGATACAATTATATCTTATTATTATACAAAATCATATTATATAATATCTTATAATATCATATAATACAATTTCATGTATTATATAACAATATATAATATAAACAAATATCATATTATACAATATTGTATCATATGATACAATATCATATATTGCAATATAATATGAAACATTATCATTCGATAGAATAATATATTATACAATATTATATTCTACAATTTTGTATAATAATATACAATACTATACATAACAATATCATATAATAATGTACAAAAAAAATTGATACAATATCATATCGTATCATATAACTTTTTACAATATAATGTATGATATTACATTGTATCATATAAAACAATAGTGTATCATATCATAGAATACTATATCATAGGAATCATGTTATATCATTTAACAACAAACACATCTATCAAGCAGGTTTGAGTGAGATAGGAGAATTTTTAGCATCCTTGATAATGGCGATCAGGCTCTGCATCTGAAGCTACCTCTGCAATTCATTTATATTATAGTTAAATCAATTATGCAAGCTATTATCTATAAAACATGTAACCTGTTCCAAAAAACTAAACCTCATCCAGCATCCAAAACCTATGGCTCAGATTCAGCATTCAAGCCTGTCAGATGCATCAGTATCATGAGATGCATCATCCATGCAAGTTTGGTGATGTAAGGACCAGTAATAACAAAGATATAATCATCAGAGGGCACCTGCTCTAAAAACTTTAACCAGCTCTTAAAACCTTAACCTCATCCAGCATCCGAAACCTATGGCTCAGATTCAGCATTCATGCCTGTCAGGTGCATCAGTATCGTAAGACGCACCATCCATGCAAGTTTGGTGAAGTTAGGACCAGTAATAACTAAGATATATTTTTTAGCATCCTCGATAATGGAGATCAGGCTCTGCATCTGAAGCTACCTCTGCCATTCATTTATATTATAGTTAGATCATATATGCAAGTTTGAAATAGTGCTTTTACCTACATGTATTAAACATGTGACCTGTTCCAAAAAAACCTCATCTAGCATCCAAAACCTATGGCTCAGATTCAGCATTCAAGTCTGTCAGGTGCATAAGTATAATAAGATGCATCATCCATGCAAGTTTGGTGAAGTTATCAGTAATAACTATGTTATAACCATCAGAGGGCACCTGTTTCAAAAACTTTAACCAGTTCTAAAAACCTTAACCTCATCCAGCATCCGAAACCTATGGCTTAGATTCAGCATTCAAGCCTGTCAGGTGCATCAGTATCATAAGACACACCATCCATGCAAGTTTGGTGATGTAAGGACCAGTAAAAACTAAGATATGATCATCAGAGGGCACCTGCTCCAAAAACTTTAACCAGCTCTTAAAACCTTAACCTCATCCAGCATCCGAAACCTATGGCTCAGATTCAGCATTCAAGCCTGTCAGGTGCAACAGTATCATAAGACACACCATCCATGCAAGTTTGGTGAAGTTAGGACCAGTAGTAACTAAGATATAATCATCAGAGGGCACCTGCTCCAAAAACTTTAACCAGCTCTAAAAACCTTAACCTCATCCAGCATCTGAAACCTATGGCTCAGATTCAGCATTCATGCCTGTCAGGTGCATCAGTATCATAAGACACACCATCTATGCAAGTTTGGTGAAGTTAGGACCAGTAGTAACTTAGAAATGGCTATCAAAGGGCACCTGCAACAAAAACTTTAACCTGCTCCAAAAACCTTAACCTCCTCCAGCATCTGAAATTCATGGCCCAGATTCAGCATCCAAGTCACTCAAGTCCATTAGTAGGTCCAGATGCATCATTCATGCAATTTTGGTAAAGATATGACAAGTAATAACTTAGATACAGGACCTGCAACAAAAACTTTAACCAGGTCCGGACGCCGACGCCGACGCCGAGGGTATAGCATAAGCTCCCCCCGACTTCGTCTCGGTGAGCTAAAAAACATCACTTTTATGACTGTCATCTTTGCTCCTATGTATAAAATGCTTGATTGGAAAACATAAATTCTTTTCCATTTATCATTTTTATATTGTTAAGGTCAGACGCAACCTATCTCCATTATTTTCTATTTTTTTCCTATCTCCTCAATGTGATGATTTCCACTACATAATTCCATAAATATATTTCCATGTTATATGATATTTTTCTATTTGGATATATGGTTTCAATTGAAAATATATACAGTACTATGACTTTATCAATAAGCATTAATTCAATTGCATTTTGCATGCTATTAAAAGAACAATTCAAAATATTCTATCTCCAAAACAAGAGGCCCATGGGCCACATCGCTCACATGAGCAACACTAGACATAATAAAATCAGCTTTATAAAGTCATATCCAAAATATCAGGACAATGAATGAGAAAATTAGATCCTGTATTAAAAGATTTTCAAAATTTTCTACAGATGTTCTTATGTTGAGGCCCTTTTGTAACTAGATGATTTCATAGTTATATCACATATTGAGCATTGCCATTCTCAAAAAGATCTTAAACAACTGTTCATATAAATATAAACCTATATTAAACTTTGAACCCCTTGTGTGGCCCAAGAATTACCCAGGGCCACAGTCTAAACAACTGAGAATCAACAAATGTCAATATGCTTGCATATTAGTAATACACGTGATATATACCGGTACTATATATTTTTGAAAAAGATCAAAGTTATTTCCTATATAAAAATTCCACCCCCCACCCCCATTATAGTCTCATCCTTTTTTATTTGATTTTTAAAGATTTTTCTCTATATATATTACACTACCTGAGGATGCTTCCACTCAAGTAACAGCTTTTCTGCTTATTAATAATTGATTTTTGAAAAGAAGATATTTCTTTTTACATTCCTATGTAAAAATTCGACCCCCATGGTGGCCCCACCCTATCCACGAGGATCATGGTTTGAACAAACTAGAATCTACACTACCTGAGGGTGCTTCCACACAAGTTACAGCTTTTCTGGCCAATTGGTTTTTGAGAAGAAGATTTTTAAAGATTTTTCTCTATATTTTTCTATGTAAAAATTTGACCCCCTATTGTAACCCATCCGTACCCCGGGGGATCATGGTTTGAACAAACTTGAATCTACACTATCTGATGATGCTTCCACACATGTTACAGCTTTTCTGGCCAATTGGTTTTTGAGAAGATATGTAAAGATTTTTCTCTAAATATTCCTATGTAAAAATTTGACTCCCTATTGTAACCCCACCCTACCCCCGGGAATCATGATTTTGAACAAACTTGAATCTACACTACCTGAGATGCTTCCACACAAGTTACAGCTTTTCTGGCCAATTGGTTTTTGAAAAGAAGATTTTTAAAGATTTTTCTCTATATATTCCTATGTAAAAATTCGACCCCAATGGTGGCCCCACCGTACCCCCCTGGGATCATGATTTGAACAAACTTGAGTATACACTACTTGAGGATGCTTCCATACAAATTACAGCTTTTCTAGCCAATTGGTTTTTAAGAAGAAGATTTTTTAGATACCAACAAATTTTTAATAACTCTTAATTATCTCCCTTTGAAAGAGGGTGTGGCCCTTCATTTTCACAAACTTGAATCCCCTTTACCTAAGGATGCTTTGTGCCAAGTTTGGTTGAATTCGGACGAGTGGTTCTGGAGAAGAAGTCAAAAATGTAAAAAGTTTACAGACGGACGGACAAACAGACAGATGGACGCTGGACAAAAGTGATCAGAAAAGCTCAAGAGCTTTCAGCTTAGGTGAGCTAAAAAGCCTGGTAATGCACCCTGAATTTTTGGGCAATGACAGGTTTAAAGCAACGAAAGAAGAAATAATCTATCAAGGAAAATTATCTAAAACTGAGGAAAATTGCGTGTGTCCTTGAAGGATGACAACAACATTTGTGTTACTGGTATTTGAAAGTCAAATTACCTGGTACTGTGAAAAATATGTTCATCATTCTTGTATATAGATTTAAGAACCAGAACTTGACATTATGTGTAATAAGTACTGGAATTTTGGTTCCATATGCTTTCATTCTGGTTAAAAAATTGGTCAAAAAAACCTCAGATGTTCTTTTGTACTTGCACTTCATAATAACAATAAACACCAAACACAAAAACAATATTTATTTTTTTCATTTTGCGTTCTTGCATTACAGAAAGTCACTCGACTCACTCCCATACAATCTGCAATATTCAACATCAACCAATTATCTGAGAACTTCTGAAGTTTTCATTTGACAAGCAGCTTGTCATATATGCTCAAGAGCACATTACCATTATACCGGTATACTCAATAAGAACCTTATCAAGTACTGATTACCACAACCATACATTTTAAACTTTCTCATGCAAAGTTTGAACGCCAGAACGAATACAATTCGAACACGACTAACCAAGAAAACCTTAAGCCCCGCCCCTTACTCTTATTGGTGTTTCCAAAAAAGAAAATAATTTTATTCTAATTCACCGAGTTCAACCGAAATAAATTATATTTCTTTTGTACTTGCACTTCATAATAACAATACACACCGAAAACAAAAACAATATTTATTTTTTGCATTTTGCATTCTTGCATTACAGAATGAAAGAAAGGATAATTACGAAAACATTATACTTATAAACCTAATCTAAGTGAAACCAGTAATCTAGAATCCAGCATATCTTTAATGTAATCATCCTTCGCGGACTCCGATCTCCACCTCCCATGTCTCTTAAACAATCTATCTGAATCGCCAGAATTTGCACAAACTGTCGTGTCACCTGCTCTTAAACTATGCAAGCCAAACTTTGAAATATCTGGAACTATAGATTGAAAAGCTTCAATAAACAATTCCCGCATTCTTGAATACGTCAAAGGTTTGTTTACCTTTCTAATCTGATAACCTGACTTTGTTCTGTTAATATTACAAAACACAAAATGCGAACTTTCATTAGAAATCCACACCATGTAAAGTACATTTCCAAATTTCTGACAGGAAATAAATTAGTCTGTGTCCTAGCAATTACCACATGTTGACCATCTCTATAAATATCAGTCTTACTTTTCTCTAAGAAAATAGCCACGTGAGTTTGTTCAAAACAAACATCTGAACATCTGATGTTCAATAACTTGCTACAACGTAAAAAACCAGAATATGCAACCAAACATGCACATATTGTTCTTTGATTACATATGTTTTCACTTTCAAAAAACTTACAATACATTTTTCGCAACATTTCTGAATTTATAGGTTCTTTTTTTGTTATTGGTACAGAGAAACGTCTTTTCCCTGCCTCATAAACATTCTTCACCAATTCCGAATCCGTTGGAGATGGAATACAGTACCGTCAACGCGGATCCCGTATTTAACCGCACTCCCCCCGCGGTTAAATAATCCTTTCCGCGTTACACCATCGCGGTTAATTCATCGCGGTCCTCGCTGCAGCCATATTTAAACCGCGGCGGTGTGACCTACCGATAAGATGATCGGAGATTTTTTACCTGTACGCTATTAGACAAGAAGACGGCCACCAAACATTGAAAGCCATTCTATACAGGCCATGTCTGATGTATTTTGTTCATTTCACATAAAACGATTACGTATTTGATGCACGTTTTTAAAACTCATCAATTATTTTAGAGAAATTTTAATTGAAGAATCATCTGCACCCGTAATTATTTTCACGTTACTGTGAATATAGCTATTATTTCAAAAATATTTAATCATCTTCATAATATAATCTACATGAAGGAGAGGATAAGAACTATAACATATTTTATTCCCTCAATTTTTTAATGATTTTAAACATTTCAGACTACAAAAATGTTTTTAAACCATATCAATTTGTAGCTTGCTTTACGGCACAGTCTATCGATGCTCATGACAATTAAGCTACATATAGTCCTTGACAGGAACATGCTACACGGAGAACGTTTACCTACGGTCAACGACATAATATGAAAATTTTACTTTACCCTTAAAATTATACAAAATTAAATTGATTTGAATTTTTTATGTGTTCAATATAAAGCTAAACACAAATGTAGTATTAGCTGCGAAAAACTTTTTTTGTACCCCTTCCCTCTCTACAACGTTTTATGACTATCAAAATAAAAGTAAACTGTATTTGACTTTAGTCCCAATTGTTTTACACAAAGGTGTGAAATCATCGCACAGACAGGAAATTACTCTACGCTTGAACGCACAATTACACATTATGAGGCAAGTGGATTAAATCCGTGTAACGAGTGACTATCAAGAATTCTACCTGTCTTTCTAACAATTTTACTAACAGTAACAATAAATGATTATTTGTTTTACTGTGCTCTTAAACTGTTAAATGTGTTTAAGATGCACCCCCCTCCGCAAAAAACAATAAATACCTTCAATATGAACTAAACGAGAGAGAGAAAGAGACTGTCGATGCTCAAAACAATTAATCTAGTCCGGGACAAGCACATGCTACACGGGGAACGTTTACGATCAACGGGATAATATGAAAAAAATTTCTTTACCATTTAAATACAAAAAATATATTGATATCATTTTATGTGTGTTGAATATGAATCTACTACAAATATATGGTATCAGTTGCGAAAAACTTTTTTTGGAACCCCCTTTCAACATTTTATGACTGTCAAAGAAAACACTGTATTTGACTTTAGCCCCCAATTGTTTTACACAAAGGTGTGAAACCATCGCCAGACAGGAAATCTCTCTACGCTTGAACGCACAGAATACACAGGTATGAGGCAGGTGGATAATCGTGGAACGAGTGACCATCAGGAATTCTACCCGTATATCAAACAATTTTACTAACAGTAACAATAATTAATTGTTTCACTTGACTGCCTTCTTCTTCTTCTTCTTCTTCTTCGAGAGAGAGAGAGAGAGAGAGTGTTTTTTTTTCTTTAAACAAAGTAGTATACGAATTAAACTTTACAAACACAGTGTCAAGCATTAAATTAAACATCATTAACAGAGTTAAATACTTTATTGTTTGACAAACTTTTTTTTCTTTATACTTGAAATGAAAATTAATAGAACCTTATATAATCATGGAAGAACCACGTGGTGCAGCTCGCGGGCTGATTTGACAGGTGTAGCACGTGGACTCAGACTGAAACTGCATGTTTGATTCAATCACAATGTACCAGTCTATATTCTCTAATGAATACTCAACTTATGAATATTAAATATTAGTATATTTCAAGTGAATGTACATAAAATTAATCCTAAAACGCATTAACACACACTCTCTCTCTCTCTCAGATTGTTGAGAATATCTGGATCGACGACACTCAAAATAATCAAGAAGCCTCCTCTGTACGATAGAAAATGGGCGATGTTGTACGGTTAGACGAAGTCGTACGCAATTTAGAGTTTTTCTTTTGTCTTGCATAGGTGCGAAAACCCCCGAGGGCATGTCATTTTTTACCCTGGGTTTGTTTATCACTATACACAGGAAATGATCGCGACTTATAATTAATATACACAAGAAAGGAAATGTTTACATTGAATATCTGCATTTGATTTTTTTAAAAGTAAATCGAGATGTATGCATTTAATAACGTACAATTTCCCATGTTGTTTTGAGATGCGAATAAATTTCCTCATTCCATTTCTTGTAAAGAACACCTTGATGTATCGAACTAAAGACAGCAGTAATATAACATAAGCATATAGGGTTAAACAACACTAATAATTTTTTAAAATATTATCAACCTGAAAAAATATCCTCGCGACCTTAAATTGCCATAAACCGCTTTGCGAATATTTTTATATGATAAGTGGTTAGCGCGCTGTTTCCTAGACTGTGTATTATATTACTTGTACATAAAACCTTGCCCATGAATAAGTTGATTAAGAACTTAAAATACATAAAAATACAAATATAATCAATACATGTAAATGAGTATTTTCTGTTTTTAATAATACGATTGCAAACTGGCTGAAAGTTTGTCGTAACTCGATCGCGCGGACATATAGGTCAGCAAAAGCATTTCATTAATTTAATTTACCCGGTATGCAGTTTACATATAGATTAAACAGAAAAGTTTCAATACTTCCTCACAATTTAATAAGACTCGATCAATTAAAAAAAATATAATCCGACTGCCAAGCATACTTATCAAATTTTGAATATGCCACGTCAATTTGAATAGATTGTAAAATACATCGTCAAGTAACTAATAAATGAAATAGAATTGATGAATGATTTTAATTAAACACATGCTATAAATTTAACATTTTAAAAATATATCGTATGTTAATTTTTGATAGTTTTAATAAATAAAATGGTATATGTATGTAGTGACGAGTAGCTGTGATTTTTTTTAGTCGAGGGAGATAACTCGCATTTCAGTCCGATACTTTTGTTCCATTGAAATTTATCGACAAGACCGCGGCGGTGTTGACTTGCTGGACGACCCAACCGCGGGGGTACGCGGTTTTACCTGAGACACCTGTCTTAAACCGCGTTGCAATTTTGCGTTGACAGTACTGTACCAATAACGGAATATGCCCAGCGTATTCCATATAATGCCGAAGATAATACACTCATTGAAACTCCTTCCTAAATTAAACTTGCTAAATAAACACAAATCACCAAAGGCTTCATAGTAGACTTTTTATCGTAAATGCCATTCTTCTCCAACCACTTCACCCACTTCATGTAACTACAGTAGAAACCTTTAGTTGTCGAGCTTGCACGACACTCTGTTAATAATTCTGGAATTCTCTCTATATTTTCTTTTACAGATCCCGGAAGAATGGCTACATCATTTTCATATGCCTGCAAAAATACATGTAAAATAAAACACACAATAAGCACATACTTTTAGATAAATTCAATTTCCAAACATAACATGGAAAAATTTAAATCAACATTCCCAAGCATTGAATCATAACTTTTACCACACATATAAAAATCTTTCTGTGTTGGTAAATAAATAATACTCTTAACAAATTGATCAAAATGTGGACCATCTGGACACAACAATGGCCAAAAGCTTGCAGATTCCCACTTTGGTACCACTAAAGCACCACATACTTAAATATCTTCTGACATTTTAGCTAACACTCTACACACTAAATAAATAGGTGGAGAAAACCAAACCCCTTGATTTTCCCCAACTCTCTGTAAAGGCGTAAATTCCTGAACATTTCATATTCCAGTATCTTGAATAAAACTTACCTAATTTGTGATTACTATCACTAGCAAACCAATCAGTCTCAAATGGTCCCCATAATTCACTTATATAATTGAAAATTTGTAACAACACACCCCAATCATCAGAATCTCGAAGTTGACTAATGAAATCTGCCTTTTCATTAGAGACCTTGGAATCCACTCCATCTCCAAATGAATACCATTAACTAAACAATGCCTGTAAATATTCAAAGAAATATTTTGCAAATCATCTTTCATGCTACCCTTGGAAATAATACTGACTATGTTCTTATTATCAGTAAACCATTTGACCCGTTTCCCTTTAACTTCGTGATTTAAGGAAATCAAAACTCTCTGAACCGCAACCAACTCTCTCCAAGTTTAACTTTTCTCATCTCCTCCGGACTCCACATTCCATGAGAAATTCCATGCATAGAATTAACAACATAAACACCAAAAGCATGTCCACTAGCATCAGAATAATACAAACTTAACACAAGATGGTTGACACATCAACTGCCTGATATTGATAGCATCTATGTTAACTAACAAAAACTGAATTTGCCCACAACTGTCATGTGACAAAACTATATAATCATTCCATGACCTTGAACTTAAAATGTCAATACTCAAACACATGGTCATAAGCTGACTAACAGACCCCAAAACTGTAGACATTGAAATTATCCGCCCTACAAAACTAGCAACTTTACTCACAAACACTTTTCTTAATTTGACAAATTCAGACATAATTTCTGTACCCATATCCCAAACCTTCCTTAATCTCCTTTCTGGGACTTTTTAAAACAAACCTCACTGTATCAATACAAAAGCCTAACCACACTAAGTCCTGCACTGGTGACAACACAGATTTACGTTCTTAAACAACAAACCCACTCAACCGTAAATCTTTCAAAACACTCTCTAACATTGACCTAGTTGCCTATAAATCACTACCAATACCGATACCATCATCCAAATACATAATAACACACTTGCCCTCTCCCCTCCACTTCTTAATTAGTGGCCTAGTTACTTTGTAAAAACAAATGGAGCCGATTTCAAACCAAAGGGAAGAACCAAAAATTAAAAAAATTGTTGTTCACCATCCCTAATCCATGAAAATCCCAAAAATTCTGTATGTGGATAAACATTTCAATATGATGACTAGTAGACTAATTGTTCTCGAACAATTAGAGGTCTTTCCACCTCAATAATTTTTATGTTTTGTTTCAAAATAATAAATAAAAAACTTTCTCTGCGTTACTTTATTATAAAAAAAAGTCAAAACCGTAAATATGCATTTTTTGTTTGCTTGACCTTGACCTTTGACCTTTATGTCATTTTGATCGGACAAAGTAGACGCATCAGTCTCAAGTGGTCCGATGTATCTACGATTATTGGTTCAACAGTTGTTAGTGTTTTATTGAATGTTGGAAACTTTAAGGGGCAATAACTGCAAGAAAGGGACCTCGGACCCCTTCGGTATGATAGATTGAAAAAACATCTTAATGTACTGAATACATTAGTAAAAGTTTGAACTCTCTATCTCTAACGGGCTTTGAGAAGTAGCTATTACAAGCATTTTGTACTAAAGGGGCAATAACTCTATTATTGTTTCAAAGTAGGAGCTGAAAGGTTATATTTTGAAATGTCTCAAGAAGGCCTACTACATCCATAAAAAAGTTTTTCTCTACCTCCCTAAACAAAAGAGATCTAAAACCGCATTAATTAACGGATTTCCAAATGACCTTGACCTTTGATCTTTATGTCATTTTGTTTGGCCAAGGTAGATGCTTCCATCCCAAGTGGTCCGACGTCTTTACGATAAAAAATAAAAAAGTTGGAAGTGATTTTATAAAATTTGAAATACTTTCAGGGGCAATAACTACTATAAGGGGGCCTCCGATCCTTTTGGTATGAATAGATTGAAGAACCCTCTAAGTGTACTGAAGACATTGGTAAAAGTTCTAAGTCTCTATCTCTTATGGTTTAAGAGGAGTAGCGATAACAAGCATTTTGTACTATAGGGGCAATAACTCTGTAATTATTCAAAGGTATGAGCCAAGGGGCTATATTTTTAAATGTCTTTAGATGCTCTACTTCATCCATCAACAAGTTTTTCTCTACCACCCTAAACAAAAAAGATCTAAAAACTCATTAATTAACGGATTTCCAAATGACCTTGACCTTTGACCTTTATGGCATTTTGTGTGGCCAAGGTAGACGCTTCCATCCCAAGTGGTCCGACGTCTTTACGATAAATAATAAAAAAGTTGGAAGTGATTTTATAGAATTTGAAATACTTTCAGGGGCAATAACTACTATAAGGGGGCATCCGATCCTTTCGGTATGAATAGATTGAAGAACCCTCTAAGTGTACTGAAGACATTGCTAAAAGTTCTAAGTCTCTATCTCTTATGGTTTAAGAGGAGTAGCGATAACAAGCATTTCGTACACAAGGGCAATAACTTT
>WFKH01003881.1:46646823-46682861 GCA_016163765.1 Magallana hongkongensis
ATAACTTTTAATGCTCAATAACATAAAGAAAAAATTGTTTCAATATCCCTTGAAATAAAAAAGCTGTCCCTGGAAAAAAAGAGGAAAAAAAAAATAATAATAAGAATAATAATAATAAAAAACATAAGAATTACAAAAGGTCTTTCACCTGAAAGGTGGAAAGACCTAAAAACATAAGAATTACAAAAGGTCTTTCACCTGAAAGGTGGAAAGACCTAATAAGCAGAATGTAAATCAAAACTGAACATAAACGAATTTAATTTAAGATATAATAGCGCCGCTCTGATATCCTCATACTTTACACTTTGTCTAGGTACATGTATATTCACACATCTTAATCCAAAATAAGTCTCTTTTTGTTGTTGGACTGGACAGAGACTGTCAGAGGATTAACAGTATAAGGAGCAGTATTGCATTGTTCAATAAGTCCTTGATTTAACAATTCTGAAATTGCAGTATCAACAAATTCCCTATGCATCAATGAGGAATTATTATTTTCTTGAAAATTCCTACAAGGCATACTATAAAAAGGAATTTTATAACCATTTTTCATTGATAATTCATGTATCTAAAACAATATCATAAGCACTAATTTTTTCCCAAAATTGTACATTAGATTTTAATCTACCTTTAATACTGCAATCAGTAAGACTTTGACTTTCAAATTCATAATTGTCAAGTAAAAAATACTCATCTTTAACAAAATTTGAAGCGTCAGACTGCACTCTGTTTTTTCTCTGACTGTCCTCCGGTTGAACTAGGGGCGGATCTTGTCCTGATGATAAGCGGGCATTCCCGTTGTA
The DNA here is from genome assembly GCA_016163765.1 of Magallana hongkongensis. Classification (NCBI taxonomy): domain Eukaryota; kingdom Metazoa; phylum Mollusca; class Bivalvia; order Ostreida; family Ostreidae; genus Magallana; species Magallana hongkongensis. Next base: position 46,647,627 of record WFKH01003881.1, read on the forward strand.
AGTGGGTGAAATCCCTGCAGACATAGCACCCACCGAATCGAAAGGGAAAGGTTCTGGTTTGTTGTTTAGGCTGTGTAACCGCATGTGGAACATAAGGAACAGCAGGAACGGATGCAACAAAGCTCGGAAACGGATTTGGTGCGGTAGCAGCAGGTATGGGTTTCGAATTCCTGCTGGTCCCCGAACAGCTATCCCTGTCCATCTTACGCTTCTTGAGAGCTCGACTTTCAGCTTTATAGATTTTATGTCCTTTTGACCTCCAGGTAATTGAGTTTTGACTTTGAATTTTTTCAACTCAGAAGTTGCAGAAGCACTTGCGCCTTGGATTTCTTCTCTCAAGCCCGACACTTTTGAATTAACAAATTCCTTAATTTCCTCTTTTTGAAACTAACTCTGCCAGTAAGTCCGATATTGAGGGTTCCTCCATGCCGAAGTCTACTCAGTCACTAGGAGCAACTTTCCCGTGCAAAGTTTGAACGCCAGAATGAATACAATTCGAACACGACTAACCAAGAAAACCTTAAGCCCCGCCCCTTACTCTTATTGGTGTTTCCAAAAAAGAAAATAATTTTATTCTCATTCACCGAATTCAACCAAAATAAATTTTATCTAGACTTCTTCCAACCATACTGTTTGTTTAACCACTTCTCTGTTCTGAAAAAGTGTTCTTGCAAGATCCTCATCAATTTGATAAATGCCCACTGTGTACCTTCTGATTTCAAAATTCATTATGTAGTTGTAGTCAGAATTATATGACTTGATGTTATCTTAACACTATTTCTATAATATCATTTTAAAAATTAAAGAAAATTGCACAAGATTAATGACAGTAAAAGGCAAAAAGAAAACAGGCATATCTATTTTAATTTCCTTTTTCAAAAACTGTAGGTCTACCAGCAATTTGTGAATATATAGTAGTTTCAGATTTCTATTTCCTGAGTATATAGGTATGAGATTTATTTTAAGAATGCTTTTGTCATCAGAAAACTTCATGTGTAATCCTGCTTTCTTTTCAACTGACCTGTCTTATGTGTCTATGCACTGAATAGCTGTTGACTATTAATAAACAATGCAATATGTACTCCGTATATTAGTTCCATTTAATTATAAGTATCATTGTTTTGAGATATATGACAATATCAAATTTACTATTCAGAAATAATATTGAAATATACATATATTTTTATTTTCAATGACAAAACAATTACTAATTTAAAGTTTGCAACTTTTAATACAACTGCATGTTTCCAGTGATTAACTGGTTAGTCATTGCCATCCCTAGTATTTTCTCTCTTTTAGTGTTTTGTCTAAAACCGGTCATATTTGGCAATGCCAAGAAAGGCATTGAATTCTAAGCAATTATTTGAATAGATATTTCTGTAAAGTTGATCTGATAAAGGGACCTGTGTTCACAAACTGTTTCTTTTTAGTTGTATATATTATACATATATCACCAGAAGCTCATGACTATCAATTTGAAATTTACTACAAAGAATTTGATCAAAACTTCACTGGCATACAATAATACCAAGTCAAATTCTTCAAATGATTCATTTCTCTTTTCCCCTTTTAAAAGAGAATCTAAATGATTCACAGCTGAAGCCGTGTTTTAGAATCTTTTGAGTTCAGTTGCAGCCTCTTTGACATTGTAAACTTGCCATCTGCCTTTTCAGATGTTAAGAGATGGTATATGGGTATCAAATACATTTTTCTTTATTTAATGATTTAATTGGTCGATAAGATTTAAATTTATGATGGGTAAAATGAGGGGAATCCTATGAGTATCCACTTAATCCCCCAATACATTGTACTGTCAATACTGCATATGCAGAGGTCAATTCACTTATTAAGTACTAAGAAAAGATCTTCTGGATCAATCAGAAAGCACATAAAATACTTGATCAGTTAATGATAATAATTATATGTAGTAGAGTTGCTTTAAACTGGGTGATGAATAATGGTAAAAAAATTCATTCAACAGCATCTTTATGCATAAAAATCATGAAATTTACTTACCTGTGCCTCATCAATTTGACTGGAGACCCCTTGAGATGAAGCCTGCATGTAGCAAAATTTAAAGTAAAGAATCAGTGTGAAAAAAGCAATGGAAAAATGGAAAATACTTATCACTCCGGTAGCTAGAGCTAGTTCAACTAAGGTTGAATTTCAATTAAAAATACTTACACTTGTTTATTTTTAATTAAGTTACTTAAAGTCAATACATATTTCTATTCATTACATAAATATCTTCAGCAATTATAACTGTATCGAGATTCCTCTTACTCCCCACTTTTATAATGTGACATATATCATCACATTTCCCCACACGTTATAATGCAGGTGTCACTATAGTAATTTCCTGAAGGAAACATGGCCAAAGCAAAATAATTCCTAAATTTCCCTTTGAATTTGGGGCATTTCTGGCCGCGACAGGGGCTTGATTTTTTTATGCGATGAAAACGTGTTGGATGTCAGACTGTCCCAGTTTTGTAATATAATACGAGATCATTTGAATCTTAAGCACATGTGTAACTTTGACGCAAACAAGCTCTCTTGCCTTGCTGGATGACCCTGTGATTTTTGCAGAGACATATATACTAGGGTGATTTCACCATGCATTGGGACACCCTTGGAGTTTATTTTTGATCATGCATCAATCATGGTCCGAATATAAATAAAACTTGTTTTAAAAGTTACACATTTTTTTCTCTATCTTAATTCAAGAAAGAAAATTAATGAAAGTGTTTAAAACATGAAAAATAAAGCAAAATAATGCAGTAACAAGATATTTCACCATAAATTGGAAAATATAAACCAAGCATCGAAACACCATTCAATAGAGATTAACGATCTCCGATCCTCAGGAATGCTCGATAACTTTACTATCCTGAATTTTTTATTCGTACCATAAATCTCCCTTTTATATAGACAAAGGACTATATATGGTTTGAGACTAAAATGGCCCCCTTAAATGAACATTGTCATTTTACTGTTATTCTTTGTTTTCTTTGTATAGATATACATTTGAAGTTTTTTCATAACTTTTATTTTGATTTAAGTGCCCACAATTTAAAAATATGACATCATAAAGTTTACCTTTTCCTGCCATTTTCGCATTTTTAGCGTAAAAAGGCTTGTTTTGAAGCAGTTTTTCTTTAAGAAAAAACTGAGCCATTGCTTGAACAACCAGAATATTTTCACCAAAGAAGTATCTATCCAGTACTTATAAGTGACAAAAATTTTGTTCTTGTTCAAAGCGTCGCTCTATATTTCCCATTCGAAAAAAGATTAGAAAAATGTCAAATTTTCACTGATTTTGATTGAATTATAAAAATAGGGTCACTTCTGATGTCATATACTGCCAGTGAGTGAAAATAACTCAAATAAATAGACCAAAAATATATTTTATATCAACTCCTCTGAAAAATAACACACCAATTTAATGTACCTGAAACACTTTAAAAAATTGCGAATTATGGCGGCTGGGCCAAATTTGACTAATATCATATATAGTTCTTTAATTAGTCTTGTAGTGTTAATATTACAAAAAGGTATTCAACGAACTGCTTGGCTTAGTGGTTCCACGGAGACCTACTATATAAAGGTAAAGGGGTTTGAGCCACCAATACAGCCGGGGTTTTTTTTTTAAATTTGATCTCAACTTATATATGTATTCCATTATATCCATCATGGGCAAATTTGCAATAACTTTGTAAAATGCATGGATACCATCAGTAAATTTCTTTTTATTTTATTTCATTTATAAAGTTTGAAGGACAAATAACATTTTTATGATGAAAAAAATACTTTGAGATTGAGGATCGGAGAACCTTAAAAATAACAAAATTTTATTTCTTTCTGCAAAAAATTCAGAGGGCCGGATAAAAACAAATATTTATACGATACTTATACTTGTTTCTATGTAAATCCTTGAATTTACAGTCAGGAACTTAGACTTGTATACCTACTTATGTTTAAAGGGGTATTTATAAGCAAGGGTTTGATATATATAGATTAATACATAATATATGGCAATTTTTATATCGCATCCTATCTTAGCCCGAGGTCACTGTATATCAACCCGAGAGCCGTCAGGCTCAAGGGCTGATATACAGCGACTGAGGGCTAATATAGGATGCGACATAAAAATTACCATGTTATGATTTTTATATCATATACTTATAGAAAATATTAAAGAAACAATAAAAAACATCATGTGATGAATGATAATTGTTAACAAATCGCTCTGGCTCTATATATTCCATCTCTAATAAACTTCCCTGAAATTCTTGCGCCAGCTATTTGTATACCAAGTTGACGTCGATGTAACTATTTGACGTCATACTCAGAGAATGGAGTTGAACGACGCATACCGACCTCTAGCCGATGATTAACGGAAAGGGGTGTGATATAACATCCGAAGATTGCCGGAGAGGGGTGTGATATAAATCTTATATCACACCCCTAGGGTTTATATCACACGGGTAGGTGAATTTTCTGTTTATATCGCACAGGGCGGAAAAGGTATATTTTCTATAAGTATATGATATAAATCTTATATCACACCCCTATGGATTATATCACACAGGTAGGCAAATTTTCTGTTTATATCGCACAGGGCGGAAAAGGGTATATTTTCTATAAGTATACGATATAAATCTTATATCACACCCCTATGGTTTATATCACACAGGTAGGCAAATTTTCTGTTTATATCGCGCAGGGCGGAAAAGGGTATATTTTCTATAAGTATACGATATACCAGTATATTGAATTAACAAGGGTATTGTATTTTGTTTTATCTTTCATGTATACGAGTTGACTTTCGTTTTCTTCATACAACTTTTCGTAATGTGATATAAAAAGATTCTTGTATACAAGTTGACTTTGGTTTTGTATACGAGCCTCTACTGGTCTACTTTTTGTATACAAGTTGAACTGTATACTGTGTATGTCTGTGTACGACTTGACTGTAAATCAAATTTCCAAGACTAAATTAAACCAAAATGTGTTTCAAATCTTACTTCTTCCTCATTATTTGGGGTAAAGCGTGCATTTTTACTAATACACATTTAAATGCATAACTTTCAAATTATGGGTGCTTTTGTATAAAATATATGTAAGGTAACCAAATTTTTAATGATCATAGCGTATACATTGTCCCAAAATATCCTCGATTCACATTTTGCTTAATTACTCGATATTTATAAATACCACAGGGTTCATTAACAATGTTCATTCAAAAGTATGAAAAAATTCCAAGCCTTTTTGTAACCCTTTTCTCCTTAAAGATATAGGAAGTGTACCCTAGGGTACAAAAGTATCACCTCAAAACATAGTCCTAATTTCTTGCCATATATGGCAAACGGCGGTAAGAGTCAGAGGAATCTCGAATTAAACTACGATACCTGACTACAAATCTAATTTAAATAAAAAAGTCATTTTATTTTTCATTTCAAATAACTATTTTAATATAAATACAATATCAAAACAGTACTACTATATAACAATTTTCCACTTGGATCGTCATTTGGGTACATTTGGGTAAATTGGCCCATCGCTCCAGGACGCCCCTTGTATGCGCCCTTTTTTATGTAATGTTCTTTTCCCTGAGCTATAACACAGTCGTAAATGAATTTTTCAGCATATAGTTTGTGTCAAAGCTAAACTAAAGATTATGTAGATTACCTTTTCATCTTTTCTATTCAGCAACCTCTTAAACATTCTGGTAACACCTACTTTTACTTTCTCCGGAAATTCGATCAATGAGGGAACATACTAAAGACCTGAAATACTATTGACCTGAAAGACCTGAAATTTTATATAAATGATACTTTTCTAAGATTTTGGTCAAATGAAATTACTTTGTTGGGGTTTACATCATATTTCCAGGTATATATGTGTTGAAATATATCATACTGATCAGTTATTTACGCAGGAATACGAAAGACCTGAAAATTTGAATTGACATGAAATATTAACTGACCTGAAATTTATATAATTGATATATTTATATATTCTGCGTCAATTTTAATGTATATTTGTGAGTTTTTATCATATTTCCAGGTATATATGTGTTGAAATATATCATTAAATAGCATCATATTATCGGTTATTTACGCAGAAGTGCGATCCCCTTTTAAAGTTGGAATTGACCTGAAAATTTTAGATGACCTGAAATTTTTATGCAAAAGATACGTTGTTCTGAGTCAAATTAGATGACTGTGTCTGGCATTTATCATACTCCAGTGTGAGATGTGTTGAAGAACATGAAATAACACCATTATCAATTTTTACGCAGAAATAAGAAACAAATGAACATATATGAGATGACCTGAAAATTTGAGCTGACATGAAATTTTGTTGAAATATACTTCATGTTATGAAATAAATGATTACTACCAAAGTACATATTGATTTGTTTATAAATCATAATTGTAATAAAATGTTGGGAAAAAATTATTTATTCCACTTTCTTAAGATTTATTTATTTTCATTATTCTATAAAGTTATTTTTTGCATTTATTTAACAATTTCTTTATTTTCTTTGATCAGCTAAAGTTGAGCAGGTAAATAATCCAGGTAGGTCTAAGCAATCATTTAATGTTCTTTGAAGATCTCTCTACAAAAGCACATTATAATTAATGTCAAATTATCTTAAATGAGGTAGCCTCAATAACTGACCCTATTCAAATTAGGAACCCAGTGTAGATGTTTAATAGACAACGTACGGAATATTCGAAATGGGATAAAACGTTATTTTTTCTGTAAAAAAAAGAATAAATTTCAAAGTAAACATTGATAAATTTAATTTTCATATAAATTACATATTAACAGTGACGTATTTGTACTATACGTCCCTGAATAATGATTGGGGGGGGGGGGGGGGGTCCGAGTTCTGTTTGCCTGGGGTTCCGAGGCTAATTTCGGTAATTTTACTTTGTAAAGTTCAAATATTTGCATGCATGCGTAATCTCCAAACTTATGACATACACGTATGTTTATCACCATTTCAATTAAAGAACGTGGGGGAATAAGCCCGGAGGCATATTAATTAAAACCACTGAAGTCCATTTGAAAAAACCCACGATTTTTTTTCTTACAAGTATCACTTTTGTTACATTTCTTAAACATATGTAATCATTTGCATTCAGTATTGCCAAAACCTTCAAAAAATGACTTCAAATTTAATTGATATTAAGACATCAAAATATGTATATGCTAATTGAGCAACAAAATGCTCATGAAATCGGATGTTCAGACTATAGTTTTTTATAGAGTGGGTCATCCTACCATTTTTTAAAGAACGAATGCTGATAAAACATGTAAATGTCTATCTTTTTCAATTTTCAAAAAATTGGTACCAAGACCCACTCTATGATAAAAAGCAAGTTTTCTTCCTTCAATTTTCAAGATAATCATCAAAAGGCCAAGACCGAATTATGTTTGCGCAATACTAAATTGAGTTTGTTATTTAAATGGATTAAAACATGTGATTCCATGGTGTAGCGAGGATTTCTTGAAACATAAGTATGTTGAAGTAGGTGTTCGATCCTAATTAATCGTGTAGTAAATATTTTTATATCTTAGTTTAAATTCGAAAAACTCATTTGACGTAAAGAAACTAAAAATTGCGTTATTATGAATTAAACATATGCACTAAATCATTTTATAGTTTTTTAGTTAACTGCATGCTAAATAAGTTATCTTTAGCATTACTTTTTAAAATACACGTTACTTTGTTGAGGGGTACAAATTATGGACTTTAAGACAAAAGATTGGAATTCTTTATTCTATGTACACGCACATCATAAATTCTCTGGAGATATGTAAGCACAGAAATACAAATATTTGAAGTTAATACACATATTACATGTATTATACTAAATGCGTGACAGTGGCGTCGGAAGCAAATTGAAAGTGGGGGGGGCTAGACTTATCAAAAATCTTGACAAGCCAAAAAAAAAAGGGGGGGGGTCTTTGGTTATGGTTATGTATATCTTTGCAATAAGCCCCCATCCCACCCCACCCCCACCCCCACCCCGGTTCCGACGCCTATGCGTGATTGTCATTTGAAACATACTAGTGATAGGGTTGAGGCTACGCGTGGGCATATCCCTCGGCTTATTCCCCCAAGGTCTTTCCGAAAATGTGGTTGTCAAACATTGGTTTTCTTTTCAATGAGTAAGATTTTTCATTTATTGTAATTAAACGTAATTACCTTTTTCATCTCGCCAATGGCTTTGACAATGACGTCTTATTACTGAGATAAGCATTAGAGGCTTAGTATGCATGCATTGATTTACAAGAAAATGCTTAGTTCTAAAAGTGTCTAATTTGCAACGAAATATTTTTCTATGAAAATTCCAAAAAATCTTTTTTGAGGTAGTTCATCCATAACTGAGGTGAATTTAACAATTCTGATTGATATAAAAAACATTAAATACGTATTTTAAAATTAGTATGAGGCTGACATAAACCAAACTTGGGAGTATGTATGCAGTCGATTAAATGAACTTTTTGCAATTAGAACTTTTTTAAAGAGTTGTCTGCACCTTGCAAAAATTAGGAAAAAAATCAATTTGGCATTTTTAAAGAAAGGGAAAGCTTTTGCAACTTTTTGCCAAGAGATTTGTGAGAAAATTATTTGTACTATAAAGATATATTTAAAAATGCATTTTTTTTCATAGACTTCAATGTTAAATTCAAGATGTGAAAAATTTGTTAATATTCAAAATTTTAAAAAATTTTAAAGATGAATCTTTATTATTTAATTAACCCCTTAAAATTACACTAAGGTTTTAGTAATCAAACTTACAATCTATTAGATATGAAATATGATAGTTATGGATGGACTACCTTAAATGAACAAGAGCCTTTGTCCATCTAAAACCAATGCCGGTGTTGTAGAGCATTTTTTTCCCTTAGTAGCTTTTCCCCCTGGAAAACCTGCTATATAGTAGCTTTTCATCCCGGGGCGAAAAGCTACTATATAGTAGATTTTCCCCATAGTAGGGGTTCTCCCTTACGTTTTTGGTTCAGATTTTATAAAAATATTAATGGAAACCCAGTAAGGATTAAAATCAATGTTTGTACACCCCCAGGTTGCATATATACCTGTTTATTATCTGTACAGGTTGAGTATCGTTTTGCCGATTCATTATTTTTTATAGACAATGCTGAAAATTGAACATACGTATCATTGAATACATAGAACCTAATTTAGGTAAATATTTTATAACGCGTTAGCGGGTTGTGTATTTTTTCTGCAATGTCGCCACCCTCAAATCCCGCATGAATCACCAAAGAAAGCATTTTATTGTTTATATTTACATCTTTCTTTTAACAAATAATAAATTGATTGTAAAAAAGTAAGTAAAATTCACTAAATTATTGTTAATGTACATCTGTACGTTAGCTAAAAGAAACAGCCAAATCGTCTGCTATGTGAATTTGAGTCTGACATTATCATGATTATTTCGTGCAGTCCGTGATTTTTCTTAGGTTTCGACCAATCGATAAACGGGGCGTGTAGATTTCAGTCCTGTTAATTTCCTGTCGGTTTCAGTCGCTGTAGGTTTCGACCAATCGATAAACGGGGCGTGTAGATTTCAGTTTGGTTGTTTCTATAGAGCTATGAATTAACTATAAGTTTCCGTAAGAAATAGAGGGAATCATACTCGGTAGATGTAAATATATTGAATTGAACGAGGTAGTAAATACATGTAGTCGAGAACAATAATCAAATTATCTTCGATTTATCAATGCTTTAAGGATTACGTTTACTCAGAATGAAAAAAATTCCACTGATGATAATGAAAAACCATCTATTGTGTGTTATAGACCTTTATTGTAGTGTTATTTTACACTTTCAAAAAAGTAAGTCAATGACCTACTTTTTGAGTTAATGGCCAATGAATATTTTTGGAAAATTTAAGAAAAATCCAAAAAAATTTACACTATGATTGAGATTTTCTTAATTGTGAAAATAATACAAATTGCTACACTCTTTTAAAAATGAAATACAGTTTATGAATGGCAGGGGCACTAAATAGATACAAAGCATTCAATTTTCGTTGACAAGTTTTATAAATATTCCAGTCCGAATTTCCTCTATCAGTTTTCAAACCCCTACCCATTTTTGATTCAATTTAACAAAAAATTGACTGATGATAATACTACAACACTTATAGTATTAAAATAATTATATTGACCTTATTCTACTGGCATAAAATTTTTATGAGGTCAATGATCAAAATTTTGAGATATGGTGTCTTTTATCTTTTTTAGCATTTTTCAATATTTTTGTAGTGTGTGCCATACGTTTATCTTTAAAAAAAAGTGAGATAAAAGCATTTTCATGCAAAATTATGTTGACTAACAAATGAAATCTTAACTTTTAATATTAAAGCACTGCCAAAAATATTTCAGTGAAAAACAAAAATCATAAAAATTTAGTCCGAATTTCCTCTGTTTTGCTAAAAGCCAATTTTGTTTGAGCCTGATTCCATAATATAGTGAAAATATCGAATGTTATGTCAATAATAATTCATTTCGTCAATACTTTTTGTGTTTAAAACAAATTTTACAACAAATTTTACTCATGACATTTAACTTTATAACAATCTCAATTTGAGAACCCAAACCCTGAGTAAACAACGTCCTTAAGGGTTTTTTCAGAGTTATATAATGTTACTGTTATCTTTACGGACGGATTTAATACATCAGAGCGTTCGTCGTTACCTCCTGTCGTCATCGGAAGCGATTTATTTTTTTTAATCTTTAATATTTATAAGGTGATATTGAATGCAGAATATGTATTTTGTATTAAAATTGATTAATACATATGCTAGATTTTTATCCTTAAATTTCCCAGCGACGGTCCCGGTGATTTGTTTAATGGTTTCTCATTAGGTGACCCGCATTCAATCCTCGTAATAGCTGAAGGCTTTTTCTCTTTTAATTCATCTTAAAAATGACGAATTGCAATTGTTTTACGTTTTAATGGTTCAATAGAATTTATAGAAACTCTCTTTAAAGTATTATTTAAACTTTATCTCAACAGAAAACAAGTAATTAAAAACACTATATTATTTTTTTGCAATTTTCTTTCCATGCTTCAGACCTTTTGATCTTTAGTGTGTTTTCCACGGTTTTTAAAAACTGAAATTTCACGAATCTTTTCCAGTAGATGTTTCGTAGGAATTTAAGATTGTCCTCCGTCACATCCGAGGACAAAATTTTACTTTTTTTAAACTTCAGTTTTGAATGATAAAAACTTGTTTACAATATTAGAAAGGCTACTCAAACCATTTAAATTATATCAGTAATTTGTGTTTCCATTCGATACCTCAAATATTTTTCCATATGTTTTTCAATTTCAATTTCAGTTCCTCATCATGTCATTGCACCCGGTCTCCCGTTTGATATTTAGAAGTAGATATATATAAATATATTTAAGATCTTCAATTCTAACGGTATTAACTTAAAATATGTAGCCTTTGGGGACGGAGGGGATGATAAATTTCCACTGGTTAATCCTTCCTCTGCAAAATTAAATCAAGATTGGTCAGGGTTTTTTTTCTGAGAGAGCTTAATACAAAGAAAATAATACATGGCAAAATCTGTATCACACACCATAATCAGCCCGAGACTCCAATGTCAGCCCACGAAGGCCATAGGGCTGATATTGGTCAAAGGTTGATTTGAGTGTGATACAGATTTTGCCATGTATAGATGTTTTTATCATAATTTGGATAGATAAATCGTTTATATTTTCATGCGAAAAATTTTATCCAGCTTTATTCTAGTTTTCCAATCTCCAAACTGGCGTATTTTCGACGCTCAAATGTATTATGACGTCTATGACATGGACATTCTTATAGAAGACGTCACAATATAAAAGCGGGTGTTAGAGTCAGAGGAATCTCGGATTTGTTGGCAATAACGTATAAAATTTTTCCTGGGGGAAAGATGGCTAGGGGAAAAGGCATTATATAACACCGGTATTTCATATGTACATTTATATCAATTCGATTTGGTTTTCTTGATCAGAAACATGTCTGACCCAGAATAAGGTTTTATAATCATTAAATTTTGGGGTTTTTTTTTAAAACATCATGACCTTGCCTTTTGTTATTTATGTAATATTTAGCTCACCTGAAGATTACACAGAATACAAAGGTGTGTGGATTATATTTCGTGTCGGGAAGAAAAAGCAACGATCCCACGAATGTTGATTATATTCCCACTCAACACTTACCTCTTCCACATAACACACCTAATTTAAAACGGCGAACAATAAATAGTGAACGTGCTGAAAATTACTCCATGGCACTATTGAAAGCGAATTCTAACAAAAGGAAAACAATACAAAGATCAGGAAACCTTCTACTTCCACTCGACTTAAATGATATCCAACATGAAATTGTAGTTTCTGATGATAGTGAAAGTACAGGTAATTCAGTAGGCATACCTATGTATTCTGGTTCTACACCTGATCATACCTTCCATAAATTCTGGGTGACACCTAGCAATCTCATTGTATACAACGCAAGCTCTTGTACAGATGATTCATCGCAGACAATGTGTGATACCGAAAACACCTCAGTACAAACAGATACTACAAGTGTGTATAGTTCAATTTCTACTAGTGTTCAAGTGGACACTTTTGAAGGACATACCACAAATCTTACCAATATTCAGCTTAAACAGCATCAAAAGCTTATTAGTGAAGTAAACACAAAAGTCAAAGTACTTGCTAAGGAAATTGCATGTTTGAATCGAAGACTGTTTTGTGTTGAAAACCTTATGACTTTACACAGGTTTACCAAATGTAGCAACTTTTAAAGCCTTATTTGCCTAGTATTTTGAACCTAAAGCCTCAGAAATGATGTATTGACAGGGAAATGAAACTTATGTTAGAACTTACAAAAACAAAGGCCCTTTTAGGAAACTGAGTCTTGAAAATGAATTCTTTGCAGTTTGGGCTTTTGACTGAAGACATTGCCAACCGCTTCGACATTTCTGTATCACTATTTTCTGAAATATTTAAAACATGGATTCGTTTTCTGTGTCTTGAGTTAAAGTTGCTTATTCCTTTTCCTTGTAGAGAAAAAGTACAAAGTTTACTGCCAGATTCTTTTAGCAAATTTCCAAACACTCGAATAATATTGGACTGTACTGAAATTCCTATCCAGAAACCTTCAGCTCTAGAAGCTCAACGAGAAACATGGAGTTCTTATAAACATCGAAACACTTACAAAGGAATGCTGGACAACTGGCCCCCAAGACATCTCGCCCCCAAGACAACTCGCCACCAAATTAAGACAACTCGCCCACAGTCAAGACAACTCGCCCCCAATGAGAAAGATATATTTTATACATATTTAATTGACATATAGTGTTAATTTTTTAATGATTTTTCTAAAATATTAACAGTCAAATATTAATAAAACTAAATTTTTATGTTAAATACATCGTAAGATTCAGAGCTTGCATACATTAATAAGTCGTCACTTTGAAGAATCAAAAGTGTGCATGTCACTCTAATTATTTACAGCTTGGTTTCATCATAATTTTAACTAATTATCATTATCACATGAATAATACATCTATAACGCGATTGTTTGATCGCTGATTTCATGATTACGTTGGTCATAATTAAGTTATTTTAAAACTTAAAAGAATGTGCTCAATTTAAATTGCTCCAGTTTCTAAAATCATTATTTTTTAAGTAATTTACATGTATTTGCCTGAGTTTATATCGGGAAAGAGAATTTATAAATAATGAAAAACATATTTTTAAATCAGAATACATACAACCTTCGCTGATTATAGATGCATTTGAATAAAACTGTTCAAGTAACACTGTGATTATAAGTCTGTTAAATTTCAAATAAAAATCTATCAAAAATTGAAATAAAACCTGAAGAATATGAATTGCGTTGTGGTATATGAGGGAAAAAATTAAATTTTCGTTATAGATTTTGTCGTAATACGAACGAAAATACTGGGAGCAAGTTGTCTTTATGTTGGGGGCGAGCTGTCTTGAGTGGTGGCGAGTTGTCCTAAATTTGGGGCGAGTTGTCTTCGGTTTTTCTGGGGGCGACTTGTCTTGGGGGCGAGCTGTCCTGATTCCTTACAAAGCACTGGTTGGAATAACTCCTGATGGCACTGTGTCCTACGTATCATCTTTGTATGGAGGAGCTGCATCAGATAAATTCATTGTTCAAAACTCGGGTGTTCTTAACCTTATTGCACCTGGTGACAATGTCATGGCTGACAGGGGCTTTGACATTGATGTAGAATTAAACAGAAGGGGTGCCAGTTGAACATTTCACCTTTTCGCAACCAAAATTTTCAGTTGTCAAGCTAACAGGTAGAAATTACCCCCGTATTGCTGAAGTTAGTATTCACGTCGAGCGTTCAATTCAAAGAATAAAAACTTTTTCATATTTTAGACAAAACTATGTCACTAAGTTTGCATATGTTCACCATATGGCCATATTGGCCCCGCTCTAGGGTGTATACCACTGATCGATCCAGGGGCCGAGAATTTCACAATATGGGTAGAGGGCTTCATGGACAACATAACTGTGCATTTAGTTTGTTTTCCCATGTGTAGGAGTAAAGAGAAATATTTTTGAAATATTACGTTTTTGCATGTTTGGCAATGCTTATGAGGCTTTTGGGGTGGTACGGTCATATATTTCATAATTTAGATAGCTCTTATCCTAGAGATGCTCCAAACCATAAATGGTAATAATTGACCTTGTAGTTTTCAAGAACAAGTTAAAAATGTAAAATTGTTAACGGACGACGGACGAAGACCAATGGCAATATGTCATCTAAATCACTCAGGTGACTCACCTAAAAAGTCTTCAGCCAAACATGCAATTTCTTGCTGATCTGATTTGTCTAAGCATCTTACTCCCATTTCTTTATGATCTGAACCAAAATGACACCTCTTAACATTTTGTCTCTTCATGGTAAAAAGAAAACCACACACACACAGAACATTGGAGATTCGCGTGGCGCATTTGAAGGTGTGAGCCTGTAGTCTTCTTCACTTGATGAACTCATTGGGCAACGCTGAAACTCGTTATTTCTTGTTGTATTGGTCTTTGCCAACAAAAATTATGAACAAAAAATTTAGGTGGCCTACTACGTCGAATTGATCGTTCATTACTGACAAGCATATTGCAGACAAGATTCTGTCTTAAAGCTTCCTCCTCGAGTTTTTATTGTAAAAGCTCATTACCCGACCATATTATACACTGTATTAGGGTACTTCTTTTCAATGCCGTCAACACATATCATTTGCTATCCTCCATGAAGTCTACTACTTACTGAACAAGATAACTCATTAAAGCGGAGGTACTATAGTATTCACCTCGCGGTACGCCCACACTTAAACAGGTAACCCGTCTTCAGCAGAGGAAGTACATGTACTAGTAACAGTTGTAGCATAATTACATGTAATTTCTATTTTAATTTTCTATTTTTCCGATTTTATCTTATTTAGTAGATTAGTTTGTTTTCATTATTTTATGTGTATTTCTTAGCTTAGATTAATTGTTTTATTGACCCTGACTGTGAACAGGTCATGGGGAGCAGTTAATTGCATTAGGAGGAGAGTGTTAGATAATAGGTAGTGTGGGGAGCAAGGGGAGTAGTGATTTATAGTCTTTAGATTTATAGTCTGACCTTAAGAAAGTTCATGGGGAGTAAAGGAGGAGAAAGAGGAGTGATTAGGTATATATAGCCGGGGTAATTGAAGTTAGAGTGAGAGAAGTGAGATGTTAGATTTTAGATTGGATTTTAACTTTAGTGCCTTTCATTCATTTACATGCATTTTGGATTTATTATGTGATTTTCATTTGCATTATATTCTATTTTACTTTTGAAATTTAATAAACATTTGTATACTTTGATTTGCGTTTCTATCATGAGAAGGAATTAATTATTATCGGAACATTATATTGAGATTTATTTTACGCTACCCAACATAAGGAAAAGTGGATTAAAGCTCGGAAACGCTACACAGTGTTAATGTCTGAATCAGGACCGACGGTATACTACATATAGTACCTTTAATGAAAGACGCACACCTTCCATAACAGATTAATTGGGACGACACAGGCAAACCTCAAGAGTTTAACTTCTACAATATCCAACTCTTTATTGTTCGGACTTCTGGTTTCAGAAACTACATGTATCAATGTGGTAAGTTTCCGTGGCATGGCATACCATCTTCCAAACCGTACTGTTTGTCTAGCAAGACATCTACTCTTTGCTTCTGCGAGGAATGCAAGCGCCGAAGCTATAACGTGCTTGCACATATATATCCACTGGAATTGACACGGGTCATGTGACATTTGAGACGGCCGGGTCATGTCTGCTGAGCATTGTTAGGTTTTTAGAACCTAACAGACCATTTAGCAATGTTTAGTAAATATAAGATATTTACAAAGGTATTACTAGTCAAACTGTTTTGAAATGTGAACGCCGAGGGAATCGCTGAAACTGTAAAATTTTAATTTTAACAAAAGCCTCAGTCACAACTGACCGTGTTTGGTGACCGTGCGTGTGCTACGGGTTTTGCCAGTCGGGGCTCCCATGGCTGATCGTAGCGTTAAAAATCGTGTTAAAGTGATTGAGCTAGAGTGCAACGTAAGACAAACGGACGTTTGACGTGCCAGTCGTAGGTGTCAAATATAATTTTGTTTGGAGACTGGTTACCACCCGCAACGTGCGATGCCCGTAGAAACCGTACTTCCGTCATACGATTATCGTGCAACAGACGTACGTTTGCCTTGCGAACGACAGTAATAACATTCGCGTCGAGGGTCACTTGCAAGTCAATCGAACCGACGTCTTCCTGTGCCTCACGACAGCTGCACGGACAATTATTAGTTTTCACATTAAATAAAGAATATTATTCTTTCTTTAGACATGTACTGAAATAAATCTGCCGTAAGCAAGTGAATATTGAAACAACAAAAGAACTTGAAGAAAAAGAAGACTATTATTTTGTAATTGCTGCTTTGGTGAATATACTATATACTGGTGAAGAGCTAAACTGGGCGAATAACATAATTTATCTTTCGTATCTGATACCATAAAAGAAAATTTCCCAGAAATCTAGAAGAAAGTCTTCGCAAAAATATACTTTCAGCGACTTCATTATCAAATGATAATTTTTACTAGCCAATGTTATATCTTTTAATGCTGTAACACTTTTGTTAACTATTTGTTGAACTTGCAATATCTTCGAAAAAGCTATGAGGAAAATTTCAACTGAAAGTAAAAATCCATCTCGAATTACTTTGCTTTTACAAATGTTATTATTAAAAGAGTGACACCATTTACACTTCATTCATTTTAAAAATCAAAGTCTACAAATTCTTTTCTGCATGGATTTCTGATTTTGATATCATTATGAAACAATTTTAAAAAGTTTTAATGGTCATAAGAGATGATAATCAATATTTTGGTATTCAAAATGGAGAAAGTACTGTTTACAAACGAAAATTATACTCATGAAAATTACTAGTATCCTACTTATCGGATAGTATAATTAAAAACTGTGTGCCTAGTTTTTGCGCTAAGTCCTACAACAATTTCCTCTAGTAGGATGTGTTGGAGTTTTGTGCAGATGATTTTAGTTGTAAAATCGTTCTGCGCCTAAACATAATTTGTCTTCTCCTCTCTCTAAAAATGTATACCGTTACGATTCTATCTTAGCACGCCTGCGAGTCGAAGTACTTGGGAAATCCTTTGCCTTTTCTGCAATCTACTTCATTATCTAGTTCTTTGTCGTCCTGTTTTTCTTCTTCGTCTTCCACATTTTTGTCAAAGAACGTTGTTTGTTTGGTTTTTGTTTTTAGAGGGGAATTGATAGAAGCTTTGACTTGATTTTAATGAATTGTCAAACTGTCGATTCTCTTTACCTTATGGGATTCTTTTCATTATCATTTTTTTATATAGATATATATCTTGTTTATGGGCGATTCGCACGCACCATGAGCCATTGGTGTACGCATGGCGTAAGTATGAAGTAAGTGTATAGTGTGCGTTCAATTGGCAGATGATAGTTTTTTTGTGGAGGAAATGTGAAGCAGATACTAAGTGCTCATATATGTGATCTAATTTTTCAGTGGATTTTTAAATTTGCTAAAATTGGTTTGCATACAGGTGACACATGGTCCTGACTCTTGAGAATTTTTAGACTTTTCAGAATAAAACAAGTACAACTTACATAAAGCACTAAAAAGAATAGCCAGGGATGATTTCAAAATTTTGTGAAAAATTGTCCTTTTTTCACGGGTCCAGCTCCACGCTCCAGTCCCGTGAAACTGCCATAAACTACCCTAGGATTTGTAGGTTAATGTTTATTCATGCAAATAATCACAAATTAATGGGGGGGGGGGGTCAATCACTTTCCTTTCAAGTGACATTTTATGTTCTGAACCTACCCTCGTTTTCAAGCACAAAACTGAAGGTAAAAATTTTAGCTATAGTTTCGCATTTTCATTCCATATCTGATGAAAAGTGCTACCAGTACTAAAGTGTCATATATAAATGAAATGGACATGAGCTCCTCTAACCACTAAATGAATACAATAAATATTCTAGCGATCTATACCCCTCAAAAAACCAGCCAAACCTCAGGTTCTCCCCTTATTTCAAAATTTTGTAAGAAAATGTCCCCTGCCACCTTCAATTTATATGTTGAAGGGGAGCAAAAGCGACTTGCAGTCAACGTTCGTGTAACGAAAGGGACAACTTAGATCTCCTTACGTCATTCGTGCCAGTCAAATCGTACGGTTATTTTGTGGGTTTCTTGAGTGAAGCGCAACTAAGCCAACTGCAGCGTACGTTTTCAGATCTCACAAGGAAACCGTGGTGATTGTTGTGCATGTCCAACAGCCACCGCGCGTGCTTACGGGATGCGTACGTCCTATCAAAATCGTAAGATTCACTTGTGTGTCTCGCAAGATTTTCATTAAAACCCGCCCGTAGACCATCCTTAAAAGCACGTACGACCAATTATGACTGAACTTATAATTCACCATTCAACATCCACGATAACAAACCCGCTACTTGTATAATTTCTATTATACTAACAGATCCAAATAACAACCGATCGCCCCCTTCATATAGAAACAAAGAAGGTCCTTGTATATAGTTCAGGAAGAGTTGATGCACGATGATGACATGTTAAAATATGTCTCAAATTGATCAACATCAGCCTGAAAGAGAGGTTCAGGATCAGCATCAACAGTTTCTTCAGCGTGATCATGACGGATGTGTTCATGATCAACATTAACGGGTTCGTCAGGTTGAAGAATTGGTACAAGAACCATTGTCAACAGGTTCGTCAGGTTCAGGGGTTTTATTAAACGTCTTCACGTGTTTTGAGTATATTTTTTTTTGTAGGATTAAATAAAACTTTCAATCTTACATAACCAATTTGATACGTTAACGCGCGGTATTCAATTTGTCTGCACCGCTTGGTGTGTCATAGGACCGACGACATCCAAAAATAAGCATTCGTTGCTTAAATGCATGATCCTCACAAGCCAGTGATTTCTGTTCTTTACTCTGTTTCTCTCGTAGAGTTAAGTACTGATCGGAAGGTTACCTCATTTATAGTACAGTCCTATTCACCCCGCGTTCCATGTTTCTCTGTGTTGCTCGGAGTTTGAAGCATAGTTATACAATGTACGAAACATCAACAAATGAAAGTACCAATTAAACAGTTATCAAAACTTCAAAGCAGTATATAAGTTATTTATAAACTTCAAAATTCAAACAGGAAATATGATACATTAACAAATTAATATGTGATTTAATTAATGTCCTCGCTACTTGTATCCTTTATTCATTACTAAATTCACTATGCTATCAGGTTGCTAAAACACTTCCGAAGAAACTACAAAAATAAGCATTCTCATATTTGGAAAGAAAGGTTTAGCATAGGGAGATCAACGTAATCAATTTTTAGATATAGATAAGGTCAATTTAAAAAAAAATTCAAATACATGAAAATGATTTAGTAACGTTTTCTATCGAACTTAAGAACAATGAATATATGTATGAAATTAGTTGATTTCCAGTATTTTTGGTCCAGTGTATTTGATTGAGTATATAACGTTTAGCACATACACAGGGGTACCTATAAACTGCGAAACGAAATAGACGAAACAAACCTATAAAAACGAAATCCAAACCCGAAACCAGACAAAACCAGAGAAAGTCAGATCAAAACCAGAGAAGTCAGATATCTGTAATACCAGTTTTACACTGAAAATGATAAAATTAATTTAAAAATAAAATTCCAATTAAAATTTAATGGATAGCTGTAGTAATTTATTTCATATTTTTGATATTAGCATACTTAACTATCTCTTTTTTAACAAATAAAGCGAGGAAATGGGCCAATTACGACAAAAGTTGGCTCAAAGGATTACTGGGTAAATGGGATTCAAGTTTGTTAAAATTAAGGGTCATGTCCTCTTTCAAAAGGAGATAATTAAGAATTATTGAAAAATTGTTGGTATTTTTTCAAAAAAATTCTTCTTAAAAACCATTTGGCCAAAATAGTTTTAAAATTCTGTGGAAGCATCCTCAGGTAGGGTAATTTCAAGTTTGTTCAAATCATGATCCCTGGGAGTAGAGTGTGGCCACAACATGGGGGGAGGTTGTCGAATTTTAACATAGGAATATTTAGAGAATTTAAAAAAAAAAAATCTTCTCAAAAACCCTTTGGCCAGGAAAGCTGTAACTTGTGTGGAAGCATTCTTAGATAGTGCAGATTCAAGTGTGTTTAAATTATGATCCCCGGGGGAAGGATGGGGCCACAATGGCGGGGTCAAATTAAAAAAAAAATTATTCTTAAAACCTCGTGTAATAATATATGGTATTACTTATATGCAAGCTTCTGACATATTGTTGATTCTCAATTAATTAGACTGTGGCCCCTGGACAATTATTGGGCTCCACAAGGTTTCAAAGTCTGATGTAGGTTTATAGATATACCCCGGTATAAGCAATTGTTTAAGATCTTCTTGAGAACTGCGATACTTAATATGTGATATGGCTATGATCGAAATCATCCTGTTACAAAAGTGGCTCAATGATTAACATAAGAATATAATGAGAACAATTTTGAAAATCTTTTTATACAGGATCTACTCGACTACATTGTCCAGATATTTTGTATATGACTCCATAAAGGCTAGTGTAGCTCAGATGAGCGATGTTGGTCCATGGCCCTCTTGTTTTACATAGTATGTGATTACCTTGTGTAAACCCTTAGAACAAATTAAATTCATGGGAACGAAATTTATATTCTGGGAACAATGGGAACGAATTTTATTTTGTGGCCACGAATTTTCTTTCGTGGCCACAAAACGAGAAATTATCAGCTAAAGCAGCCAATTGCGTACCAAACCCCGTTCATTTAAACAATGAAATGAATTCATGGGAGCAAATCTTTTTTCTTCATTAACATATTTCTTAAAAAGATTTCAAGCATGTACATTTCCTTTAGCAACCATCATATTATTATATATAATGTCAGATTAATTGATGGACCTTTGTCGATTATTTTAATTAGGTTTGCGCCATTGAAATTAAATATTAAAATTTTGATTAAATTGTACATTTTAGAATAAAAGATTTCTCTAATATTCCTACTATAACATATCACAGATACAGTCATGGATTTCCGATATCAGCACTGACATGTCTGGGGCACTTGTGCATATGGCGATATGGATGACGGGACTGTGTAATGACCTGATGTGTGTAATGTCCTGATTGACCTGATGAGATATATTTTGCAAAATTAAATAATTTTATGTTTTCTAAACAACATTTTCTTTTGTAATCCATTCGTTTGTGATATTTTCTACATTATAAACTATTATTTTGTCAATATATTTATAAAAAAAAGGTTTTAATGAGACATTTATTGATTCCACAGTGTGTAATGACCTGAGATTTCGTGTAATGTCCTGATGAACAAATATTTATTCTTTTTAGTTTACAGTATATATTATATCCGTTTTCTTTTTACAAGAGAAATGGAGTTATTGTACAGATTAATACATGAGGAACGGAAGACCTTTTTGTTGCTATACCAACAAGAGTCTAGTTAGTGCTTATAACCGTATTTGATACAAATGAAATTAAGTATCATTGTAGATAATACATTTTGTTGGTGCATTGCAGTAAATCACCTTTGATGTGAATAAATAAAAATAATTAAATTTATAATGGTATCGTAGATATAAATTATGAAGTAATCATCACAATGACAACTATATATGCATTTTAAGTCTGCTATAGTATAACTCTCTGTGATTAAAAAAAAACCCAAAACAAACATGAATTTTATACATATTAATAATGAGCACAACAGTTATCATAATTGTACACATGCATATCAAAATACCTCTGTATAAGTGTTTGCATCAATTTATAGTACACGCGACAATGTAATGAAATGGGGGGGGGGGGGGGGGGGGGGGGGTCAGGGGTAGGTATCCTGTGTTTGTTTAGTTGTTTATCCAAACAAAAGAGATCTCCTTGTTGTGTATATCTTCTGTTCGTTTACCACCTATGGGGATAAGTGATTAATTATGTAATTTGGCAAATATATAAGCTTGTGATTGTTGTGACATGTGAACATAATTACAAAGTTTGTAAATTGTGTACTTTTTTTAGTTCAGTTCTTTATTAACTTTAATAAGCTGTACAGCCTTTTACATTTTTTGACTCAAACACTTATTAATTGTAAAAAAAAGTTATACTGTGCATTTATTGATTTCAAACAGGCCTTTGATACTGTTTGGAGAGATATGGCCTCTGGTACAAACTTTTTTCAAGTGGCATCACCGGCAAATGTTTTATCTTTAATAAAAATATGGTATTAAATCAAAAATTACTGTGAACGGCATGTCATCTGATTTTTAAATTGTAATGCCGGCCGGGGTCCGTCAAGGGGAAAATCTATCACTATTTTATAAGAAATATCTTATTGAAAAAAGGAATTATAAAAGAGAACAATTTCTACTGTGTCGTTCAATGTTATGATATCGACCTGTTTCTATTGCTAATTGATGCAAAGACAACCTTAATCTTGAAATAATTTTTTATGTTTGATTGGAATAGAATTGTAAATTATGGGTTGCAATTAAGTATTTGAAAAAAGAGCATTTACTAGAACTATCTAGTTGAGAAAAAATATTCTGTGTAGCTTAAACTTTGAAACATTTTACCCAGGTATGCAATGGATATTTTTCCAAACAAGCGTGCTACTGTATCTAACTATACACAGAATTACTGTATACCAAAATGTCGTTTGGAATTATATAAATCTTCGTTTGTTCCTACTTTATACTGTTGTTGATGAATGGAATAGAACTTGTTTCTGATCCTTTTGTTTAATCAATAAAATATGTTAAAGGTATATGTGGCGTATTTGGAGTAAAATTTTTGACATGAGTTTGAGTAAAAATATACATCATGCTTCTTATAATTAGACGTTTCACATACTATAGGCCCATAAAACATGTTCTGTCTTTAGTTATTTGTCTCTAAACTTTGCTACACGTCTGATGAATATTAAAGTGATCCGCCATTTATAACGCCACTGCGCATGAGTGCGGGAAAACCTAGCATTGAAAACACGATGGAAGAAGAGTTTGTTTACAAATTAGAATCACGTTTTCCATGCCTTAAATTAGATAATTCTTATATCAGATGACACTCGAAGCATTATTATTCCGATATTCATTAATATAGAACGATATAAATTGTTAATTATGTGTAATAAAGATGAAACACGATTTTAGGATCATCGACACGGTAAACTGAGTAGGCTAAATACCCCCTCTCCCTGAGGAATGCATGTACTGAGAGTGTTTATTTATTCTTTATTCAAAAATTCCTCTAAATGAAAATCCACTTGTGGTTTATAACTTATAAAGTAAAGACATGGAACACATGGAGCACGAACCTGACTAGCAAAACCCCTACAACTTCATGATGGAAACTTAATTTTAATTCGGCTTTAATTCCTATTACAACAATCTTCATGGTCTCCGATGACAATCTTCCCTTTGTTCATATCCTTGTCAGTCTGTCTCTTTTTTTTTCATTGCCAAATATGTCAAACTTAACGGTATACCTATCTTTCTCGTCGTCGCCATTGTTGTTGATAGACCAAGATGGATGTCACGTGACCCATTTAAGGCGGGGTTATTCAAATCTTTTGTATTTTTTTACCGTGCCGGTAAAAATTCAAAAATACTTTTTTGATTTCTTGTATCTTTGTTATGCGATTGACTTGTAAAGCGTAATTTGTGTGAAAGTCCTATCTTTTAGTAAAGAAATGAAGCAAATTATCAGATCTTATAATTGTTATTCACTAAAAATACGCCACATATACCTTTAAAAAAAAATTTAAAAAAATTCAAGTAAATTATTTTCTACAAATTACAGAATACATTGTATGAATAATTAACTATTCAGTTGATACATTTATACACACCACACATTTCAATCTAACATTTAGTCAATGATCTCCATCATGTCATTTACAAAGCACGTCACATTTTAAGTGGGTATTCTAAGAAAAATATAAAATTTTCAAATATTAACTTTTGAAAGATATCTTTAATAAATTTATTATCACGATTTTTAAAAAGGGACAGAGACATATTAATCGATTGCTAAATAAAAATTGTTATAAAAGTCGTGTATATACATGTATATCACTCTCATCAGGTCATTTTTCATCAGGTCATTACACGGCAGAAATGTTCAATCCCCATTTTATGAAAACTTTTTAAAAAGTATAGCAAATTTTCTATTTTATATAATAAATAATAAAGATGTTTTTAAAAATCAAGCTACAAAAAAATATTTTCATCAATCTTTTTTTAGTAAATCGGGAAAAAGCCTCATCAGGTCATTACACAAAAATCAGGTCATTACACACTTGAAAATAGTGTTCATCAAATTACATCTTAATGATGGATAATTACATCAAAAATTTTACTTTAATAGAAAGAAAATATTATCATTATTAGCATTAGATATAATTATGTTAGCTGTATTTCCTTGAATGTTTTATTTTGCAAAATATATCACATCAGGTCAATCAGGACATTACACACATCAGGTCATTACACAGTCCCCGAAATGACCAGCACCTCAACAAGGTGACCCGTACTTTTGGGGCCATTGTGTTTTGTTTTTATCTGAATTAAAGGCATATATAGCCTTCCAAAATGCCGTAGGCATATTTCTTCATTTTTATAAAATATAAATAGACTACTTCTTACGACATTTACACAAATCATGCTGTTTCATGTGTCTTTCCCTCTAGTAGTCGTACCAAGCGTTTAAGTGATTACGACGTATAGTGTATAAATTTTTTTTTTCAAGGAGACAATATCATGTTGGCATCAACAGTAAAGAAATTTTGGGTAATTATATAAATTTATTTCATTAAACCAACGCGAATTTCCACATACTACCGAAAGACCGAAGATAAGGAAGAAATCACATGCCTTTCAATCGAGCAAAATTTTCTTAACAATATGCAATATTTACATCGGACATCAGCATTATCAGCTGATTATGTGGATAACACTTTTTATTCTTATTTCGACGGTCTTAATAAATAGTTCTACTTTAAATATTAAACAATCAACATGAAATTTATTTACGCATTAATCGTGTTTATCAGTGATTTTTATAGCTTTTTTTTTTTTAATTTACAGCTGATTAACCTTTCATATGATTCTTCCATATATATAAGGTGCGACTGTTGAGCTAGTGCAACATATAAATTAAATACACACAGCTACATAAGTATCAATATGATAAATCAACAGTGATTCATTTTGAAAATTGTAATGTAAGAGGACCCATTAATCATAATTATGAGTCCCAAGCCGAAAACAACGAGTCCATATTTAATTATTCCACAAAGAACATGAATATCAAACAAGCTCATTTATTTAAACTCAAATTCTAAATGACCATACTAAGAGACAGGCTAAGTGCCTTCAATGGGACCCTTCCGAGTTTTCTCTGTTTCTTTATCGCCACTATCAATAATCATTTATTTCACGTTCTTGATCAGCGTTCCTTTTAGCATGAACCTCTTTGTTGTTATTAATTTAAGATGATTAACTGCCACTTGTCTCTATCCTGGATTGGGAGTAATTTTATCTGTTTTATTCGGTAGCATCGTGATCGACATCAATTTCCCAACCGTAATGTCATGTATCATTGAATCTCATTGGTTAATCACAAAGTGTTGACCAATGAGATTTCGGCGTTTGTAGTGTGTTTTTTAATTCGGAATTAGGGCTGGGTATTGGGGGAAATTTTGTATTGCGATATTTTAAAATGTATTGCAATATGTATTGCAATATTTTTTTAAAATCAAAATTTGATTTGTTTAATGTTAATAGATTGTAATTGATAGATTTGTATACATAATTCATTTGCTCTATAATTCTTTATAAAATAAAAAAAACAAACATTGCTGGTGTTAATTTTAAAACCGTTTAAAAAAAAAACCTTGAAACATTAATAGATGATTTATCGTCTAGCAAGACTAGACTCAAATAGTCAGTTAATTAGGTACATTTGGCACAATTGCATTTTAGGAAGTCCACTGATCTGGTGGAAGAAGAAAATAAAACAATTGTACAACAATAAATGAATTTTTTGACTGATTGTGTCAACCTGCAGGGAGACAAAGTTACAACTTCAACAGGGCCTACTTCAAATTCTTTATTAAGAATATCAGCATATCAACATGTTTTGGCTTTAGGGAAGCTCTTTGAGCAGTCATAATATCAAACCTCCGACTTTCCTTTCATGTTTGGAACGATTACAAATGCATCAGCCATTTTTAATTCAAATAAGAATTTTGAAATCCCGAGCCCGTAACGAAATTCCGAGCCCGATCAATTAACCCGGTACACCAGTATTGAAAAGATGTATCGCGATACGATATTTTTTGTCCACGTAACGCAATACACAGGAATACCGGTATTATTGCGCAGCCCTATTCGGAATACTGGTATTTCGTGTGTCTAGTTAGTAGGTTAAGAAAGGAACAATCAATGTTCTGGAATTTATTGTGTCCTTTGGGATGCACATATAATGAATTTATGGGTCTTGAGCAAAATTTGTGCATATTTTACGCAGGAAGCATGTCAAAATGAATCACTGAATCAAGAATTTAGTGTCGTCTACCAAATCTAGAAGTCCAAATCAGTTTAGTTGAACTCTAATCTCAGCGAGATTAGTCAAGACTAAAAATTTTGATTCAGAAGAGATGTTAGTCAAAATTTTTTCAGTCTCAGCAAATCTCACTGAGATTAGTCGAACTCTGAAAAAAGAGTGAATAGAAGTGTATTTCTGTGAGTATTTAAAACTCAAAAAACGAAGTCTGGGCATGCTCACTCATACAAAAATATGGCAATTTAAAATGAATAGGTGGGGTCTACAAGGTATCAGGAAAAAACATACCCAGGAGAAAACATACCCTGGAGAAAATGTACCCAGGATTTAGGGTATGTTTTCTCCATAAGAAAATGTACCCTGGAGTAATAAAAAAATTATTATAGTGCAATAAAATAACTTCTACAATAAACATTTGTATCATTTTTTAATCATGTACAGTAAAATCAGACAATTGTTTTTACACATGCACAAGCATTGCCTGAACAGTTACAAATAATGTATTGTAATGAAATTACTATGACTTATTAAAGAGTACTTTTAACCAACATGGTAAGTTATTTCTTTGGATTCATTCTATACACAGAAAAAATAAGATTTAATTTGAATTTTTACCAGTTAAACAACTATGTAGGCAAATATAAAACTCAAGATTGTTGTAGTTTGCTTGTATTTTATTCTAGACATTAAATTTGGAAAAGTGAAGTTTACAATTTTTGAGCTCAAGTTGGATACAAGTCCCTTTAAATATTCAACGGATGCATATATAAGAATTACCTTACAAGACATGTACAAGTTATTGCTAAAATCACATATTCCTGTGTCTTCTGTGCATTAGAATAGTTTTTTATATAACTATTTTAAATTCTGGTTACAATTTCTCCAGGGTATGTTTTTCTCTAAGAGAAAACGTACCATAAGTCTTGGCAGAGACATAACTAACGTTAAATAAATGTTATTTATGTCTCTGGTCTTGGGTATGTTTTTTCCTGGGTACTTATATATCTTATCTTATATCTTAGTTATTTCTAGTCCTAACTTCACCAAACTTGCATGGATGGTGCGTCTTATGATACTGATGCACATGACAGGCATGAATGCTGAATCTGAGCCATAGGTTTCGGATGCTGAAGGAGGTTAAGGTTTTTGGAGCTGGTTAAAGTTTTTGGAGCAGGTGCCCTCTGATGATTATATCTAAGTTATTACTGGTCCTAACTTCATCAAACTTGCATGGATGGTGCATATTATGATACTGATGCACCTGATGCTGAATCTGAGCCATTGGTTTCGGATGCTGAATGAGGTTTAGTTTTTTGGAACAGGTCACATGTTTAATAGATAATAGTACTATTTCAAACTTGCATAGTTGATTTAACTTTAACATAAATGAATCGCAGAGGTAGATTCAGATGCAGAGCCTGATCTCCATTATCAAGGATGCTAAAAATATATCTTAGTTATTACTGGTCCTAACTTCACCAAACTTGCATGGATGGTGCGTCTTATGATACTGATGTACCTGACAGGCATTGATGCTGAATCTGAGCCATAGGTTTCGGATGCTGGAGGAGGTTAAGGTTTTTAGAGCTGGTTAAAGTTTTTGGAGCAGGTGCCCTCTGATGATTATATCTTAGTTATTATTGGTCCTAACTTCACAAAACTTGCATGGATGATGTATCTTATGATACTGATGCACCTGACAGGCTTGAATGCTGAATCTGAGCCATAGGTTTCGGATGCTGGATGAGGTTTAGTTTTTGGAACAGGTCACATGTTTAATAGATATTAGTACTATTTCAAACTTGCACAGTTGATTTAACTATAATATGAATGAATCACAGAGGTAGCTTCAGATGCAGAGCCTGATCTCCATAATCAAGGATGCTAAAAAAATTTTCTACCTCACTTAAACCTGCTTAATAGATGTGTTTGTTGTTAAATGATATAACATGATTCCTATGATATAGTATTACATGTATATGATATGATACACTATTGTTTTATATGATACATATTGTAAAAAGTTATATGATTAGTGTTAAATCTAGGATTTGAAAAGGGCATGTTAAAATAATGGTGAAAAGGGCACTTTTCTCGGCGGTAAATATTACAAAACCTTGAAAGGGGCACCTTTTTCTGCGGTAGTATTTTAAATCATTATTCCTTGAAACATGCATATTTTAAGGAAAATTTTGCATCATAATCAAGTGTGACCTCGAGATCTGTAATGAATCAAGATAACTGAACAATAAATAATTTGCTTTTGCATTCCCATAAGTCTTATTCAATATTTTATTTTCAATCTTTTTTATTCTTTCTTAAATTGATTTACATTAATTTTATCCCTTAGAACAGTCATTGCATTGGTCTGACTAGTTTTAAAGTAGTTTTATATAGGACATGTATAATGTAGACAATATTCTCTTTTGAGAAGTGGACAAGCATAGCATGGATGTAGGCTATGCCTGTCCACTTCTCAGTCAAAAGAGAATATGTAGACAACTGATCATGGCAAAATTATTAAACCACAGAAATTTGGATATTGAAATTGTTGTTTTAAGGTTTTAAAAAATCAAATTGTATTAAATCTGTATAACAATCTTTTATTATAAAAAAAATTTTCTGCATTCTTCAAGAAGTTTTACGTTTTCTTTGGAAACAGAGAAAATTCTGGTTAATCTGACGATTGTTTAAAAGTTTAAAAAAGAATAAGAAAACTTCACCTCTAGATTTTTATTATAATGTTTCATTAACCTAAACATGGTTTTAGGTGCCTCAGTGTTAAAATTTCAAATTATCTCTATAAAATATATTCTTTTGTGTTAATTCTATTTATAGATCACCTTACGATGTCTTGTACAATTACTATTTTCAAGGAGATAATTCAGTAGTTATTTATCAAATTATTGTACCAGTAATTAGGTGTCAAATCACCCACTTATGTAGGATAGCTGTGTATACCGCCTCAGCTTGGGCCTCTCCAGTTTACCTGTATCGTCTATTGTCTCAGGTCACCCGTGCGTGAAGTCCAGCGAGTTTTAGTTTAACTTTGCAATCAAAACAGAGGCTAGGACAATGGTGGTTTTGAATTAAATTTACTTTCAATAAAAAGGGCATCACTTTTATTTATTATTGAAAGGGCATGGCGTTTGGAAAAGGGCATGGCGCTGATAAAATGGGGCATGGCGCCGCACCACGCTATTTTGCTTTAGATTTAACACTAATGATACGATATGATATATGATATCAGGACAGTATTTTTGTACATTATGATATGATATTGTGTCATGTAATTGTTATGTATAGTGTTGTATATTATGATACAATATTGTACAATATGATATTGTATTATATATTAAATATTTTATAACATGATATTGTTTCTTATGATATCGCTAT
Source organism: Magallana hongkongensis (assembly GCA_016163765.1). Lineage (NCBI taxonomy): Eukaryota > Metazoa > Mollusca > Bivalvia > Ostreida > Ostreidae > Magallana > Magallana hongkongensis. The sequence continues at coordinate 46,678,308 of WFKH01003881.1, forward strand.
ATTGTATCATATGATACGATATTGTATAATATATAATATCGTATAATATAATATTGTATAATATGATATTTTGTTTATATAATATATTATTATATAACATGAATTGTATTATATGATATTGTAATATATAATATTGTATTATATGATACGATATTGTATAATATAATATTGTATTATATAATTTATTACTATATCACATGATATTTTATTATATGATATGATGCAATGTTGTATCAAATCATATGATACAATATCATATTATGTATAAAATATGATACAATATCATACAATACAATATCATACTATATTATACAATATAATATTATATGTTACAATATTGTGATGTTTTATGTGATATGATATTGTATCATGTAATACTATATTGTATCATATATTGTATAATGATATTGTATTATGTGATCAAATACAATAATGTATGACACTATACAATGTCATATCATATGTTACAATATTATATTGCATAATTATTTATTACAGTATTATTTTGTATTATATGATACTATATTGTAAGTATCATAGGATGCAATTAGTGTTGTAAAATCGGAACAATTTTACTATCGATTATCAAATTGAATCGGCAGCTCACAATCGATTATAAAATCGATTATGTAAACTTTCAAATTCCAGCAAAGATTTTTTTTCATCCTGTCAATGAGTGAAAGATACCAGCATAAAAGAAAATACCTTTTTTAAATTTATAATTCATATATCAATAGTTTTTTTAATGAACTTATTTTCAAATGAATTAAATATTATACTTAGAGGCCAACCTAGGGCAAAATTTTAATTCATATTGGATTAGAAGCAAGATAATAAAAATAAAACAACTTCTAAAATTTGTAAAACCTTATCCAATTTGTTAAATTTAATTGATCTGATACATTCACACATTTTATACATTAAATGTTTTGTACTTCTGTAATTTAAATGACAAATAAAATCAGTCCATGTACTTTTGTGTATTTTGGAGGTATTAGTGCAACCCTTAACCCAATTACAACCGTTATGTAGCAGATCTGTTTAATTTTGAAGACAACTGTAAACAAACGTTTTATGATTATTTTAGCAATCGGCATGAAATGTAATAAACATCGGTTGTAATTTTCAATGCACAGTATCACCCGTTTTTATAACACATGAAGATAAGACAGTCGCAAGTTACTAATCACAACAGGGTCTAACTGAGTTTGTGAAAACGTCTTATGAATTTTATAATTATCATTTTATTGCATTTGGGTTAATTAACAAGATCGTAAACTCAGAATACAGTGCGACTTCAACTTCTCTTTCGGAGGAAATTCCGGCGAAGTTACCGAACACAAAGCAGGTCGCCCCCTAGGTTGGTCACTGTATATACTGTATATAATACCAGAGACATTAATTACCGTATTTTTCGGAATTTAGGTCGATACTTTTTTTCTCTGGGACGTGGACCTCGCCCTATTCATCGCTTCGCCCTATTTATGTTTTTTTTTTTTAATTTGATGTGAAATTTTGCAAAAATTCATTCAAACCTCCAATAAAATCATGAGAGTTCACTATAATACCGCTTGGATTCTGTTTAAAAATCGTATGAATTTTTATCAATATTTTGTAGTAACTTATCAAAACAAATTAAATGTAAATAAATTTATTTCTTCTTACATTTCTTACTTCTATCGTTCAGACTGAATCATCTTTCGATCTTTATTACATGATGCTGTCATGCATTTTGGTCGTGTGGTTACGATAAACAGGAAATGGATTTCGCGCGGTAAAAGTAAAATGAGAACTGTACAAAGGGTAATTACGGGAGAAAAATATCATAAGGGTTGAAATAAAAAAAAAAACCCGATTTGTTTTTATAATAGAATACATGTACAAGTTTATTTTTCTGTAGATTCAAAATAAAACTCTCGATCAAATCTAAACCAGGTGTCTCTGAAATCAGTCTGGGTAGGGCCTACTTTGTTTATACACAGTTGAACTCTCGGCACGTGCTACCATGGCTACTCATGCCCGCAGGCTTCGATAAGATCCGAGTTTGACCCATGTGTTGTATACACAGTAAAAAGTCACACAGAGGTGTGAACAATTATTATGATTATGTACACATTGTTTAAGCCATACGGTAGGATATATAAAAAAATCTTGAGGAATAATTACAATGACGATAGATGAACTGTAATATTTATAGCGGTAACATAAGCGGGTGAAATGAATCTCCGGTGAACTAATTAATGTTTTAAACTCAACCAACAACACAAGGTTGCATGTGCTCCCGTATTCATGCCCCCAGGCTAGGTTACTCTCCCCCGGTTAACACCATGCAGTTAGTACACATTTAAACAAACGATCTTAACTATTAATCTGGCCGTACTGAATAAATTGATTTAAAAAAATGTTGCAATTTCAGACATTTTCTTACGATGTGTAAATTTATGGAATGCATTTTATTTCCCTTTTGTTTAAACTGAAAAATAAGATAAAAGGCTACTATGATAACGATATTGGTTTAAACCATTTATTCATTTAATCTAGCGGTAGTTTTTCGACCAATTCATCGAAGTCGACCTATTTATACTTTTTTTTTTATTTTTTGCTAAAAACGGGTTCCTTCGCCCTATAAACAGGATCGACCTAAATTCCCTAAAATACGGTACATGTTATTTATGTCTCTGATAATACTTTAGTCTTTTTATGGATATTGCTACGCAGTAAAAGGTCATCTGTCACGTGACTGAATTTTAGCGACTATCGATGATAAAAACTTACTATCGATTGTCGCCGACTTGCTGCCTTCAGCGACGATTTTTCGATAGTCGGCGACTATCGTAACAACACTAGATGCAATATCGTATTATATATTATTGTATTGATAAACATTGTATCTTATAATACCGTATGAAATGAGCATATGATTTTCATACAATTTTTTTAACATATGATATACGATATTGTGTCAAAACAGTTTCCATGAATATCCAAGATCATTAACTATGATTTTCATATCATATGATAGAGGTGGTCTCATAAAGGTGATGCCTCATAAAGGTGATGTCTCGTCTCGGTGAGCTTTGTAATCTGTGATTACCTATGTTTTATCTTTGAAGTTGGATGTTTAGACGATGTATATTAAAAGTGATCATTTATTTGTTTTTCATAGAATTATATTGTTATTTAATAAGTCATAGCTAGATCTAGATACAAATTAAAATTGATCAGATATTCATCGCTAAAACAATTATTCTCTTGATGTATTCTCTGGTGAAAGCATTTTAATACATAATTTATCATGATAATTGAATAATTTAGGTTGTAAATAATGAAAATGAGACTATTCTAGTGTTGTTAGGACTATTGAAAAATGGACGCTGAAGGCAGCAGGTCAGCGACAATGGAAAGTAACTTTTATCATCAGCAGTTGCTAAAATTCGGTCACTTGACAGATAACCATTTATTGCATAGCAATGTATCCAGAAGATGACTGAAGTATTTTGTATATTAAATTGCTCTGTTCCTGAATTTATTTTAACAATACATGTATATGTGATTTTTGTCAATTCAGCCTAATACATCAGAGGGTTTGGCAAAGTGTTTTAAGCTCACCCAAACTGAAACTCCAGTAAGCTTTTCTGATCTCTTTTTGTCTCTTTTTGTCTGGTGTCCATCTGTCTGTCTGTCTTTCTGTCTGTAAACTTTTGACATCTCTAGAACCACTGGGCCATTAATTTTAACCAAACTTGGCACAAAGCATAATTGGGTGAAGGGGATTTAAATTTATTAAAACAAAGGGCCACATCTTTTTTCAAGGGGGATACTGGTAATTAAGCATGATCGAAAATTTGTTGGTATTTTTTCCAAAATCTTCGATCTTCTCAAAAACCAATAGCCAGAAAAGCTGTAATTTGTATGGAAGCATCCTCAGGTGGAGTAGATTCAAATTTATTCAAATCATGATCCCTTGGGGTACCCGGGGTAGGGTGGGGCCACAACTGGGGGTCCAATTTTTACAGAGGAATATATATAGTGAAAATGTTAAAAAAAATCTTTTCCTCAAAAACCAATAGGCCAGAAAAGCTTTACTTGTGTTGAAGCATCCTCAGGTGGTGTAGATTCAAGGTTGTTTAAATCATGATTCCCGGGGGAAGGATGGGGTTTACAACGGAGGGGTCAAATTTTTACACAGGAATTTGGGACAGCAATCAATTGCAGAATTGTACTACATGTATTCGGTTAATCACAATTTGTTCCAACTCATTAACTGATTACTTGTATCAAAATACACAAATGTGTGCCTTTTTTTTAGCTCACCTGAACCACTGGGCCAAATTTAACCAAACTTAAGACAAGGCATCCTTATGGGAAGGGGATTATAAATTGCTAAATAAAGGGCTAATCGCATTTTAAAAGGGAGATAATTGAGAAACAGTGAGAATAGGGTACGTGTCTTTGAAAATCTTCTTCTCAAGAACCATTGCACCAGAAATGCAAATATTTACACAAAAGCTTGTATATATAGTGAAGATTCTAAATTGCAAAAATCATGACCCC
>WFKH01003881.1:46682871-46720790 GCA_016163765.1 Magallana hongkongensis
AGCTTGTATATATAGTGAAGATTCTAAATTGCAAAAATCATGACCCCCTGACCAAAACTGGGGCCCCAGGCGGGGTTCAAAGTTTAACATAGAGATACATAGGAAAAATGTTTAAAAATCTTCTTCTCAAGAACCACTGCACCAGAAATGCCAATATTTACATAAAAGCTTGTATATATAGATGGGGTTCAAAGTTTAACATATATAGGAAAATGTTTAAAAATCTTCTTCTCAAGAACTACAATGCAACAGTTTGGGATATTATATTGGGCTATTGTAGATTCTAAATTGTTAAAATCATGACCCCCGGACTAATACTGGGGCCCCAGGCGGGGTTCAAAGTTTAACATAGAACTACAATGTTACAGTTTGTGAGATTACTATGCAAGGATCCTCAAATAGTGAAAATTCTAAATTGTAAAAGCTGTGACCCCCGGAACAATTTAACACTGGGGCCCCAGAAGGGGTTCAAAGTTTAACATAGAAGTATATAGGGAAAGTGTTTAAAAATCTTCTTCTCAAGAACTACAATGCAACAGTTTGTGGGATTACTTTGCAAGCATCCTCAAATTGTTAAGATTCTAATTTGTGGAAGCCGTGACCCCCAGACTAATACTGGGGACCCAGAAGGGGTTCAAAGTTAACATAAAAATATATAGGGAACATGTTTGAAAACCTTCTTCTCAAGAACTACAGTGCAACAGTTTGTGGGATTACTATGCAAGCATCTGTGGCTATTGTAGATTCTAAATTAGTAAAATCTAATACTGGGGCCCCAAAAGGGGTTCAAAGTTTAACATAGAAGTAAATAGGGAAAATGTTTTAAAATCTTCTTCTCGAGAACTGCAATGCTATAATTTGTGATATTTATATGCATGCAACCTTGGATAATGTAGATTCAATAATTTTAAAATAGTGACCCCTGGACTAATACTGGTGACCCAAGACGGATTCAAATTTTAACGTAGAAGTATATATGGAAAATGTTTAAAAATCTTCTTTTCAAGAATTACAATGCTTAATTAGTCAGATTACTACGTAAGCATCCTCAAATAGTGTAGATTCTAAATTATAAAAGCTGTGACCCTCAATCTAATACTGGGGCCCCAGAAGGGGTTCAAAGTTTAACATAGAAATATATATGGAAAATGTTTAAAAAGTTTCTTTTCGAGAATTACAATCCTACAGTTTGTGAGATTACTATGCAAGCATCCTCAAATAGTGTAGATTCTAAATTGTTAAAGCCAACCATAAACCCTGGACCAATACTGGGGCCCCAGAAAGGGTTTCAAAGTTTAAAATAGAAATAGCATATAATATCAAATTGAATGTTACAAGGAACTGTTGTTCAGGTGGGCGATGTGGCGCATGGGCCTCTTGTTTTAATTCACAGCCATTCATGTCACAGTAAGCACAATGGAAATATTCTTTAAATATCTTAGTCATAATATTACATGTATATGAAAATTATGTTATTATAATTTTCAAGAAGAAATGTAAAACAACAGGCAAACAGCAGTAAAAATATTTTTCTGCCCACAATTTTGCTGTCAGTTCAACTTATCAAGTGAAAGGTGATCAGCAAAAATCAATTAAAGTTTGCTATGACAAGTTCTATAGGCCCTCCGTTTGAAATAATCATTCTTTATTATCGTTGTTACATCACATATGTGTTCAATGTAGACAAAAGCTGTAGCTATGTAATAAATTTATTTAATGTCTAAAAGACCTCTTAAATGAAAAAATGTTAAAATTATAAACACGTTAAAAGTAGGCACAGTTATTAGAATATTGTAATGGCCGGTACTCAGTAATTTTAAAAGCATCCTGATTCATTGATAATTAAATAAAAGCTGAACAGACAGGGCAATGACATGTTGTTTTAACAGTAATTATGGGACCTGAACTGTCTCCTGTTTAAGTTGACAAGATATCAATGTCTTGAAATGGAAATATTTGCTATAAAAATGCGTTAAAATAATTAAAAATATACAACTTTGTAGCTCACCAAAGCCAAAGGCTGAGCTGTTGTCATCATCGTAAACTTTTCACATTTTTATCTTCTCTAAAACTGATAAGTTAATGGGAATTTCTTACTAGTTTGAAGTGCATTGTGATAAATACTTGTCAATGATCAGTTGACTTTAAGTCTACCATTGTATCATATCGGTAATATGCAAAAGTGCATGGACTCTGTTAGAATGTACCAGATCCAAACAAAAGATATTAAGTTTTGTTGAAATTAGGACCTTGTCAATTTTAAGACCGTTGACCATATTGATGGGGCCAAGTTCAACTATTTCTACTGGAGATATTTTTGATGAAATTTTAGTACCAAATCAATTATTTGAAGATAAAAATGAAGTAATATATTTGCCTTCCAGATTTCCTACTGGTTTTTTCTCCAAACTTATCAATTTTTACCATTTGACCCTTTGGGTATTTGTTGAAAATGCACCTAATATTAACATTTATTTTTTTTGTATTTCTGCCTTAGGGATTTTTTTCTATACTCTTGTTAAGAGTTACAAAATTATGAAAGTTAAAATGTCCATTATTTGGCTTGGTCCAAAGTTAATTTATTTTTTCAATACCTGTCCCTCTAACATTTCATGTTGCGGTTAATATTTGGGTAGAAAATTTTTTTTGAGACTGCTTACTTGCTTACATGCATTGGTGAATCAACATGATCACAATCATGAGAATAAAAGAAAAGAGTATAATAGTTAGAAAGAATTAACCGAACAAAACACAAATGATTATTTGGATGCTTACTTCAAAACTTGTTATAAAGCGAGTAATTCATCATGTTTTTCTCAGTCAAAAGGCATTTAGAATGTTGGGTTTTTTTGGCATGTGTAATTATTAAACATTAGATGATAACTGCCAAACAAGTGAAAACAGCCTATCTGCCAAAAATATTAGTTCATTTTGTATTGGGATGCTTTTATCAAAATTTTAGTAAATCAAGTCATGTTATTCTTTTCTGATATTTATATATGTATGAAATGAATAGAAAATGTTTGAGTGGGGGGTAGGGGTAGAGGGCTTATTTGTTGATTTAACCTGCAGATCCAAAAAACCAGTGATATAAAATAGTTGCCGTGTTAAGACTGATGTTACTTTCACTTTGATTCCATATATGTGTCTGACTATTTAGATTTCTTTTGACAGACAGGACACAATAGTGGTTTAATGAGATGTCTTGTCACACAACACAGGAACTACTCAAATGAAGGTATTTCATTAATACACTGATTGTTTGTACTGGGCTATTGTATATAATTTGAATTTTTAAGAAAATGCTTTGTTTCTTATAGAACATATTTTGCAGATTATTTTACTAACAAATCCTGAGTAGTTTATAATTTTTTTGAGAAATGTCCTGCATTTTTGCTTTGAGATTATGGAAGATCTTGTCAAACCAAACAATTTCCTATTAGACCAAATTGGGTTCTTTTGCAAGATGGTACTCTGTTATAGTCTGTCCCAAGTTATTTTTGCTGCACATTTTCTTGAATTATTCTATATTTGTAATACCCCTGGTTTTCAACGATGTTCATTCAATAGTATAAAAAAGCCCAAGATTTCCCCTTTGAAATGCCCCCTCTAGATTGTCAGGTTTCACTACACAGCTAAAAATGAAAAGTCAACGGGGATTTTGCATTGCAAATGAGACAAAAGTACCCGGATGATAACGTTTAAAAATTGTGCGAGGTATTCTGAGTGACGTACGTACTGCCGAATGGAGAAAAGATGTAAATATTTGCCACTATAAAACTCCGTAAAAATTCTGTTTTCATTCCTGTGAATTTTTCTGAGTGAAAAATGATCATTTGTTAATGAAGATATCTTGGATATTATCCCTTTCATCAATTTAAATTGCACTCCTTTCACAGGTATGCATATTTTTATTAAATATCTTGGGAAAGACTATAGTTATATTTAATCACATTAGCTCTTTCTTGTCAAGGTGAAATCAATCACCACGTTTTATGATATGCCAGTTTGACAATTTAACTTTCTTGAAAGACATTGCATTTAATCCAAATTAAAATATTGTATACTGATTAATTCGAACAAAAGTGTTTCATATTTAGTGGGATCAATTTATGTTAGTGTTTTTACGAGATCAATATGAACTGCATGAACTTTCAGTCTTGTGCATACACATGTATATTAAATTGGTTTTTTAGCTCACCTGAGCTGAAAGCTCAAGTGAGCTTTTCTGATCACCCGTTGTCCGTCGTCCGTCTGTCCATCCGTCCGTCTGTCCGTCTGTAAACTTTTTACATTTTGAACTTCTTCTCTAAAACCACTTGACCAAATTCTGCCAAATTTGGCACAAAGCATCCTTATAAGAAGGTAAATATAAATTGCAAAAATAAAAGACCAGATTGTATTCAAAGCGGTGAAAACCTCGAAACTGTAAAAAGGGGGGTGCATTTTAAAAAATCTTCTTCTCAAAAACTACTGAGTGAAATTCAACGTAATTTAGCAAACATAATCCTTATGGAAAGGAAAATATAAATTGCAAAAATTATGGGCTAATTCAGTTTCAAATTTGAGTAATTTACGTAAGTAATAATAAAGAAATAATAGCTGTCAATCAGTTTATAACTTCGGGTTCGGTATTCCATACCTCGAAAACAGAAGTAATTTGTTCGAAGCAGCCATGATGAACGCGTGAAACAGGGGTTAAACTGACAAAGATGAATTTGCTGGTTGTGCAAAACTTTACGTGCGAAGAGAATATTTGAAACATGCAACATCGATTTGTGCCGATTTTGTGAAGTAAATTGAGGTTAAATATTTCAATGCGTTGACATTTTAACTTGTGACATTGGTATTAGCTTGTTTTGATTCTCGTTTCATTTTCGTTACTTGAGGGGAACTATCGCCTGTATTTTGGAATTTTTACATATCAAATCAAATATAGACTTCGGTAAATCAGACATCTGATTGTTTATCTGCGCAAACTGAGCTAAATCTGATGCACTTACAACGTATTATAAAATGCTATACATTTCAATGGTAATTCGGTACGATCTCTACGTAATGGTTGATTTATGCAACGTGTTTTGTTAAGAAGCTCAGCATTTTCAGATTGTTTTCGCTGCTAGAAATATAAAGGTATATATACGATGAAAAATAAATTGTGATCTTTCTTATGTTAATTGTTTACAATTTTTTATTTACTTTCTTTCGAATTATAAGCAAGATACAGAGGTTTGCTCACAATTTTCTGTTTGCACACAGAGCTGAGGCCATGCTTTTGTTCTTATTTCTTCTTTTGTTATTCTTCATTTTAAATGCTGAATAGGAAATACCAAGTTTAAAAATCTTAAGTTGAATGTAATAAACTCTTGTGAACAAAAAAATTGACTCAAACCTAGCAGAATTACGAGCTCTGTATCTTGCTTATAATTTTACGATTGACGCTGAAATTTTGATTGATCACTAGAAATGTCTCACTAAACAGAAAATTTGCTGCAACTACTTTCTTGGGCCCCCTCCTAATACGATGAATTATATGAAATATACATCAACTTTGATGGTTTTTAGACACAAATATAAATGATTGCTTTAAAACAGTTTCCATAGTTTACGGGATAAATGTATTATAACTCTTAAGAAAATACTACAGAAAATCATATCGGTTTGTAGCCATTTGTTGTTTTTGAATAAAAATGAAAATAATGGGTGGGCTTTAGTAAAATCCTGTCAATACATTGCAGTGGTATCGGAAGCAAATTGAAAATGAGGGGTGGGGGGAATCTAGACCTTATCAGAAGTCTTGACAAGCAAAAAAAAATAGATTTTGAGTATTGCTATGTCTAACTTTGCAAAAAAAAGTGGGGGGGGGGGGGGGCTTACCGACGCCTATGCATTGATTATAATAGCTCTTTAACATATCACATGACACTATTTTTCATTCGAGTGTATTCATCGATCAAGTGAGTAAGGTTATATAAAACATCCTACGAGTTCACGCCAAGTAAACAATCGTTTATAATGCAGAAGACCAATTAAATTTTTGAATGTTTTTTTAATTTGAACGCATTAAGGTACAATTTTCTTCTTTCACATATAGGATTTTTTAAAAATAAAATACAATAACTAGTAAGAAGTTGAAGAAGAAAATCTACCTATATGCTCTCATATTTTGATCGTTTATAAAGTGGGGGGGGGGGGGGGCACCAAAAAAAAAGAAAATTGGAGGTTAAAGCTGAACACCGCTCGTAAATAGGCACCGGCCGCCATATTTCTCTTTCAACACTGCTGTCCCTAGAACCCTTATATAAGGCAGAGACCTCTAAACAGTTCAAAGGACTTTGCTGTAGAGGTCTCACCTGTGTGGACGTACATCTTGCCTCGCCTTGTTACTCGGTCGCGATGAAATTTTCAAGTTTTACGCACTTTTTCAAGCCATGAGAATACTAACATCAAATAAATTGGTCAATGCATTATTTACAAACAGAATATGCACATAGAATAAGAAATAAATGCATAAAATCCAAAGAACACGAAAGAAATACTACACATCGACCACGAGTTTCAGGTGTGCAATCGGGTGTAACGAAATCGAAGGGTTTATATACCAGATACCTGTGTGACGGTGCCTATTTATGAGCGGTGTTCAGCTTTAATATATCCTTTGAACACCCATATAAAGCCATTGTTGCTCAGGTGAGCGATGTGGCCCCATGGGCCTCTTGTTTTAAATTTACCTTTTTTCAATCTTAAAAACATTGAAAAATTGTTATTGATTAAGAATGAATCTGAAACTTGATTTGATAGGAAAGTATTGCACAAAGACATTCCTTTTGACTGAACATAATTATGGATTATCACAATTACTTTATTGAACAAATATCAAGTAAATGTCATCTATAACATCACAGGACCACCTGACACCCAACAGGTCCAGCACTTAATCTCCTGATTTAGCTATATAGCTTGGAAAAGCTATATAGCTTAATAAAGCTATTCAGAATAGCTTGATAAAGTTATTTATATGCAGTTTTTCACAAAATGTTAATTATCAGAAATATACAAAAAATCGCAATTACCGCTCATATTTATACCATGGACCATTAAAAAAGCAACCTTAATTAGGATTGAAATAAGAGTTAAAATTTAATTATGATAAAAACCATTTAAATCATCATCTGATTCATTATTTATGCAATGGCTTTATTTCATTTTGATATAACTCTTAATACTGTGTCAAAAGTTTAAAGTTTTGTTCCATTACTTTTACCATGCTAGGTGACAATGATCTCGTGGTTATTGGGTCTGGTCCAGGAGGATATGTAGCTGCCATCAAAGCTGCTCAACTAGGAATGAAGGTAGAAATAATATTCTAATCTATTGTTCATTTTCACTTACCAAGAAAAAAGTACAGTCAATATCTATTATCATCAACAGAGAAATGCTAAATGCCATGGATACTTAAGGAGATTTCAATGTCTAATTAGCTAACCTGAGCCGAAGGCTCTAGTGAGCTTTTCTGATTAAAGATTTGTCTGTTTTCTGTCGTCGTTGTAAACTTTTCACATTTTCATCTTCTTCTCCAGAACCATTGGGCCGATTTCAACCAAACTTGACACAAAGCATCACTGGGTAAAGGGGATTCAAATTTGTTCAAATGAAGGGTCACGCCCTCTTTAAAGGGGACTTGATTTAGAATTATTGAAAATTTTTTGGTATTTTTCAAAAAATCTTCTTCTCAAAAACAAATTGTCCAGAAAAGCTCAAACTTGTGTGGAGGCATCCCCAGGTAGTTTAGATTCAAGTTTCTTCAAATCATGGTCCCCAGGGGTACGGTGGGGCCACAATGGAAGGGATCAAGTTTTACATAGGAATATATAGAGAAAATCTTTAAAAATCTTCTTCTTTAAAAACCATTAGGCCAGAAAAGCTCAAATTTGTGTAGAAGAATCTTCAGGTAGTGTAGATTTAAGTTTGTTCAAATCATGGTCCCCGGGGGTAGGGTGGGGCCACAATGGGGGAGGGGATGAATTTTTACATTGGAATATATAGAGAAAATCTTTTAAAAAACTTCTACTCAAAAACCATTAGGCCATAAAAGCTCAAAATTGTGTGGAAGCATCCTCAGGAAGGGTACATTCAAGTTTGTTCAAATCATGATCCCCGGGTATGGTGGGGCAACAATGGGGGGGGGATGTTAAATTTTTACATGGAAGAGATAGAGAAAACCCCCAAAAAATCATCTGGAAAAGCATTCAGCCAAAGAAAGCTGAATCTTATGTGAAAGCACAGATTGTGCAGATTGAAGTTTAATCATGATTCCCTGGAGAAAAGTGGTGCCACAAAGGGGGGGGGGGGGATTTTTAAAAAGGAATAAAGATAAAAGGGGTTTGGTAATATGAGGATAAATATCGGCAGAATTTTTTTAACTGTACTTAATTGTCAAGATATTTTGAATTTGATACTATTATGCTCATTTAATCAGAATTATGGCTATTGTTGCTCAGGTGAGCGATGTTGTTCCTGGGCCTCTTGTTCTATCTAATGATATGATATCTATCTTGAAAGTTTTCTCTCAGTCTAAGCAAGATATTCCCCTACCTATTTTAGGTCAGTGTTCTGGTCACCTGGGTGATCCGATGCCATTGGTCTTCGTCTGTTGTTTGTCATATCTCATTTGTTGAATTTTTTTAACCGCTCCTCTGAAACTACTAAGCCAATCTTGACTAGATTTATGAGCGAAGAGTTTGGGTGAAAACTGTAAAAAATTATGTAATAATATCTTCTTCTCTACTCCTGAGCAAAGAGACGAAGTACATGGTAATGATGAGCAAGAAGGTCTCTTTCAAAATTGTAAAATACTTGGTCCCATGGTCAAGGGTTTTTGTGTTGGGGTGAGACCCTTTACTCATTTAGTGAGTATGCATATATGCTTTAAATTTTTCTCTCTACTGGGCATATAGTAGGCATACTGAGTGCATGATTAGGTCAAAGATGGAAGCTTCTACCAATTTTGTAAAATTTATGGCCCCAGGGTCAAGAGTTCTGGAATTAGGATGGGGCCCCAATGCTCATATTGTGAATGTGCAATAAATTTAAATCTTTCAATTTTCGCACAATCTTGAGTAAAGGTTTAGAATGATCATGGAAGCCTCTACCAAAATTAGTTCTGGTTATAGAGTGGGACTTTATTTGTCATATAGTGAACCTCTATTAATCTTCTTTACCACTTGGAATGTAGTAGGCAACCTAAGTGCATGGTTGGGTTAATCAATTAAGGAACATTGTTAAATTCATTATATTCATACTAAAAATTCATAATACAGTACAGCTCACGAGTATCCCGACACCCACCGTGGAAAAAACACGGTGGAAAACGGTCTGTGTCACACTGTGTACATGGTGTGACACCGTGTATGTGTATTGGAAAATTCAAGAAAAACACTGTGTCGCACCGTGGTCGCCCGTGTAACTCCGTGGCCACTGTGTCACTCTGTGGATATCGTTACCTGAGACGTTAATAAAAATAGCGTATGTTTAGAAATACATAAATTATGGCTAAACAAGGGTTGAAATATAAAAATCCTTTTCAAATTAAAAAAAATTTGTCGATTTAAGTTACGCGGACCCAGAAAATTGTCGGGGCTTTTAACGTGAAGTTAATTTTTTGTGATCTGAAAACTTGTCGTAAATGGGTATCTTTTAATTCATTTTTTCTTAAATAAATTCAAATAAATTTACCAAATATATTTATCAATCAATTGATATATTATCAAAATTCAAATCAATTTTATTCATGTTTTTTTTTTCTAAATTGACGTGATGTTGTAACTGACGATCCGATCAAAATGTCGGGAGCTTAGCGTCTTATTTTCTGTTATCTGAAAACACCCTTTGATAGAACACCTTTTGATTTATCAATTAATTTACAGTTTAACTTTAAACCAATAAAAAAAATGAGAAATGAAAACATATCAGATCATGTTTTTTTTTTAAATACATGTGGATGTGCGTTGGAAATGACAACCCCATATTACCGGTGACTCGAATAATTTATACTCAGCTATTTATGTAGCAATAAATTTTAAAAAATCACTCTTAAATGATAAATTATAGATACCGTAATCCGGTGAATATAATACGCACTTTTTTTCCATCATTTTTTACCGTGAGAAAGGGGTGCGTATTATACATCCCTATAGGATTTTGACATATTTTTCCCTATGTGAAGCACGGGGTATCATACTAGCGTATTATCTATGCTGACCACAGACAAGAACCAATACCCCGCTAAACATCGTAACTTTACTTCATTATCACATATAATAATATTTAACCCTTAGGAAAACATTGTTATAGCATGTTATCAAAGAAAATGTATACTTAAAGTCTGTTAATCAAACAAACGATTTTAAAATGGCCTTTAAAAATTAATTTGAACTGCCTATACTTTATCTCTGTGTATGCCGCCATTACAGCTGTTATTAATAGAATGCGGGCTTGGATGGCCACGTGCTATTTGTAACCAATCTTTGAAAACAGCTTGCACATCACTTGGCTCACTTTTAATCATTTACATGTAATGATAATTGATTTATTGCAAATAATTATGAATATAAATAATTCTATAACCTATTCCGTTAATTGAAGCCATTGTTGTGCTCCCCCACCGCTACGCTTGACACCTTGGTTATCTCAGACACTCCCCCTAGGCTATAAACTGTGTACTATACACAACACACCTATTTGTGCACATATTTTTAATATATTCCAGGCCTCTAATTGATCACTTTGATCGGCATCATTTAAGAATTTAATTAGCTCCGTTACCTCCTATACCTGTACACCGGCCGTTTTTCACTACACAGGGGTTGTAGTGACTAAACAATTATATAACACTTGTCAAAAGTAGTTGATTTTATTTACGGTAGAATATTTAATACTAGGTCTATTTAAAACATTGATTATGAAATAAAGATATTACCGCGATGTGTTAGTTACAATAAATCTGTATCTAAAAATTTATTGTCACTTTCTTATTTCCGGTAGTGTATTTCCACGATGAAATTAAGCGTGTATACAAAGTATAACTGCTTTGTTGATACTTAGCATAACCATTTGGTAAATTTTTTGGATGCGTATTATACATCCGAACTAGCTTTTTTTCACCACTTTCAGGCCCAAAGTGGGGGGTGCGTATTGTACACTACTGCGTATTATATTCACCGGATTACGGTAAATACATGAACAAACTCTTGGTAAATTAAATTCAAACATTGAACTAAAAATAAAAATACACGCTTTTCATAAATAACTTTCCACTTTATTTCCCGTGTAGCTGGTAATGGCGTCGTGATTTAACATGAACAAAAAATCACTCGTGCGATACACGTGTATGGAAACTGATCGGAGACACAGCATTGTCTTTCATCTTGGGTTCTATACACAACAGGTGTTATTGTCTTTCTTTGTTTTTTAGTAGTCATTGTATTTTACAACTAACTCTGTATATTTGGACGCTTAAACAGGTGTACACGAGATGCCGTTATTCACACCTTTCTACAGACACCTGTTAGGTAACTCATCACAACCTGTCGTGTGTATAGTCTGAATATATCTTACTTCTACCTTGTTTAATATATATAGTTTCATGGTTTTTCTTAATCTCTAAAAAACAAAAGAACTCTGTAGATATATATACACAAACAAGTACATGTACATGTAAGACTATCGCCGCGTGGATCCGTAGGACAATTCAACAAGTCTATACATGCGGGAATTTCACAAAGTATTAACTTGCGATAAAAATCATTTACCGGGTACATTGATGTACGAAAAAAACCCTGATTAATTAAACTGTTAAATAGATGAATGAGATAATGGCTTTTTGCAAGTATTTAGAACAAACACAGCCATATTTAGTTTATTTTCAATCTAATATGTGTGATGTGAAATAGCGTTGAAATTTTAAACGTTAAATCTTTATTACACCGTGTACTGTACAAACTTTTTGTCATTGTGTTGAAATCATTATTGAAACCATGAGTCTAAAATAAATGAATTAAATTCATAAAAATAAAACTCTAATAATTCAAAATTGTTTTCACACAGTTACATACGCTCAGAGAGAGAGAGAGAGAGAGAGAGAGAGAGAGAGAGTTTATTAAACAACGCAGTATTCCAACACTCGTACATGCAGTATAAGAATAAAGAATCAAAACAATTCAAACACTAATTACTTCATTGTTAAACATTTTTTTATTCTTCGGACTTGAAGAACAATACAACGACATTATTTCCTTATCATGGAAGGAGCACGTGGTGTAGCTCGCGTGCTGATTTGATTGAAAGGAGTAGCACGTGGACTCTGACTGCATGAATTCTATCACAATGTGCAATTTAGGGAAAAGGGGGTTCAATATAAATGGAAACTATTAAAACTATCTTATTTAAGTGAATTACAACTAAAATGTACTAAAAGTTAAGCCTTACCCATTTTCTCTCTCTCTCTCTCTCTCTCTCTCTCTCTCTCTCTCTGTCTCTCTCTCTCTCTTTTATGACGATTATTAAACAATCAAACAGTAATTATTGCAATAGTTTCTTGGAACACAAATGATGTCGATCTAAATTAAAGTGGCCTGATAAAGATGAAATAAAAAATTATCTAGTACCGATCCACTGATTCTACGCGCTATGAATATATACCGGTATTACATGTACAAGTACATCACACATAGGTATATTAGAAAGAAAATTTGAAAATGAACTAAATACATGTATAAAGCTGTATAATTATGTTATTTTGAGAAAGTACAATTGTTTTCAACAGCCCTTTAGATTTGATATCGTTAAATTGAGTATAAGCGAGAAAAGATCACCATTACGATTCTACGCGCTATTGAAACTGCGAAACTACTACGATCACTACTACGTTTACAAATGGACTGAAACATAAACTTATTAACTGTATATTTCAATTTTAAAAAGGAGAAGAAATGGTTAGTGTTTTGATTGATCAAGCTTTTAAATATGTGGGCGATTTTTTTTAGTTCTTTATATTAACAGAAATCAACCGTAACAATCGCATAGATCTAAAATATAGCGTGCCTGAAAATTTTATTTATTTATTTTAAATTTCTGTTTCTTTTTCTTTAATTCTCTTACGTAAATAAATAATTATTTTATTTTCTATAAGTTTTATTCTTAAATCCTCCATTTTTCACAGGTAAATACCGCGTGTTAGGCTGTGTAACTGTCCGTGTTGCATCGCGTTGCACCGTGTTGCACCGTGTTTTTTCTTGTTTCAAGGCCGTAACTGAGAACAATAGATCAAAGGTACCGACACTTCCACGCTCAGCGTGGACTTTTAAACACGGTGCCTGGTGTTTTTGTCGGGATACTTGTGAGCTGTACTGTAATTAGGATAGCGATTTGCTTTATTCATGTTTTCTTCCATAAGACTACAATTTATGTTCATTGGGGCAAGAAATAAATATACATTCTTACGAAGCCAAAAATAATCGGATTGAAAATAGAAGGATGTATGTGGAAATATTTTCATTCAAAGTATTATATCAATTGATATTGCAAACTTTTGACAATACAAAGAAATTTGCTATAAAGGTTTAAAATTTTGTTATTTTTCACCTCTATTGGACTCATAATCAGCTCATTCTATCCAGTTTGTTTTATCTGAATTTGTTATCATCGTTAAGTTTTGCAAGAATTTGTTAAGAATTTTACTGAAGACTTCCCAAAACTTCGTTATATCTGAGATTTTGATACATCTGTGTTCGTACTGAACAAGTTTTACTGTACTATTTTTATGTTTATTCTCTATTCATATATATTAAAAGCAATAATATAATCATGTTTATTAAAAATAATACTGTAACGTCTTGTGCAAAGTACACACTTTTTTAGCCAAAATTTGATCAAAAGTGGGGGTTGGGTTGCATTTTATACAAAAGAACAAAATTATAACTTAATTGCAGAGCCTGTTTCTGGATACCAGGGGAATATGACTGCTGATATTGCATGTTGTGCAAGTTGTATGGGTATACACTTAACTTATTTTGTCAAAAATATCTTATTCTTCACTTAATGACCATGTATCAACTTGTATACATGGTAATGATGTCATGTCCATAAAGCATTCTACTTAAATTGTGAAATGCATTGCTTATGTGTTGGAGTGGGGGTGAAGAAGGGCTGATTGAAAAGTTTTAAATCTCATATGTTTTCTCTCTGTGATTGAATGGGAATTTAATGCATATTCAGAAAGATCATAACTAAAGATTTGCACCAAATACTTTAGAATAAGGCTTAAAAGCAAATATGAGACTCCCTAACACATCTTTTTATGTGCTATAGTACTCAGGTGACTGTTAAGGCCTGTGGGCATCTTGTGATAACTTGTATTATTAATTTTAATTTTGTAGACAGTTTGTGTGGAGAAAAATCCAACACTTGGAGGCACTTGTCTTAATGTAGGCTGCATTCCTTCCAAAGCTCTACTAAACAATTCTCATTTTTACCACCTAGCTACTTCAAATGACCTTAAAAACAGAGGCATTGAATGTAAGTGCTCATTTTTTTCTCTTCTGAGCTGAAAGCTCAAGTGAGCTTTTTTGATCACATTTTGTCTGTCGTCTGTCTGTCTGTCCATCTGTCTGTTCGTAAACTTTTTACATTTTCAACATCTCCTCCGGAACCAAGTGGCCAATTCCAACCAAACTTGGCACAAACTTGAAAGCACCCATAGGCAAAGGGGATTTAAAGTTGTGAAAATTAAGGACCATGCCCTTTTTCAAGGGGAGATAATTAGGAATGATTTAAGAAATTTTCAAAAATCTTCTCAAGAACCATTTGGCCAGGAAACTTATGTGGAAGCATCCTCAGGTAGTGTAGATTCAAAATTGTGAAAATCATGACGTTGGGGTAGGGTGGGGCCACAATAGAGGGTCTAATTTTTACATAGGAATTTAAAGAGAAAAATAAATAACATTCTTCTTCTCCTCAAAAACCATTCGGCCAGAAAAGCTGAAATTTATGTGGAAGCATCCTCAGGTACTATAGATTCAAGGTTGTAAAAGTCATGATCTTTGAGGGGGGTAGGGTGGGGCCACATTGAAGGGTCAATTTTCACATAGGAAAATTTTTAAAATTATTCTCAAAAACTCAGATGTTAAAATATGTGGTATTACATGTACTTAAATGCAAGCTTTTGACAGATTATTGATTCGTAATTGTTTGGACTGGGGCCCCTGGTTAATTCTTGGTCCCAACAAGAGGTTAAAAGAATGACTATATAATCATCCTGTTACAAAAGGGACTCAATAGAATATCTGAAGAAAAATTTGAAAATCTTTTTATTCCGGATCAATTCCACTACATTGTCCAGATATTTTGTATTTGACCCATAAAGCTGATTTTATTATGGCTATTGTTGCTCAGGTGAGAAATGTGGCCCATGGGCCTCTTGTTTGACAATCCTCATACATGGCATTTTTATATCACATCCTATATTACCTGGAGGTGGCTGTGTATCAGCCCGAGAGTTGTTGGGCTCGAGTGCTGATATACAGTCACCAAGGGCTAATATTTGATGTGATATTAAGAAATGGCATATCATGAATTTTGTATCGTATAGGAAATATCAAAGAAACAATAAAAAACATCTTGTGATGAACAAATATTGTCAACAACTTGCTTGGCCTCTAGCTAGTAAACCTTCCTGTCAGTTTGTGCCAGCTGTTTAAATAATAAGTCAATAAATTAATATCTCCAAAGTTATGTACTGCAGAATTAAATCCATCAAAATCATTTTCCTCTTCGCTATCACCTTGAAAAAAGTTCTAAACTTTCGCCATTTTGGCTAAAATTCAAAACATTTCTCAGAAGTTTACTGCTCTATAGCCTTTATTTTAAACTCTAGAAAACTCTAGAAACCTTCCGAAAACATCAATTGACAAATCATATTTCATTCCTAACAATAGCCATTGTGTTTTTTTTCAAAGCGAGGCTTATGCCCCAGTCACACATTCACGGATTAAATGCCGGATTAGCTACGGAAGCAATCCGGCATCATTCGTGGCGATATGTATTGACCCGTGGCTTTTCCGTCTGTTATCGTATCCAAACGTAGCAATACTTGTATAGCTGCGACAATTTTTGAACATGTTCAAAATTCCACTACGGATGAAACCACCGTAGTACTTCCTTAGTAAAACTTACTAAACCATTTTAGAGCATAGAAGTCCGTTTCAACTCTGTATAAATCCGTAGTAATTCGTAGTGTTAATTTGTATCCATTCCGTAGTGCATCCGTACTAACTCCGTATCAATTAACGATCATTAGATTTTCCGGTGTCAACCGTGGAAAATACTCCGTAGTAGAACCGTGGAGTTGATCCGTGAATGTGTGACTGGGACATTAACGATAATTAGATTTTCTGGTGTGAACTGTGGAAAATATTCCGTAGTGGAGTTGATCCGTGAATGGGTGACTGGGGCATTAGGGAAACCTTAGATAACTCACTCTCTGAAAAACGACAATAGTTGCGTGTAGCAGTGGCGGACCTGAAATTTAGGCGCAACAATTGTCGGGCGTAGCAGCCTAAGGGTTAATATAACCTTTTCATTTTTTTTTTTTTATTTTCTGTATTATATTCGAATGAATATTAAAGATATGCATCTTAAAATTTAGTGTAACTTCAGTGAAATTTGTGATAGAAAGAAATATGAATGATAAAAACAGTTAAAATTTTGTCAGCGGGGGTCTTAAAATTACTTTGTTATAACCGTGAATTCATTATAGCCGTGTTCATTATATAAGACAACTTTCTATATGTTTATACAGAGGGTTCCACTTAATCTGATAGCGGTTAATCGAATAATTCGGTTAATCTGATATAATATCAAAACACCGAATTATATCTTATATATCCCTTTATATTTTTTCCTGATAATCTGATAGAAAAAAATTTCATTTTCGTTTAATCTGATAGGATTGTGACCATGAAATAATGATTTCCCACTCTCTTACACCTGTATATTCCTGTGTTTAATTGGTTGACACCTCTTTTGTGTACACAGTAACTCTTTACAGGGCATTAGTTACACTTCAACGCACACGGGTGGCTCCCTTCTTTGTAAGATGAAAGCTACCGACATCGATAGTTGTTACGGATGACTGCACACAGGACTGACCTTACTTGTGTACACATTTTATTGTTTGTTTATGTACCAATTGCATGTGTTAATTTCATGCTGGGCTTGCACCATTAAGAATTATTTAAACATGTAATTTCTGAATAAAAAGTGACTGGCTTTGGAACATGAGACATCGAGGAAATTCTGATTATTTTCAATTTTACATCAGGGTAGAAAACTTAACAAATAAAATTCAAATAATTTTTCATCATGCATAATTAATTATTTAAGAGCATTTTATATAACAGAAAAAGAATTAAAATAAATTTTCCTGGTGAAAAGAGAGATTGTTCAGCGATTTCCTCTTATTACTTCCTATCAAAATGGCGGCCACTTTTTAACCAACGTAATGAAGAGAAACATTTTCTTTTGAGCATTTACAAACAAAATAAAGACTAAAATGCTATTTCATTGCTAATGCAAGGTAAATTATTTCATTTTAAACTATTGACATACAGATTGTATCTTTTCATTGATAAATTATGTCTTGAAACAAGTTATATATTATTATATACCAAAATCAAAGACCACAAAAACGCTAAATCGGTTAATCTAATAATCGGTTAATCTGATAATTTTTCTCTGACAAATTGACTATCAGGTTAAGCGGAACCCTCTGTATAAGAATTTTGCCTGGACATGAATAAAAATTCGTTATAGCCATAAATTCGCTATATCCGTGTTCATTATATTCGAGTTTTGCTATATTATGTACACCATTCATTTATGTAAGATGAAAGTGATATTTTAAAGCAATTATATACAGATTTTATATATACAGGTAACTCTCGGTAGCTCAAAGTCCATGGGACCGAGGAAAAACTTCAAGGTATCAAGAGTTCGAGTTTTAAAGAGTTGGGAATTATGCATCATATTAAAATTATGCTCATTACTACAGGACTTCGAGATGACAAATCGTAAATTAGATAACTGAATATCACACATTGTTCCCACTGTACGGCCTTCACCAGCTGAAAGAACTTGTTCAGCAATAATCATTATAATGACAATGATGCTGATATACATAATTTCTACAGTTTTATAATTCTAAAATTTTGACCATGGCTCAAAATTATCGTTTCGTCTCAATTAATTTTTCATTTTCACTGCGTCTCCAAATTATCGTAAAACAGTCGGTGTTCTTCATAGATTAGGTATCGGTATGGTCAAACATCAAACAATTATCACCTTGCAGGACAAGTGTCACCTGAATAAACAACCCGTGACATGGGTCCCGCGTCTAACGCCTTGAACCATTTAAATGAACAAGTAGGTGTTAATTAGTTAACGCTTGGATATACACAGCCACTTCGAGGTATCGAGAGTAAAAAACTAAAGATTATGAATAACGCCTTGAACCATTTAAATGAACAAGTAGGTGTTAATTAGGTAACGCTTGGATATACACAGCCACTTAGAGGTATCGAGAGTAAAAAACTAAAGATTATGAATAACGGGACTGCAGTTTGACTTCGAGGGATCAAGGGTTTCGAGGGATCAAGAGTTCGAGAAATCAAGAGTAAATTTGCTTAGTTATATAGGGAAAGAAATCGGGACCCTAGACTCACTTCGAGCGATCAAGAACTTCGAGTGATCGAAGTTCGAGCCATCGAGAGTTACCTGTACCCTTTTTAATGATGATTTTGCTTTGTATGTGTATGATAATAGGCATTGCAGTAGTTTTCCTGGTCCATTAAGCCATATATCTTTGCCAAAATGATAAACAAAATAAAATTTGTTTACAAAACAAACTTTACATAAAAGCGTACCGCATTATTTCGCCCAATATTATGATTTGCCCCCAATGTCATGGAGGGTAGGATTGTATTATGACTCTGACATTCGCTAAAATAAAATAAAATGTTTTAGCAGATCGAAATAAACCCATGTACATTTTTTTTCACGTTTGTTTTGTTTACAATAGATAAATAATATGCTGGTTGAATCAACCCAATCAATCAGGGGACTAAACCAAACGGTTCCCTTTTCTAAACATGCACATGATGCATTTGCCTTTTTTTTGTGTTTCAATAAAGAAATTATTTTATTTACTTCGAATTTTTCTATCTTTAAAAGGAGACCGATTCTGTTGGTGTAAGTCTATAACTTTCTAAGATAATTGGTTTGTATGGAAAATTATTTGATACTGTTATAGCAAAAAAATTGGACCAAGCAGCTTTAATAAACATATTATTATGTGAGCCATAATTACTTCAATAATTTCAGTTGATGGCATTCGTCTTAATCTTCAAAAATCAATGGCAACAAAAGAAAAAGCTGTGAAAGGACTAACAGGAGGCATCGCACATCTTTTCAAACAAAACAAAGTGAGTGATCTGAATTCAATAAAACAATATCTAGTACACCCCTATTCTCTAAAAGAAAGAGTTTAATTACAATTTTCTGCTCAAAAAGTGGAGCAGAAAATTGAATAGTCCAGATTGTCAGTTGATGCATATTATTGATAAAACTAAGGATACATTATTTTCAAAGTTGGTCACAAGGGTATACTTTTTTATTTTATGCTTTGATTTTGTGCATTGTAAAATCTTGGAATATATTAGAAATGTTATCCAGTTTTACAATTTATTAGAAGAGTATATATATATCAAGGCCCCTTGGCCTCTTGTTTTTTGTTTACAAAACCGAAACCTATTGTGTTGATTATAAGTCGTATGAAAATTTAGTGATATCCTGAGTTTTTTGAGTTATATACAGGAATGCAGTTTTCATAACGGCTATTTAATGTTGTGTTTTTTTATACATGTACCATATTAGTTCTAGTAAACATCCCTGCCCTTCTAAGCACCCCCACAGACTTTATCAATTGTTTGAAAATAAGGTCCCATAACAAAGTTTTTAGTTCTCATTATGTGTTGCTGGTCTTAAAAAAAGTCATAACACATAGCACTTTTAGTTCCCCTATATCTAAATCATCCAGTATTTTGTATTTTCTTGTGATAGTACACTGTAATGTTCCCCCAGAGAGGTATCAAAAGTCTGTCATTTCAAAAGTTAAATTTATTAATCCAAACACAACAGAAAATAAGTTAAGTTCCTAATTTATTCAATACTAGTAAAACATTTAACAATAATATGCCTTGAGGGCTCTTGCAGCTTGTACAGTGATAACCAATGTCAATCTCCCAGCATCAGAACCAAATACTAGTTACATAACTGTTACATTTGGTATACTCTAAGAATCTGCAGGCCAAGGGCAATTCGCTGGTGTGAAAACATGTTCATTACAACCTATCTGAAGGCTGAGGGCAAGAAATACTTGCCTAAGCTAGTACATAACATGTTCACTAGGACCTGAATACATAAGGAATAGAGTACACAACTGGCATATCTTATCTTGGGAAGGATAGACCATATGCTTCCAATCATACAACAAGCATCTGATCCTAATGCTGAGCGATTTACTTCCCACTGTTGGGAGGAAGTAATAAGATATATATAAGTATATTATTACTTAATAGCCAAAATATGCAGATGGTACAGCCTCATAGCCAAAATATGCAGATTGTACAGCTGCATAGTCCCCAAGTATGGGAGATGTAAATGTGAAATGCGATTGAGCACAGACTTCAATTAATGATGGAACTAGACATGTCTTTATACTAAAAAAAATATAGACTGAGATAAAGGTAAACTAATTCAGGTATTGTTCTTTACATTGTAAGCAATGTACCAATGTACCAAGCTTATTATTAAGGAGATATACCAAAACAAGAGTAAAAATGCTAATCAAGATCAGTTGTCTGCTGTCTAACACAAGATGATCAGAGACATTTCCTGCATTTCCTCTGTACAATGACTACTTCTATATAGCTACACTAATTTGTGCCTCTCTAACTGCATTAGTTGGTGTTCTTATATATCGAGTATAACAATCGGATGACCACCTGCCTAACATTTTAATGAGATGGTCTTCTATCCGAGCTGCTGCAGCAGATGTACAGACACGTGCCATAAGTATTCGGTCAACATGGTGGCTTGTTTACGCTTGAAAACGAAAGTATTAATTTTCAAGCATTCGCTGTAATGAAATAAAGTATTAAAAACATAAATAATGTTAAACTTACTTTTTAATACTTCGTAAGATGTCCCTTGAGCCTGATTACATTTAATATTCTGTTTGGTATGGACTTGTAGAGGTTCTGAACATAGTCAGGTGTGATGCTGGTCCAAATGCCTTGAATTTCCTCCACGAGATCGTCCTTAGATTTAATAAACGAAATGCGTGTCTGAAGCTTTCTTTTTATCAGTAACCACAGATTCTCTATAATGTTAATATCTGGCGACTGTGCAGGCCAACTTAAGCAGTTTATGCCATTCCGAGCAATGTATTCTTGAGTAGACCTGGCCCGGTGAACGGGAGCATTGTCGTCCTGAAAGAAATATCCACCCCTCGGGAAATGTCGAGCTATCACTGGCCACAGGTTCTCTTCCAGAATGTCCTGATACTTTTCAGCATTAATGTTTCCATTTACCGGTGTAATCGTCCCAACACCATTCCAAGAAATGCAACCCCATATCATTACTTCGTACCTGGGTTGCGATGCCCGGGGTTGAACAAGGTCGGGTCTCCAGCCTTCGTTTCTCTTGCGCCAGATATGAACTCGCTGGTCATGTCCAATCATTATTTTGCTCTCATCAGAAAATATCACTTTATTTCAGTTATTTTGAACTGTCCATTGCCTTTTTTCTCTACACCATGCAAGTCTTTTTCGACGGTTAACCTCCTTCACAACGAGTTTCTTCTTACTAACACACCTTCTATACTCATGTTTATGCAAATGACGCTGAATAGTCCGCTTACTTACAGTTTCAGTCTTGCTTTCATTATACTTTGATGTAATGTCACTCAGTGATTCCCGACGATGCGTTTTCACGAGCCTTTCCAAACCACGGTAATCCCTTTCTTTCATTTTCGCTGGTCGCCCACTTCTTGGTTTGTTTTCTACGGACCCTGTGTCAAAAAACTTCCTAGCCACATCGATAACTGTTGATTTGGGAATGTTCAACATATCACTAACCTTGTGACGGGAATGGCCATTCCGTATCAAATCTATAATGACATTTTTCACCTCCATCCCAAGCTCTCGACCTTTTCTACCCATATTTTTGAATTCGTAATTCTGACAACTTACGCTAAACAGCAGACGACAACAAAGTACCACCTGATACATCATGTGATTAAAAATCTAAATTTAGAACACTTCGTCACCAATGACGCGTATTACGAAAAACCCGAGATTCAAAATATGTACTTTCGTTTTCAAGCGTAAACAAGCTGCCATGTTGACCGAATACTTATGGCACGTGTCTGTAGCTGCCCCAATATGAAATGAGTGCATGACCACTATATTTAGCAGAATCAAACCCCAGACTTTGCATGATATGTTGCAGGTGTTCAATTAAGTATGATCTTGTTACAGGAAGATTATCTTCTTTCATGAAAAAAGGAAATATTGTCTAACCTTCATGTATCTGCACAAAGATTTAACTGGGCAAACATTTGTCATTCCAATATAATACAATGTTTGATCCATTTTTTTAAAGAATATTGTAATACATCCCTTGTGCAATTGTTCATCTTCACTACTTTAAAAGTTTTTTGACTGAAAGACTTTCAACCTAGAAAATAGATAGATAATTTTGAGAAGAAGTGAATAATACCCACAATGACCAATTTTTGTATTGTATTTTGTATTAGGTTAATTTTCTTCTGGAAAAATATTGTTTAAGCCATAAAATGAGAATCTTACTCACACAGCCTGTAAACTTGGACTGTAGAAAGATGAGATGAAATGAAGCTAAATCCCACCAAAATTGTTGACCATGATTTTTACTTTACGTCAAATTAGAAAATAGCCATTATCATTCTTAGCTCACCAAGTCGAAGTCAAGGGAAGCTTATGCATGATCATTTCCTGTGTATAGTGATTAACAAACCCGGGGTAAAAAGCGACATGCCCTGGGGGTTTTCAACCTGTTCAGGACAAAAGAAAAACTCTAAATTGTGTGTTGTTTCATCTAACCGTAGAACACCACCCCTTTGCTATCTTACAGAAGTGGCTTCTTCATTATTATGAGTGTCGTCAATCCAGATATTCTCTGTTTTTAATTGTTATATGAGAGAGAGAAAGAATGTGTTTTAGGCATACTTTTACGTACATTCACTGTAATTTGCCGAATATAATATGCAGTTGTGTATAATACACGATTCCCCCACTTTGGGTCTGAAAACTCGTGAAAAAACGTAGATCGGGTGTATAATACACACCAAGACTTTTGATCAAAATGTCATGTTAATAGAGGGAAAAGGGCAAAATTTTGATCCTCGATGTAACGTTTCTAACGCAGATTTTTTTAAAGTCTTGACTGTCTATAGTTACTTAACAATAATTGTCAAACAGCTCGAAGGGGTGACCGTGCTATCACAGACAACAGGGTAAAACTCTATGTGTTACATTTCTTTGCCCTGATGATACTTTGTATGTCCGAGATAATTAGCATTGAATAAGTGGCACATCCACATGTGTACAAAAATGGCTTCGGTAGGGCTGCAGAGGTGTTCAAAATGAATGTGAAATGAATCTTCAAGATGAGTTGTTTTATTTTAATTTATTGGAAAAACACATTGATCTATTGCACAGGTCTATTAATAACATCTGTAATGGCGTCGTACGTGGAGATAGTGAATGCACAGCACAGATTGTGGAATAAACAGTATATAGTAATTTTAAATGGCCATTTTAATACAATTTATCTATTGACGGATTAAGAGCAAAAAATTTTCTGCTAAATACTCCCTAAAAATAATTTTCAATTGCTTAAAAAATGCCGTAAACAACCAGAAGTAGCATTTCCATATAAAGGCTATGTACTTAACGACGATAGCCAATGTTTTACCTGTTTAAAAAAGTAAAATTCCATTGAGGTATATATTACACACCCCTTTCTCGCAAAGAATTTTTCTAGAAAGAAAGTGTGTATTTGGCAAATTACGGTAATATAACATATTCATAAAATTAGTATTCATAAAAGAATATGGTACATTGTGATAGAATCCAACATGCAGTTTCAGTCTGAGTCCACGTGCTAAACCTGTCAATTTAATCAGCTTGTGAGCTGCACCACGTGCTCCTTCCATGATAAAGGAAAACAGTTTCCTTCTATTAGTTTTCATTTCAAGTTAAGAAAAAAAGAAATATGTCTACCAATAAAGTATTTTACACTTTTATGATTTTAATTTAATGCTTGATATACTGTGCTTGTAAAGTTTAATTTGTATGCTACGTTGTTTAAGGTGGATCTCTACACCAAATAAGTGTAGGAGTATTCAACAATAATAGACCTCAAAGTACAATACTTTATTTTCTAAAGAATTTTAAAATATCAGTCTGGTTTCAGATAACCCCTTATTTGTCAAATTTTTAAACATTTCTGTTTTAAAATTCTTATGAAAGTGAAATATTATAAAGTTTTGAAATGAAAAACAAAATAATCATGAATGAAGTTTGTATGATTTTTATTGGAATCCACATAAATATGAAACTAAAATATAAAAAAAAATCTTTTATGGCAAACTGCTGGACGAAATCCCACAAAAACCTGAAAATATATACAATATACGTTGCATAATGAGATGAAGAAAAGAAATTGAATGAAATTGAAAAATTAAAAGAAATACTGAATTATTGCAAAAATCTTGGTATGAAAGATCCTGTTTAAGAGTTGTCTTTCTTTATTTTACATGGTCTCAAATATCTTGGGATCAATTTTTTATTTAATAAAAATCACGAAGAAAAATTAAATAAGGAACAAGTCTATGCTAAATATGAAGATATAAGGTTAATAGTGCTTATGATAATGTTTGAATCTAAAAAATTATATTTTTGATGAATGCATTATATATATTTAACTCTTTAAAACAAAATGTTAGTAGTTAAATTGCCTTTTAATTTTTATATACAATAGCAATTATAAACAACAACCATACGCATATTTAAAATACATACATTAGATGTCCGTAGTGATACACATGTACGTGTGGTAATGAAAAACATGCTTCTTTTCAGAATTCTGTCGTTCCCTCATTTGACTTGCAAATCCGGGCTTCCATTGTTATTGCTACCTAGCTATATCTATTTTAATTAAAATACATTAGTTTAATGTAAAACTTTCGATGCAAGTCTTTTATAGCTAATGCTTTACATTTGGGAAGTTAGGATCAATTCAAGAAATCGTACTACGGTGCATTAGTTTTATATTCATTATACATATATAGTTTACGTGAAAATATTATACCTGCTTACCTTTATCGATAATCCATCACATATGTATGATTGTATGTTGCAGATGACATGACAAAAATGTATTGCCAATAGCAGGGAAACAGTATATTATTTAGATTCCAGGCTTTTCCGTACAAAACAGCTGATAATCAATGTTAGTTGAAAGCTTAAACCACAAAGAAAATTGACATATTTTCGAAGCGTTTTGGTGATTTCATTCCTATCTCATCTTCCTCGTTAGAAGAGTTCAATTAAACGGTGTATTGCTATTTTGTACCACGACATAATTTTATCAATCCGGAACAAAATGGCGTTTCAAACGGATGTCAGACATGTTGTGACTTCCACCTTAAACAGAAAACTCTCTCTCTTTCTCTCTCTCGTGTTTAGTTTAATATATTGAAATTTGTGTTTTTTAGCAGAATCTTAAACATGTTTAACAGTTTAAGAACACAGTAAAATGAAACAATTATTTATTTTTATGGTCAGTGAAATTGTTTGATATACGGATAGAATTTCTGATGGTCACTCATTACACAGATTATCCACCTGCCTCATACCTAATATGTATTCTGTGTGTCCAAGCGTAGAGTGATTTCCTGTCAGTGCGATGGTTTCACATCTTTGTGTAAATCAATTGGGACTAAAGTCAAATGCAGTTAAATTTGAAAAAGAATGCATTTTAAACAATAAAAATGCATTCTTTGGTGATTCATGCAGGATATAAAGGTGGCGACATTGCAGAAAAAGTACATAATTCGATAATGCAATTTTTTCTGCAATGATTGCTACTTTCAGAACCCGCATGAATCACCAAAAAAAAGCATTTTATTGTTTATATTTACATCTTTCTTTTAACAAATTAATAAATTGATTGTGAAAAGGAAGTAAAATTACTGTTAATGTACATTAGTACGTTAGCTAAAAGAAACAGCCAAATCAACTTCTATGGGAACTGGAGTCTGACATTATCATGATTATTTCGTGCAGTCTGTGATTTTTCTTAGGTCGCTGTAGGTTTCGACTAATCAATAAAAGGGGTAGGTAGATTTCAGTCCTGTCAGTTTCTTCAGCCGTTCTATAGAGTATGAACTAACTATAAGTTTCTGTAAGGAATAGAGGGAATAATACTCGGTAGATGTAAATATAATAAAACATTGAAAGGGGGGGGCTACGAAAAACATTCGCAACTGATACTATATATTTGTAGTAGCTTCATATTCAACATCCATAATATTATATCAATATCATTTAGTATTTTAAGGGTAAAGTAAAATTTTCATATTATGCTGCTGATCGTATGATATAAATGTAGCATTGTGTTTGTTGTGGACTAGGTTAATTGTATTGAGCATCGAGAGAAATGCTACAAATTGATAAGGATTAAAAACATATTTGGAGTTGGAAATGTTTAAAATCATTAAAAATAAAAAAATAAAAAATTTCATGGTTCTTTCCCTCTCCTACATGTAGATTAAATTAAGAAAATGATGAAAATATCTTTGAAATATTACCAGTAGCTATATCCACAGTTACATGAAAATTGTTACGGGTGCAGATCGATGATTCTTTAATTAAAATTTCTCTAAAATAATTCATAAAGAGTTTTGAAAACATGCATTAAATTCTTTTTTTTAATCTCAAGGTCAAATTAAGAAATCAAATTTTGTCCAGACCATATACTTCATACCCTTTGACTGAAAGACTTCAAACTTTAAAAATAAATAGATGATATTAAAGAAAAGTGAAATCTACCATTGATTATGTACATTTTTCATTTGATAACATGTATTTGGTTTGGAGAGAACAGGAAGTTTTCATTATGCATTTAAATGTTTTAATTCAGTATCTTTTGTCTTGTATGGACTTACATAAGTTGTAATAAAAATGTTCAAAATAGAGGCAATGGAAGTGATTTCTGCAAACATTTAAGACTCAGAAAACAGTCTGTGCTGATGTAGCACTATTTCTGATGTGTTTGTTTACATCAGTGGGTTTGTGTTACATCTAAATTAAAATCACAAAATTCAGAGCTATAAGCTGGTAGCATTTTTATCTGATAGTGAGTTTTTACTCTGATTTATCTGTAATTCAAAGGCAAATTTAAAAAATTGTTAAAGATTTAAAAAAAAATTTTAAAAAATTGTTTGTTATGACCATAATGAAAGCAAAAGTAAAAATATTCTCTTTTTAACAGGTCACAAGGATAGATGGATTTGGAAAAATTACAGGCCCAAATGAAGTGACAGTTTCAAAGGCAGATGGAAGTCAGGAAAAAATTTCCACCAAAAATATCTTAATTGCTACCGGTTCTGAAGTTACTCCATTTCCTGGTATAGAGGTAGCAAAATGTTTCTATCAATTTAGTTGAATAAATGTTATCACCTTTAAAGCATCGTCGGAACCTACGGGTTTTCTGTCTGTAGTGTACGGATAGAAAACTCGTGGGTTCCGACGATGCCTTTAAAGTTGTAAAAACATTGCTGTACCTAAGGAACATTAAGATTTAATAAGGAGTGCTACTTTTTTTCTGTTGATTGGAAATCTTACTTGAAAATAGATACAGGTGACTCTTGATAAAACTCAAAATTCGAGGGACCTTGATTAATCTTCGAGAGATCAAAATTTCGCGAGATTGAAACTTAATACCGGTAGATAACCAGAATATTTTGTTTCGAATATTTTAGTTTAAAAATTATTGTACCTGGAAGTTTGCATTCATAACATAGGAGAATAGTCTAACATGGTTTTGTTTGCATATTCAGCTACTTTACTAGATTTTAACAATACAGAACTTAGTTTTGAGTAGATAAAGAGCTTTTTACAGTTTAGATTTTAAAAGTATTTCATATTTACTTAATCACATTGAATATTTCAAATTAAGAGCTGTCAAGTTTACCAGTAATTTCACAAGTAAGTTGTTGTAATTGATCATTTACAGTTAACTATCAAGCCTTTAAAGGAAACAAAGTGTCACTTATGTAATCAACCAATTATCACCACCACACTATATATACCATATTTTTCAAAAATTAGGTTGATCCCGTTTTTAGGGCGAGAGAGCCCGTTTTTAGAAGAAAAAAAAGTATAAATAGGTTGATTTCTAAGAATTGGTGAAAATTTACTGCTAGTTTGAATGAATAAAAGTAGCTGTGTTTTAAATCAATAATGTTTAATATCATAGTAGCTTTTTTATCTTAAAGGTTAACAGTTTGAAAAGGAGGTTAATAAAATGCATTATTTAAAAAAACCTCGGTACAGTTTCAAAGTGATTATTAAAAATATCACAAGGAATTGAGATTTAACATTTATTCACAAAAATGCCCATGAACTGAGAATCTATGAAGAGTTACCTGATTAAACTTTCACAAGGGTAACTGTGACATCATAAACAGTGCATTTTCCCGTAATTTTCATAAAACTGAGCAGAAGATACCAATTCTTCAGTGGTTTTTTAAATAGAAAACTATGTCCACAGCTGTCACCCATGATGAAACTCACATTATAACTTTATCATGTGATATCACATAAAATATATTAATTTCATTGTGGGGGACGGCTGCAGACACATTACTACAAGAAAATGGGCCATATTTCATCATTTTTGACGAAATCTTAGAAATATGCAAAAATTCGAAGTCATTTATTGAAACAAGATAAAAGTGTATAACTTGGTACTTTATATACACATATATTAAAGATGGTATATGTGTATTATGAGATTTAAACAACTTCTGAATTTTAGGGCAAATATTAAAAGAAACTGTACCTTATTCTTTACACATCGTAATGAAATGCCTGAATATGCACCATGATTTTTAACCCATTTTATTCAGTACGTTTCTTATAGATTGTATTTGTTAAAGGTGATCAAGTTCTTTTCCCTGTCATGTGGTCAAACTGGTGCCAGCTGGGTGATAGTAACCTAGCCCGGAGGCATGAATAGCACATGCAAACTTGTGTCTTTTTCATCATGGTTATTAGAGTCTGAAGTAACATATTAATTAGTTAACCAGGGTAAGGCGGGTTTTTATTTCATCAGCTTATGTTACCGGCCATCTATCGTCATTGTAATTATTCGTCAAGACTTTTAGTCAGTCTATATAACTTTTAAACTATTACTCAGGTATCGTACCGCATGAATTAAACAATGTTTACGTAATCTTGGTAATCGTGTGACTTTTTACTGCGTATATACATATGGATCAACCTCTGAACTTATCAAATCCTGTGGGAAGAGCTCGACTGTGTTTAAACAAGTACATTGATTATTTCACAGACTGAATTCAGACACTCATATACTACCGTATTTTAGGGAATTTAGGTCGATCCTGTTTATAGGGCGAAGGAACCCGTTTTTAGCAAAAAATAAAAAAAAAGTATAAATAGGTCGACTTCGATGAATTGGTCGAAAAACTACCACTAGATTAAATGAATAAATGGTTTAAACCAATATCGTTATCATAGTAGCCTTTTATCTTATTTTTCAGTTTAAACAAAAGGGAAATAAAATGCATTCCATAAATTTACACATCGTAAGAAAATGTCTGAAATTGCAACAACATTTTTTTAAATCAATTTATTCAGTACGGCCAGATTAATAGTTAAGATCGTTTGTTTAAATGTGTACTAACTGCATGGTGTTAACCGGGGGAGAGTAACCTAGCCTGGGGGCATGAATACGGTAGCACATGCAACCTTGTGTTGTTGGTTGAGTTTAAAACATTAATTAGTTCGCCGGAGATTCATTTCACCCGCTTATGTTACCGCTATAAATGTTACAGTTCATCTATCGTCATTGTAATTATTCCTCAAGATTTTTTTATATATCCTACCGTATGGCTTAAACAATGTGTACATAATCATGATAATTGTTCACACCTCTGTGTGACTTTTTACTGTGTATACAACACATGGGTCAAACTCGGATCTTATCGCGCGAAATCCATTTCCTGTTTATCGTAACCACACGATCAAAATGCATGACAGCATCATGTAATAAAGATCGAAAGATGATTCAGTCTGAACGATAGAAGTAAGAAATGTAAGAAGAAATAAATTTATTTACATTTAATTTGTTTTGATAAGTTACTACAAAATATTGATAAAAATTCATACGATTTTTAAACAGAATCCAAGCGGTATTATAGTGAACTCTCATGATTTTATTGGAGGTTTGAATGAATTTTTGCAAAATTTCACATCAAATTAAAAAAAAAAAACATAAATAGGGCGAAGCGATGAATAGGGCGAGGTCCACGTCCCAGAGAAAAAAAGTATCGACCTAAATTCCGAAAAGTATGGTAAGTTTTGGTATCAATTGGAAATAAACACACAAATCTTAGATAACAAGATTTTATTTTCAAGCATAAGTTTAAAGCAATAAATAATAATAAATAATTAGTACAACATTAACAAAGTCTTGTTCTTTGTGTACACATATGAAGTTCACATTTTAACACACAGTCACATCAGGTTAAAATTCACAATCACTGTTCAATGTTCACGCACACCTCATGTCTGCATCGGAATCTAAGCCCTTGAAGTCTGAACCCTCACTGTCACTATGGAATAAGACAGCTAGTGATAACAGCAGGTCATCAGTTGATGCAGCCAATGGAGCTTCTTCATCTTCTAGCAATTGAACCTTGACGATCGATTTACGAACCTACTGATGATGGCGGAGGGAGGGATTGCCATCCACGCATCTGGAATCTGTGGCTTTGAGGCAGTCTTTTGTGATGTCTCAATATGTGTAGCATGGAGTCGAGTACTAGTAGGCATTTGGACTGTCTAAAGAAGCCGCTGGGCCTCTTCACATAGCAGGAGGACAGCCACAGATTCATGACATCATTTTGATGGTTGATGATCCCGTTGGGCAGCTTATCTTTAAGGGTGTCTTTCTCTTGAAGATGATTAGGGGTGGCAGCTTCTTCCAGATGGCAGTGCACGGTAGGACTATTGTAAAACTTGACTTTTCATGACCCGTACAGATGGTAACACTACTGGAACCCTGCACAGTTCTGCTCATCAGTGTGTCAAACATCAATGGGACTTCTCCATGTTGAGGATGCAGTCGCTGTTGATGTTGTACTTCTTCAGCTGGTCCATGACAAAGGTACGGAAGGACTCTATCTTCCCTTGGTGGTCTGCAGGCAGCTGCTGGGCTATTGTCATTCTCTGATGCATAGACAGGATTTCCTCTTCATAAATTAAATTTAAGTGTGTTAAATTATAGTTTATAAACAATTTTTAATTAATCTGTGTACCTGTGTATATTCTGTATTTGTTTGCATTATTTCCTTTATTATATTTCTATTTTGTGTTTTAACACTTATAGCTGCGTGGATCATATTACATGCTTAGCCTGTTGTTGGGCAGTATTTCTATTTATAAATTTGGTCAGTGTTATCATATTACTAATTACATGCATTAGATAAGAGTAATAAGGGGAATTGATACCTACAGGGGGGAGTCTGGTAGTTATGTTCATTGTTTAGAAGAAGACGCTATTGTGAAGACGCTCGATTAAGAAGCTATTATTTTCATTCAAAATCTACTCCTACCTTTACTATTCGTACTGGTGTGCTTTTATGGATTAATGCAGTAAGTGCGTATTTGCCGAGATACATAACTACGTAACCTTTGAGATACTTTGTGAACTGAAATTTGTGCTTACAAGAAGTAATGGGACCTAAGCGAGCGTCCCGACCTGCGCCATACAATCCAGACTTGCCAGTGAATTGGACGGCAGCAAGATTGAAAGAAGTTTTGGATTCACGCGGAATCACATACTCTTCTAACGCACGAAGATCGGCGTTAGTTCATTTGTACACAGAGAGTGAATTCCCAGGCTCTATAAATAGAACTGCGAATGATAGTGCGCGCTCCCAGGATCCTTCACACCACCTAACATCACGAGTGAACTCGTTGCAAGCAACCGCTATAAATCCATTGTCGACTGCAAGGAATAATGATGAACCGGGAAGCGAAACTCCGGCGAATTCAACTACAACCAGCAGGAATCCCGAGTCTTCATTCACACTGGACACGGCCTTTGCCCGTATTTCCGCGGCAGCTGCAGGATCGCCAACACAGGGCCCAGAATTGAAGATGACGAGATTCGGATTTGCAGCGGAATCTCTCCCCCTGGTTGAGACGATCTCTCCTCAACTGCGCCAGCAGATTACCTCAGGTAAAGATGTCAATTTAGCATCTTTGTTAATACCATATTTCTCTCCCCCTGACGAAAAAGATGACAACAAGAAGCCAGACAAACGACTGCAGAAGTCGTTAAACATCGGCGAGTTCATTCAAGCTTTCGGAATTTACAAAAACATAATGTGTCAAGCGTATCCCCAAAGAAGGCAGGAGTAAGATTTATACGAAAGGGACATCATTGACATGGCTACCCGCTACCCAGGCAATCGGTTCTATGAATATCATCGGCAATTTAGTCTTATGGCCGCTTCACATCTTAAGTATAATAACATTCTCATTGACTGGTCTGTGCGGAACAACACTTTATTTTGTAATTTGTTTGCGAATGCCAGACCGCAGTCATGCGCAACCTGCAACAGTACGCTGCACTCCACAGGCTTTTGCCCCGTTACCGACAAAGTTAGGGATAAGAGAAATGGGGACATGGATTTCTATGGACGTTGGAGAGAATTTCATGAAGGTAGAGAAATTTGTAACAATTTCAATGGCTTCAGAGGCTGTCACATACCTAGATGCAAGAATGCCCACATCTGCATCAGTTGCAGAGGAGACCACTCTATACACCACAATTGCAGCCCAGGCTATTGCTGTTAGGGAAGGAATGAGTAGCCCCCAAGCGCCAAACTATTTACATATGTATTTTTTGGTGTTTACAAATATATGTTTATTATTGTTTTATGTATGATTGAATTTCGGTTTGCAGTGTTTGTTTATTTAGCTATACTAGATGTTTGGGTATAATACCCAATAAAATTTTTTGCTTCCTCTCAACTCTTGTTAATTGTTTATAAAATCTAAAGCACCAGGAAGGGGTTGCAGTGAAGTTGTCAATGTTGAGGGTCTTTTCATCTCGACTGCTTTGAGGTGAATCTGGACTGTTGAAACTGCTCTGCACGCTGCCCTCTACTCCAGTATGAAGTCCTCAAGCTTGTCTTCTAATTCAGGCCAGAAGGCAGTGCGGCCGCGGAAGGCTTTTTTTGTCTTTTTGGTCTGGCGCAGGACATCTTTCTGCTTTCTCCATCCCTGTATAACTTTCTCGCTCACTCCAAATTTCCGCTGGGCTGCCATGTTTCCACCATTGTTTTCTGCATAGGTGATTACTTCTAACTCCCCCCCCCCCCTTTTTAAAGGCTTCATCGGATTGAAATTACGCACTGTTAAAACATCGTTTGAAAACAAAACAATTTTTGATTGAACGCTTTTGTTTTATAATCATATCGCCGATTGATTTGCTTAAAACAATTTGTCACCCTACCTCTGACTGCAGGGGTAAACAATTTGTAAACAAACATTTCATTGCAATTTATTTTCAATAATTTATTGATTTAATTTATTGATTGGAAAACATTTTCAATCCTACAATTTATTATAAATAGATAAAAATTCAGTAAACAAAAACGTTGACAAACTTTATCATTGTTATTACCGTAATACCCTCAGGAATTAATCATACATGTATTTCCTGTTTTTGGTCATTGTGTTAACAAATATACAAGTATACCTGGTTTAGATTTCGAATTTAGTAAAAAAACCCTGAAAATTCTAAGATGAAAAAAAAAATCAAGTTTATTCCCTAATAACATTTTGTATGGTTCTCATTTTACTTTTACCACCCGACATTGATTTTACATTAAAGTTTTTGGAGCAGGTGCCCTTTGATGACTACTTGTATATCTTATTTACTACTGGTCCTAACTTTACCAAACTTGCATGGGTGGTGCATCTTGTGATACACAATGCAATTTTTTTGGAGCAGGTGCCCTTTGGTAGACAATCCTTAATTATTATTGGTTTATAGGTTAATTGGTTAATCTATTGATAAATATTGTATCATACAATACAGTATGAAATTTACATATAATATGATACATTATTGTAACATATGATATTATGCGATATTGTGTCAGACCACACATTACTTTACAATATTAATAAAGACCAATAACTATGACTTTCATATAATAAAGGTGATACCTTATCTTGGTGAGCTCTGTAATCTTTGATTACCTGTGTTTAACTTCTTGAAAACTACAAGCCAATTACAGGTAAATGTCGGTATCTCGAACATGTGATATCTCGAATACCCCGCTTATGTCGAAGTCGGCCACCGGTCCCGGCCGTTTTCCCTATATATATGATTTAAAAAATTACTAATCTCCCGAATACGGTTATCTCGAATACCCCGTTTATGTCGAAGTATGTTTACGGTCCCAATAACATTTTACCTGGTTATCTTGAAGTGAAGTCGATTTTCCTGTCTGCTAATTGCACCTCGCATGTCGTTTCCTTGTTATTCCTGTCCGCGGCAGACTGATAGTCGATTAACTCCACGCTTAGCCAGTGCAGCTATTGATGACACGGTAATTGTTATAACAGCTTGGGTATATACTCCGGTGATTGATAAAACAAACAAGTTCACAGCTCCCAAAAGTAAGCACCCCTAACATTACCGATAATATGAATAATGATACATGCTACTCATAAAGCAAACAAGTTCACAGCCACTCAAATACCAAATAAGCGCAGTGTAAATTATCATTATTATGTTTAATAACACAAGCCATATAATCAATATCGATGCATGATCAAAGTGAACTTCTACTAAACGAATAATATACCAAAAATCTATCTAATAACACACACTAAATCATGCTAAATTACCAATGCGCTGATTTAAATCTAATGAATTTTATTTTTAATGTGAGCAAAAATCAAACAATTAACAAATTTGTCTCTGGCTATAAAAGAAGGTACAGAATTCTGTACATCTTTCAACAACATGTCTCAACACAGCACAGACAAGCTCCCCACTCCCGGGCTGAAGCAAAAGACCCACACCATTGAAACAAAGTTTCAAGCCATTGCCAATGTCGAAAGAGGTATAGAAAGTAAAGCGGCCATCGCCAATAAATACGAGATCCCCCCCCCCCCAACACCCAGTCAATGTGGATAAAGAATGCCCAAAAGATAAAGAAGCACATGAGCAGAGCACCTTCGGACCCCAGAGGAAGAAAATGAGGACTGCAGCCTTCAAAGATACAGAAGAAGCCGTCCTCCAGTGGTTCAAGACAGCCAGGGACCAGAACGTGCCAGTCTCCGGGCCCCTTCTCATCGCCAAAGTGCAAGAGTTCGCGTCTCAGCTGATTTTAAATGAACTGCTGGGTGGCTGGAGCGCTTCAAGGAGCGTCACAGCATCACCTTTAAACGTGTCTGTGGGGAATCGAAAAGCGTTGCCGATGGTACTGATGCTATGAGAGCTTGGGCCTCAAGCCTTAAGACCATCTTTGCAGAATACAGTCCCAGCGACATCTTCAATGCGGATGAAACTGGATTGTTTTTCTGCCTTCTCCCCGACAAAACTCTCGAGATTAAAGGGGTAGATTGTCACGGCGGCAAGAACAGTAAAGAGCGTGTTACTGTAATGGTGTGTGCAAACATGTCTTGTACTGAAAAGCTGCCGCTTCTCGCAATCGGGAAGTTAAAGAAGCCGTGATGCTTTAAAGGCATGAAAACCCTGCCAACAGCATATGAAGCCAACAAGAAAGCTTGGATCACATCTGACCTCTTCACAGCATGGCTGAAGCAGCTTGACTATCGCTTCCAGAGACAGAAAAGTCACCTTGATCATTGACAACTGCCCCGCCCACCCCAAGATTAAAGGCCTGAAAGCCATCTCCCTATTCTTCCTGCTGCCCAATTCCACAAGCACAACCCAGCCTATGGACCAGGGCATCATCCAGAATTTGAAGGTCCACTACCGAAAGCTCGTCATCATGAAGCAGCTGAAGTCCATCGAAAGGAATACAGAGCTACAGATTACAGTCCTCGACTCATTACGGATGCTATACCAGACCTGGGACAGAGTCACAGAGAAGACCATCAAAAACTGCTTCTGCCATGCCAACTTCGTAAGAGCCGCCACCAATGAGCATGCAGATTCCCCTGACAATGATGAAGAAGATCCAGAAGATGATATCCCCCTAGCCGCCCTACGCCTTCTTGTGCTGTTTGATGACTATGCCCAGATCGACAACACAGTGATTACGACAGAAGCAGTCACAGATAAAGACATCATGAACAACATCATCGCAGCTAGAAACAAAGGAACAGAAGAAGACGAAGAAGTAAAAAAAAACATGGAGCCACCAAAGAAGAAGCCTACTCTACAGAAAGTTGATGCCGCCCTTGAAGTTATTCAAGACTGAATCGAGATGACAGAAGACACAGATGATCTCCTTCCAAGCTATCAGAAGATACATCGAAGAGTGACTTCAGCACAAGTCCGTGCATCTGTTTAAGTACAGAGTACCATTACTGCACTCCTCAGTGACTGTGCCAGTGATCGCGATGTGAATTAAAGACTGAGACAGTGTTCTGTAATATCATCATGTGTGTTGTGTGATTTGAAGACTGTGTGAAAGTGATTTATTTTTATTATGAAAAGTTGTATACATGTATAGTGCTTGTATGTTTGATCAACTGTTATTTAAAATAATTGTATCGTTTCATACAAATTTTCATTGATTAATGACAGAAGACTTAATTTAAAATTTTGCAATTTATTTAAAATAATTGCATCGTTTCATACAAATGTCTTTTAATAAAACATCGTTTCAATATTCCGTCTTTTTTATTTCCGTTCATACCAGTTCTCAACTTATAGTGCATATAATGAATTCCTGTGTTAACATTTCAGGACAAAAACAAAAATGCTAATTGAGTCGAAGAATTTCGACTTCGGATATCTCGAACACCCAAATATCTCGAAGTTTTTCTGTGGTCCCCCGAACTTCGAGATATCAATATTTACCTGTATTACCATTTTTGGTTTGAAGCTAGGATAAGAGGAATCTAAATTGTGAAATTTATGACCTTACCACCCTCGAGGTTTCATGGTTGCGGCAAATTTGCAAAATATGGTAGGTCAAATTTTCTCTTCTCTGCTTCCACATGTTATGATGTCCATGAAGCCCTCTAAATGTAAAAATTTCTGGCCCCAAGGCGGGCCAATATAGCCATTTGGTGAAAATTATTAAACCTTAGAAAATCTGCTCTCTTTCCACAGTACACAGGGTTCTGGCCCTTAGGCGGGGCCAACATGGCCATATAGTGAAAATGTATTTTATCTTAGAAACCTGGAGCTAGGGTATAGATAATCCTAGATTCCTCATATTCTTGTCCCCC
>WFKH01003881.1:46720890-46788264 GCA_016163765.1 Magallana hongkongensis
CCCCCCCCCCCCCCCCCCCCCTTTTATGAATTTGTGTTTGCAAACTTGCAAGTAAAAACCAGGGGTTACAAGTCAGATGGTTCACACTTCCTGACGGGTCCACCTATGGGCTATGGCACTCAGGTTACCGTCAAGGGCTGTGGATCTCATTTTAAAAATGAAAGGCCAGGCCATGTATTTAGGAATTATAATAACTATAAGATTGGGTACTCATGTCTTATCATTTTTTTTCTCTAGATTCCTTAATTATTT
Source organism: Magallana hongkongensis (assembly GCA_016163765.1). NCBI lineage: Eukaryota > Metazoa > Mollusca > Bivalvia > Ostreida > Ostreidae > Magallana > Magallana hongkongensis. The sequence continues at coordinate 46,721,143 of WFKH01003881.1, forward strand.
TAAACTCCATAATATGATAATAATTAGTTTTTGTTTACACTTACAAATGACTCATATATTGATCCTATTATATTTTTTTATGTAAAAAGATAGATGAGAAAACAATAGTGTCATCAACTGGTGCCCTTTCCTTGGAAAAAGTCCCAGAGAAAATGGTGGTCATTGGTGCAGGTGTTATTGGAGTAGAACTTGTGAGTATATGATTGTAATTCTTTCCATCAATTCATTTGTAGTAAATGTTTGAGCTTGTTTGTGTTGATTGATCAAAAGCAACTACAAGATACAGTCAAACTTCGTTATCTCGAACTAGATGGGACTGTTTAAAAACTTCGAGATATCCGAGTATTCGAGATATCGAGGGTAAACTACTTAAAAAATAAGTGGTTGGGACTTACAAATCACTTCGATATATCCATTGTATTCGAGATATCAGTGTTCGAGATATCGAAGTTCAACTGTACTTAGATATAAAGTATAAATCTATCTTTGCATGTTAATAATGTTGATAAGCTTAATTAATGGTCGTAAGAGACTGTATTTATATGTTTGCTACTTCTTTGGGTACCTGTAAAGTGCGAAACAAAATTAAAACAAAAAGAAATCAAATCAAATCAAACAAAACCAAAAATCGAAAGGAAATAAAACATCGAAACAAAACGAATCCAAAGTAGACAAAAATTTTTGTTGATTTTTTTTGGAATATAAATATTCAGTGTAAAAACAAAATGTATTGTAAATATTATAAATTGTCTATATAGGCCTACAATAGGACAATTTCCAATCACATGTTTTTAGCTCACCTGAGCTGAAATCTCAAGTGAGCATTTGTCCATTGCCATTGTCACATTTTCATCCTCTTCTCCAGAACCACTGGGCAGATTTCAACCAAACTTGGCACAAAGCATCACTGGGTGAAGGGGATTCAAGTTTGTTCAAATAAAGGGCCACTCCTCTTTAAAGGGAAGATAATTTAGAATTATTGAAAATTTGTCGGTATTTTTCAAAAATCTTCTTCTCAAAAACTATTAGGCTAGAAAAGCTGTATGGAAGCATCCTCAAGTAGTGTAGATTCAAGTTTGTTCAAATCATGGTCCCTGGGGGTAGGGTGGGGCCACAATGGGGGATGGTTTTTTTCACATAGGAATATATAGAGAAAAATCTTTAAAAATCTTCTTCTTAAAAACTATTAGGTCAGAAAAGCTGTTACTTGTATGGAAGCATCCTCAGATAGTGTAGATTCAAATTTGTTCAAATCGTGGTCCCCGAGGGTAGGATGGGGCCACAATGGGGGGATGAGTTTTTACATAGGAATATGTAAAAAAAATCTTTAAAAATCTTCTTCTTAAAAACTATTAGGCCAGGAAAGCCCAAATTGGAGTGGAAGCATCCTCAGATAGTGTAGATTCATGTTTGTTTAAATGATAGTCCACAGGGGTAGAGTGGGGCCACAATGGGGGATGAATTTTTACATAGGAATACAGTCGCACCTGCTGTTACGGCCACCTTTAATCAGCGGCCACTCGCCATGAGCATCCAGTTTCAATCCCTCCCGTTTAGTTTTTCACTATATTTTAACTGATTTAAGCGGCCACCTGTCTAACGTGGCCAGCGGCCAGTGTTTTTAGGTCCCATGGTTTCAACACGCCTGTTTTCAATGGCCATTTTGTCTGTTTTGTCACATGACTTCTGACTCTGACATGTGACCGCGTATTGAAAGAAGCCAAACTTCGACAACTGATAATGGGTTAATGACTAATAATTGAGTGTGTAATTTGAAGTCTGCTGAGATTTATTGAGATAATTGAATATAACACCTGTTTTGTGTTGTTTATATCTACATGTACTTATATACTTCATTACAAAGTTATTAATGGCCAGTCTTGCGCTTAACAGCTTAATATGTACAGCAATTTGCCAATAATGTGCACCTTTTTTCTAGAAAATTTCTTTGAGAGAATTAAAGGGGTGCCTATTATACATCCCAATGGAATTTTGACACTTTTTTAAGAGGTTAAACATTGGCTATCGTAGTTCAGTACATATATATAGCCTTCGTACAGAAACGCTACTTCTGTTTGTTTACCGCATTTAATCAATTGAAAATTATTGTTTGGGCATATTTAGCAGAAAATGTTTTGCTCTCAATCCCTTAATAGATAAATTGAATTAAAACGGCCATTTAAAATTAATATAAACTGTTTATTCAGCAATCCGAGCTGTGCTTTTACCATCTCCGTGTACGCCACCATTACAGATACTATTAATAAATCTGTGCAATAGTATACTCGGTGTTTTTTCTTCATTAATTTGAAACCTGGAATAAGAGGCCACCTGTCTTAAGCTGCCAGTTTGTCATTGTCCCACAAGTGGCTGCTTAAAACAGGTGCGACTGTATATAGAGAAAATCTTTAAAAGTCTTCTTCTCAAAACCTGTTAGGCCAGAAAAGCTCAAATTGGAGTTGAAGCATCCCCAGATAGTGTAGATTCAAATTTGTTTAAATCATGGTCCTCGGGGGTAGGACAGGACCAGAATGGGGGGGATGAATTTTTACATAGAAATATATAGAGAAAATCTTTAAAAATCTTCTCCTTAAAAACTATTGGGCCAGAAAAGCTCAAACTTGTGTGGAGGCATCCTCAAATAGTGTAGATTCAAGTTTGTTTAAATCATGGTCCCCGGGGGTAGGGCGGGGCCACATTGGGGGCTGGATTTTTACATAGGAATATATAGAGGAAATCTTTGAACATATTCTGGGAAAGTTTTCAGTTCAAAAAGAAAAAGCAGTAAGTGTGAAAGCACAGGTTGTGCAGATTAAAGTTTGATCAAACCATGAATCCCTAGAGAAAAGTAGGGCCACAAAGCGGGGGGGGGGGGGGGGGGTTATAGGTTTAGAGAAAAATCTTATTACAGGTATAACAACAAAAGGGGCTTGGTATTTACCATATAAATATGTGGATAAAAATATGCAGATTTTTCAAATTTTTTGAGCAAGATCTACTGTACTTAGTTGTCAAGATATTTTGATTTTGATACTGTAATGCTAATTTGGTCAGAGTTAAAGCCATTGTTGCTCAGGTGAGCGATGTGGCCCCTGTGACTCTTGTTTTAGGATAGGACATTTATCATATTATTTAAAATCAAGTATACAATAAATTATAGATTGTAGATATGGTTATATAGGTTTAGAGAAAAATCTTCTTACAGGTATAACAACAAAAGGGGCTTGGTGTTCACCATATAAATATGTGGATAAAAATTGGCAGATTTTTAAAAATTTTTGAGCAAGATCTACTGTTCTTAGTTGTCAAGATATTTTGATTTTGATACTGTAATGCTAATTTGATCAGAGTTAAAGCTATTGTTGCTCAGGTGAGCGTGTGGCCCCTGGGCCTCTTGTTTTAGGATAGGACATACAGTCAAAACTGCTAAAGTGGTCACCCCTATTAAGCAGTCACCTTTCGTATGCGGTCATTTTATTTCCTCCCGATAAAAAATCCCATATAATTGCCCTCTAAAGAGCGGTCACCTGTCTAACACGGTCAGCGGTCATCGTATTTTGATCCGAAACTGTACACTCGACATGCATTAGGTGGCCATTTTGGTCGGTCACATGATTTACACCCGGGGATTTTAAACATGGCTTCCAAATGTCAGGTAATAGATGTAAACAATAATTATACGCTTGAGGCGAGCGAAACCAAATTAATCGATGTATTTATAATGAACAATTGGCAGATCAGATACGAATTGGAATCAAGTGAATTGTTTAAACATGTATTAACAATGATTGTTTTATAAACATGAAAGAAATAGCTGTCAAAAATGTCCGCGGCGAGGCAAAAGAAAATTGCTCGATTTAGTAATATGATTTTGAGTTCAGTTACGGTCAGTTAAAAAATAAATTGTTGATTTTATTAAAAGTGTTTGTTCTCTAAATATACGGTATTCATGAAAATAGTTAGTGTTATTATTGTGAAAATGTCAGCGACAAGGTTTTACCACGTAATGACTTTTTTCAATAATTTTTAAAAAAAAATATATAAAAAATTGCATGCACAATGCATTGTTATGTATTTGTACTTATTTGTAAATATAATAGATACTATTAAAAAAAACACCAAATCAATTACTTTATCTATCATTTTGATACATTATGCTAAATATGAAGTATATAATTAAAATAAAATCCAATAATTGTTTTAATAAGGTATTTGATGTTGGCAAATTCATAAGTCTCTATTCAAAGGTCACCTCTGTTAAGAGGTGACTTTGGGTGCCTTCCCGCAGGTGACTGCTTAATACAAGTTTGACTGTATATCATATTATTTAAAATCAAGTATACAATAAATTATAGATTGTAGATCTGAAAGTCAATTTCTTCTAACTTTCACAGTGTTGAATTCAGTTTGTCAGCTTACAATTAACGCCACGTTCACTTGATATAATATATGTCCTAGATAGTATCTTAAAATGCAAACATGAGACTCCCTGAGAGGTCCATCTAAGGGCTATGGTACTCAGGTGACTGTCAAGGCCTGTGGGTCTCTTGTGTGAGATTCCTCTCATATATGGTATCATTATGCTTTTATTTAGGGATCAGTGTGGCAAAGATATGGATCGGATGTTACCTGTGTCGAGTTCTTATCGAACATAGGAGGCATGGGAATTGACTTGGATGTTGCCAAAAACTTTCAACGAATCCTTCAGAAACAAGGACTGAAATTCAAATTGGACACCAAGGTTACCAATGCAACTAGAGTCGGGGACAAAATCAAAGTGGCCATTGAAGGTGTTAAAAATCAAAAACAAGATGAGGTAAAGTTGGAAAAGTTGAGATGAACATGTTTAGTTCATGATATACTGTAGATTGGCAAATATTCACGATGGTTTTAATTTCACTATGTTCGGGAATTATCGTTTTTCTGCACAATTAAACCCATCATAAATATTAACATAAGTTTCTAAAACGTGTTAATGCTTATACTTTGATCAACTGGTTTTATTGGAGCGTGAAATTAAAACCATTGCGATTGGTACTTTTTGAGAAATAATGAAATTTTAATGCCGTAGAATTTAAACGACTTACAGTACATGTAAATAAATGTGAAATTTTGCATAAAGAATGAGATCTTATAACATAACAGCAGTCCCCCTTTTTTCTTGGGTGAATTATAAAAAAAACAACATCCATGATTTTGATAATTTTCAAGCGAGAGTCTGAGTGAATAAATTTATAGAATCTTATAAATGGCAATAGCTTAGATCTTATTTATTGCTGCAATAATTAACTCAATTGATACTGATGATTTCTTCAACCCAATAACAGACAGTTCTGTTCTGGTTTGTAACCCTTTGTTATTAATGAATAAAAATGAACAGAATAAGACCTCAGGTACGATAGACAGTATATATATATGAAAAAACAAACAGATCACAAATGACACAAAGACACAAAAAGGATTAGCTATGAGATATACACTGTAATATCATTGAAAATAAATAACTTACAAAATTGCATCACTGAAGGACAATGGCACATTCAGTCACCTCGAACAGGATTATATACAGTATCACACCACAAGAAACATTTTGAAAGGTAAAGGGACTTCATATCAGCTAAACAATACTTGTTTATAATCTATGGGAAAGACTAACTGGATCGAGCTTTACATCTTTTTTAAGAAATTGCATGTGAGTGCAGTGAGGTAATATATTTTTGTCCTTTCACTTAATAGATTTTGAGCTTAATGTCTACTGGAAGCGTGTGTAAGCAGTGTACACTGTGCTCTTTTCATACATATTTAAAAGGATTTTATTTTCCAAGTGATCATTTTATCTCGGATAAAAATACAATAAAATACAAGTATAGTAGTGCAACAAGAGATAAATTTACTATACGTCAATGTTCAGGAATAACCAAATGTTTTTAAGTTTTACGTAAAGACCCTTTGACCTTAGTTATATAAAATTCTGGTCCAAGAGTGCCCTGGGAAAGAACCATCTACATCTATTATTATCAGAAAAGTCTGAACTGAATTAACTACAAACGATGTAAAAAATGGAGAATAAAAATCAAACACAAAGGTTGACAGGACATCCTTTTCAAACTTAAGATGGTTATAGTTAACGGATGGATGTTAATTTTTTTCTTGCAGAAGTCCCCTATTCCAAAATGTAATGTTTTAAGAAAGCATTACAGCTGACGAGTTAAATGCAGTTGTCTTTGCAACAAGACTTCTTACCCATTATTTTACTGTAAACGTATTAAATTTGGCATGTACGATATTTGGCGGAAATTAGTTTTTGAACAAGTTGGCGTGGATTTGAATTAGCGTATTCCTGAATTTGACTATGCATAGCATTTAGCGATGTACTTGATTAAGTGGAAGTGGCATTCTGCCAAAAGCGCTAAATAGAATACACAGCCAAATGTAGTATGTTTACAGTATATTTACAGCCTGTAAAGGGATCATCAAATCTATCCATGTCATTGCTGAGCTTGCACAAAGGGAATCTGGTTTCTTGGGTGTTGAAATGCAGGCATTTGTGGATCTTTCAAAAGATTTGCCATTCATTCTTTAGTCAATTGTATAAAAAAAAAAGATTCTATCTCAGGGTGACCGACTCCCATTTTTATATGATAGACATAATCTGATAGCTATAGACTCCTAAACATTTTTTAATAAAAAAACGAAGTTTTATAATGTTCTGAACTACTGGTTATAGAATAGTTTCAAGCTTATAGAGTTTTTAAACTTTGTTAAGGATCTATATATACACTTTTTGTTTTCTTCAACTATATTGACTTTTTTGGTATGGTTTTTCAGTTGGAGTGTGATGTTTTATTGGTTTGCATTGGCCGTAGACCTTTCACAAGTAACATTGGTTTAGAAGAATTAGGAATCCCAAAGGACAACAGAGGAAGGATAGAAGTCAATTCAAGATTCCAAACCATTGTTCCAAGGTCTTTAAACCATTGAACATACATACACACATATTTATGACTGTCACATTTAAATATTGTAAATTGGGCTTTTGTAGGGGCTAATATTACTGTATTTTCTGTGAAATTCTGTTGTTGAGCAATATTGAATGTTTGATATAAATTGATAATGTAAACAGTGCTACCATTCATTAGTGATTTTGTTGTAGATATATTTTGGGTATGAAATTAATTTTTAATTAACTCTTAATATATAGATTATACATAGGATCAATATTGGGGGTACCATAAGCGTAAAAGATCAAGTGATGCACTGCTTAAATAGTGACCAGCATTACTTACATAACATCTATCACCATTGAGTCATGTGCCACAATATTTGTCAATGTATTCCCAAATTTTAGTGCAGAAGCCAAGTTACAAAAATGGAAAAATTATGTAATTTTATATTTAGCAAGGTTTTTCATAATAATGAATTATCATTTTACTCTTGCAGTGTTTATGCCATAGGTGACTGTATACAGGGACCAATGTTGGCACATAAAGCAGAAGATGAAGGTAAAACATTCAAATAATACTTGCAATGAGTGTTTGCCAGTTATTATCCTCTCGCCCAATTGGTTGCAAAGAGGATATAGCATCGCTGCTGTGCGTGTGTGTGCATGTATGTATGTTCAGCTTATGGGCAAGATTCAAAGATTTTTTAACCTTCAAATGAATGTTAATCAAACTTCGTACACTTCTTTGGCATGGTAAAAGGACTAACCCTAGGCTATTGATTTTCGAGTAAATTGGTTGAATATTTATTAAAATATCGTTAAAATAACAACATTTTAAACATTGATTTTATGTACGACTACAACATTGACTTCCAGTTTCACTAGCTACTGTGGAAATAAAGTGAAAGTAAACAGTTCAAATTACAACTTGATATTTTTGGAACTTAGACCTTGTAAAGGTAAGCAAACATCTGATATGTACCAGCGGTACATAAAATATACCGTTTTTTCAACCCCATTCACGGTGTACTGACGGGACACCAAAATTCATGGAATATGAAAATTTGTCCAGTATTTTGAATTTCTTGCTAATTGCCGCCATTTTCCTCTCATTCTCGTTCGCGAGACTGGAAAACATCACCTGTATTTAACACGTGACCTATCGATACTTGTGTAGTGTTCACAAACCATCGTGTATGAAGGTGTGAACTGGCAATAAGGATAATTATCTCGCTATATCAAAACACCCCTTTAGGTAGCTTTGTTTTTAAAGGGGTACTTAATTATAACTGCTAATGTTTCGTAACTTGATCGCAAAAAATTTAGCCAACTTTAGAAATATACATGAATCTGACACAGCTCTCCATACCTGTTATATATGATGATAAAACATGTTTACGGTAAATAGAGCTAAAATAAAGAATATGGTTTTAAGTTTTTATGTTCAGAAAGGACAGGGGCGTACAAGGCGTTGTGTATCCCCCACTTGGAGCAATAAAGATGAACGATTTATAATTTCAGTTATAATATTATTATTTTTGGCCTGTATGCATTGTTTATAGTATAGATTCCACGGTGTGAGTCAAAAATGTGCTTTCATTTTGTAAACACGACAGGTATGGGTTTCCAAATTAAGCTACATGGCGTTTTATGTCAAAATCTTGATCATTTACTGTTCTAAATTGCAAATTTTAGGTATGAATGGGTCTTGACTCCATCCTAAAAGTACTTTTATTTAAAGAATAAGTTTTTATTCATTTCTATTAATGATTAATGAAAATAAAGTCTAGACCCATAATGGGTCAAAATTCGTGGTTTTCACCCAAAACATTTCACTTTAATTAAATTATTAATAGTCAACCAAAGTTATTCATCATTTTGAAAAATAAATTGTGCTCTTTATTTGTTATATTGCATGTTTCTTATGTTTGTTTACAATTACTATTTACTAACCATATTTGAGTGTTAAGCTTCAAATTTTAGCAAGATGTTTGTACACAGATCTGAGGTCATTTTTTTCCCCATTTAAAATGCTGAATAGGAAATACCAAGTTTAAAAATCTTAAGCTGAATGTAATTAACTCACGTGGACAAAATATGACTCAAACCTAGCAGAATTGTGAGCTCTGTATTCTATGATTGACGCTGAAATTATGGTTGATCATTAGAAATGTCTTGCTAAACGTTAAATACTTGTACAAAAAATTTAAAGGATGATATGCTGTAACTACTCTCTGGGGGCCCCTCTTTATGTAATGAATAATATGAAATCTACATCAATTTTGATAGTTTTTCAGACACGAGTAAATAAAAACGACACCGTTAAAACAGTTTCCATAGTTCTGACACATTTCTGTTGCGGGGATTAAGGCATTATCGCTATTCCTAAGAAAATATTACAGCAGAAAATTATCCTGGTTTGTAGCCATTTGTTTTTTTTGGTTTTTTTTTAATAAAGATGAAAATAATGGGTAGGCCTTAGTAAAATAGAGTGATATGCCTGAAAATACATTGATTTTTATAGCTCTTTATCATGTCTCGTGACAAATTTTTTCATTACTAGTGTATTCATCAATCAAGTGTGAGTAAGGTTATAAAAATCGCACGAGTTTACGCCAGGTAAACAACAGTCGTTTAATTATAATGGGGAAGACAAATTAAATTTTTGAATGTTTTTAATTTGAGAAATTGAGCGCATTGAGGTACAACTTTGTTCTTCACATCTATAGGACTTTTTTTAATAAAATACAATAAATAGTAAGTAGTTGAGGATGAAAATGTACCTATATGCTCTCATATATTTTGATCGGGGGGGGGGGGGGGGGGGGGGGGGGGGGCAGAACGAAAATAAAGGGAATTGGAAGTTAACAGTGTACCCCTACCAGATGTTTAGTTTTATATCTTGCGTAGGATTTTCTTATTCTCGGTAAAAATAGTATTCCATAAAGGTACAATGTCAAAGATTACATGTATGCAAAAAAAAAAAAGGGAAAATTCGAATACTTTACAATATTTATTTTTTGTTTTTCTACCGAGGGGCCATATGGCACAATATCTTTTGAACGCCCATTGTTGCTCAGGTGAGCAATGTGGCCCCATGGGCCTCTTGTTTTTGTACCAATCGGATGTCAACTTCCTTTTAAATGACGACTTTATTTTTAGCCAAAATTTTCAAACAAATTTTTCGTCAAAGATTTCTCGGCAACTATTCATTGCAGATGCTTTAAATTTTAACACATTCTTTGTTTAGGCATGCCATAGGTTGGGATATATTTTTGTATCAATCGGACGTCAACTTCCTGTTAAATGTTGACTTTGCTTATTTTGTATATTCACATTAGAGCAGGGGTATTACTAGTGAGCATTGGCTCACAGATATCTTGTTATTTCAAAGTAGTTTTAAGAAATATATATACTTGTGTCATATTTACTTTGATCTAAGTTATATGTATATATGCATAACATATGCCCTGATTTTCAACCAAGCAATTTTCGAATTTGGTCTTAATTACATGTACATTTCTAAATATTGCATATCCCCCAAAATATTTAATGTTGCGAGGGGATGCTCCGCATGGCAATGTCCTTGTTTGTTGAGGTTTGAAGATCTTCAGTTTTTAGCTCACCTGAGCTGAAAGCTGAAGTAAGCTTGTCTGATCACTTTTTAGGTCACCTGAGTCACTCAGGTGACCTATTGCAATTGGTCTTCGTCCGTCGTCGTGCGTCTGTGCATGGTGCGTTGTGCGTTAACAATTTTACATTTTTACCTTCTTCTTGAAAACTACAAGGCCAATTGTTACCATTTTTGGTGTGAAGCATCTCTATGGTAAAAAGAATCTAAATTGTGAAATTCATGGCTCTACCACCCTCGGGGCGCCATGGGCGGGGCCAAATATGCAAAAAAAAACCAAATTTTCAAAAATCTTCTTCTCTACTCCCACACATGTGAGGAAAAAACTGAATGCATGGTTATGATGTCCATGAAGCCCTCTACCAAAATTGTGAAATTCATGGCCCCTGGGTCAGGGGTTCAGGCTCTAGGGTGGGGCCAATATGGTCATATAGTGTAAGAATAGAGTAAGAATGTATTCAATCTTAGAAAATTTTCTTCTTTACTCCCACACATGTGGGAAAAAAACTGAATGATGGTTATGATGTCCACAAACTCCTCTGCCTAAATTGTGAAATTCATGGCCCCTGGGTCAGGGGTTCAGGTTGTGGGGGGGGGGGGGCATTATGGCAATATAGTGTTAATGCATATAATGTTTAAAAATCTTCTTCTCTACTCTCACACATCTGTAAGAAAAACTGACCTCATAATTATGTTAACAAGGAAGTCCTCTACTAAAAATGTACATTTTTTATGTCCCCTGGAGTATGGGTTTTGACTATAGGGCGGGGCTAAAATGGATGTATGGTGTTAATGCATATAATGTTTAAAAATTATCTTCTCTACTCCCACACACCTGTAGGGAAAACTGAATTCATAATTTTGTAGACCAGGTAGCCCTCTACCAAAATTATAAATTTCATATCCCACTAGGTAGGGGTTCTGACTCTAGGGCGGGGCCAAAATGATCATAAAGTGGTTAATACAATTAATGTTTTAAAAAATCTTCTTTTATACTTCTGCTGATACTGAATAAAAACTGACTGCGTACAAAGAAAGAAATTAAAGCAATCTATCAAAATTTAAAATTTCATATGTCTCTTAATATAGGGATTTGAATCTAGGGCAGGGCCAAAGCACTCATATAGTGTGTAGGGTAGGGATTCTTAATGCAGGGTATGGCCAAAATAGTCATTTAGAGTTAATGTATATAATGTTTTCTTTGTACATTTTGATTTTTTTTACTAAGAAAGAAAAACCTGACAGCGTAGCGCAATGGGTTAGAGCGTTACCTACGAATCTGTAACTCATGAGTTCGAATCCCGCTGTGACTTTACTAATTTTTAGGTAGACTTCCGGTTTGATTTCAGCCGAGAGTGCACAGATAGATTTCGTGGAGCTGATAGTTTGTTAGTTTTCGTTTAAATGTAAGTAGTAAAGCTTCTTAACAGAAGCCCAGTTGTATCATTGTATATAATTAACTGTACATAAGAGACTTTGTAAACTGTTTGTCCTCGTTTCGTTGACTTTGAGTCAACAAACGGCGGGATGCCTGCCACGTCGAGTGGAGGCCATGGGGGCGGATCCCAAAATAACACAAACACAGTGAAAAGACGCTATTGTCGTGAAAATACAATCACAGTAGATGTATTAGATAATGGACAGGTTAAACCTGACAACATTATCAAATTTGTGCATGAACATTGTGGTTTGGGGGCTATGTTTGCTTGTGTTCCTAGATCCGGAAATTCATATGAAATTACACTTGATGGAAGAGCCCCTATTCAATATCTATTGGAGGGTATTAAAATAGGAGACAAGATATTTGAATGCACAGAAGTAGTACAAACATCTATAATGGTAAGCTTTCTACATCTCCCTGCATATATCGATGATGAAGAAATAGAAAACACGTTAGAGGCAATGAAAGTGGAAATGGTATCTCCAATAAAAAGACGTTTTTATCCAGGAACAAACATTGCAGATGGGACAAGATATGTCCGAGTGAAACTACCGCCAAACATGTCATCGTTTCCGTATACAATTAAATTCAGGAAAGAATATTACAGAGTCATTCATAACGGGCAAATGAAAGTGTGTTCCCTTTGTTATTCTGGTGATCATTTATTCAGGGCGTGTCCTAAGTTTGTTTGTTTCCGATGCAAAAAACAAGGTCACTACGCTAGAACCTGTACAGAACAATTGTGTCGCGAGTGTCTTGAATGGGGAGACGAGTGTTCGTGCCAGTCGAGTGAGCGTGAAGTAGAAGCAGACGATGGTCCGTTGGAAGAGGTGAATAAGGAGGACGAAGAGGGCCAAGAGAGGGAAACAGAAATCGAAATGGAAGAAACGCAGAAAGACGAGGGTGTTCGAGAAGATCGAGGAGAAACAAATGAAGACGTGATGAAAGAAGACTTCGAAAAAAGTTCTTCAGTGAAGGAAAATGAAGGAAAAGTGAGTGAACCCCCCGATCGAGAGAGCGCAGGTGCAGTAAGAGATCACGAAAAAGAAAACGAACCAATGGAAAATGAGGCAACAACGGGTGAAAAAACCGAAAGTTCGGAATCTTCTGAGCCGGATGATGAAATAGTCATCAAAGGGAAGACGAAAAGAAAGAAAAAAGTAAAGAAAGGAAGGGCTAAAAAGAACAAATAAAATGGATAGAATTATTTTCATTTTATTATATACCTGTGTTATGTTAGTTACTTCATGGAACTGCAATGGTTTATGTGATGTTGATAAAATGAAAACTATATTTAGTTTGTTTGTAGAAAAAAAGTATGACATTATTGGATTGCAAGAAACACACTGGAAAAATGAATTTATAGAAAGATACAAACATTTATGGAATGGTGAAATAATTTATGACAATTATGATAGATCTGCTAGAGGCATTGCTTTTTTGATAAGGAATGATTTGAAAGAAAATGTTAACTTTGTAAAAGGTTTGGATGGAAGATTTTTACATATTAGATATAAGGAAAATGAAAATGAAATTGATATTATTAATATATATGCACCGAACAAGGTAGCAGATAGATCGTCATTTTTTGATGTTATATCAGAAAATATACCAAGATCAAATAATCTTATGATATTGGGAGATTTTAATAATACATTAGGTGAAATTGATAGGTGTGGGAAAACAGTTCATATGTATGATAAAAGTTATAAAGCATTGTTTGAATTAATGAACAAACACTGTGTTACTGATATATGGAGGAATAGAAATGCGACAACGAAAATGTTTTCTAGAAAAATGGTTGTTGAAAATACCCTTGTTCAAAGTAGAATAGATTATATATTAATATCTCAGGAACTTAGCAAGTTTGTACGAAATATTTATTATGTTGAAACTACCTTGAGTGATCATTCAATGGTTGTACTTTATTTTAATAACGAAGATGTAGAAAGAGGTCCTGGCTTATGGATTCTCAATAATGAACTATTATATGATGAAATATACAAAGAAAACATTGTACGGTTGATAGAAAAAGAAAAAGATTGTATGTTATATAACACATGTTTTTTAGTATGGTGGGATAATTTAAAGTACAAGATTAAGAAATTTTCGCAGTATTATAGTAGAAATAGAATTAAGGAACGTAACAAAGAATATTTTGCTTTACAAAACAAAATAAAAAGGTTATCGGAGAGAATTGCAAATGGTGAAAAAATAGATATTGATAGATATGAAGCATTGAAAAGTGAACTGTCAGAGTTTGAAATGGAAAAATGTAGAGGTGCAATTCTTAGATCAAAGGCTCAATGGGCAAATGAGTCTGATAAATGTACAAAATATTTCTTGAATTTGGAGAAAATTAGACAAAAATCAAATTCAATTAAAGAATTACTTGATGAAAATGAAGTTGTAAGAAATAGTACAGAAGAGTTATTAGAAATTCAATACAATTTTTATTCAAAATTATATTCATCTGTTAGAATTGAAGAAGAAAGTAAAAAACATTTTTTATCATTTGTTAAGAAAAGATTAGATGAGAGTGACGTTGAAATGTGTGATAGAAGTATTTGTAATGAAGAAATAGTAAAAGCTGTTAAAGAAATGGCAAATAATAAGAGTCCAGGCTCTGATGGATTAACTGTTGAATTTTACAAAATGTTTTTACCATATTTAAGAGATGTATTATTTAAATTGTTTAAAGAAATAGAGACAAAAGAAACACTGTCACACACAATGAAAATGGGTGTTATTACATTGTTGTATAAGAAAAAGGGCGACAAAAAATTGTTAACAAATTGGAGGCCTATAAGTTTACTTAATGTGGATTACAAGATTATCGCAAGAGCTATGGCCAATAGATTAAAACTTGTTTTACCAAATATTGTATCAGAAAGTCAAACATGTTGCATAATTGGGAAAGATATAGCAGATACACTTGTAAGCGTAAGAGATATAATTGATTTAGTAGAAATGGATAAATTAGATGGTTATATTGTTAAAATTGATCAAGAAAAGGCTTTTGATAAGGTTAGTCATGATTATTTATTTGATGTGCTAGACACATTTGGTTTTGGACCTTTTTTTAAGAAGTGGATAACAATTTTTTATTGTGATATTTTTAGTAGTGTTAAATGTAATGGGTTTTTGACAAATTATTTTCCTATCAAAAATTCTGTTAGACAAGGTTGTCCAATTTCTGCATTGTTATATGTTTTATCAGCAGAACCATTGTATCATGTAATGAGTTGTAATACAAATATAAGAGGGATAAAAATACCAATGTCAAATAAAGTTGCTTTAATGTTTCAACATGCTGATGATACAACTCTGACATTATCAGATACAAATTCTGTAACAGAAGTTTTGAAAGTTTTTAAATTGTATGGAAATGCATCAGGTGCTAAAATCAATGCACAGAAGTCAGAAATTATGTGTATAGGTTCAGGTTGTTTATCTAATGTAAAAAATGGCATTGGAATTTCTGAAACAAATGTGATGAAAATTCTTGGAATATATTTTGGCAAAAACAAAAAAGAATGTGAAACTTTGAACTGGAAAGATAAAGTACAAAAGATTATACAAACACTGAATTTGTGGAGACAAAGACAATTAACAGTTCAAGGGCGAGCAGTTGTGATCAATACATTACTTATGTCAAAATTGTGGTATACATTGTCTGTTATAACTATGCCTAAATGGGCAAGAGATACTATACAAAAAGAATGTACAAATTTTCTGTGGAATTATGGTGCACACTTAGTGTCTTATAAAACTATTGTTGGTAATAAACACAACGGTGGTTTGATGTTGAATGATATATATCTTAAAATGTTGTCATTTAGACTTAAAAATTTGGCTAAATATTTTTGTAAATCTAGAGAACATGTGTGGAAATATGTATGCAAATATTTTTTATCCAAAATAGGTAATTTAAGAGCAAATTCTGAAATATTAATGCTAAGATTGTTTAATAAAGACTTATCATTTTTACCTCAACATTATATCGAACTTTTTAGTGCATGGTACGCTATTGAAAATAGTATTGTATACAATGAGAAAGAGGATGATGTATATAATTTTTGTTTATTCTATAATCCAAAAGTTCAATCAAATGGTAAAATGTTAAAGTGGAATGATTTTATTGATGCAGGAATTACTCATATCAAAGATATTACCTTTGAAGTTATACCGGGTTTTCTACCTAGTTCATACATTGTTGATATTATTCTAGAAAGAAATCCTGATGCAAATGTATTTAAGATAAAAGAAAATTACAATATTCTTTTACAATGTATTCCAACAGAATGGAAAAAATATGTAACTGAAAAAGAGTTTAAGAATGACAGTTTTATGGCAGATTTTTGTGTAAATTATGAAAATCAAAATATTGTTTTCAGCACATGTACAGTTAAAATATTTTATAAATTGTTGATTGAAAAATTGTTTCATTATCCTGTATCAAATACATTCTGGAGTGAAAAATTAAATTTAGAGCATTCTGAAATGTTTATTAAAAGATGGCATGTATTATGGGAATCTCATAAACCACCAGAGATTGTTGAGCTAGATTTTAAATTATATCACAATGCTATATTTACTTATGAAAAAATGTTTAAAATTGGTAAAACAGAATCAAATCTATGTCCTATTTGTTTGTTAGAAATAGAAGATATAATACACATGTTTATTGGATGTTCAGAATTACAAGATTTTAAAAACAATTTTGTTATATATCATTTAGAAACTTTAATGAAAGATATTGATATTGGTATATACAATACTTTAGAATTTGATAAAATGTTTTTCTCTTCAATGTTAAAGGGCATAAAAAATGTTAATACATTTTTTGTCAACTTCTTTTTATCTGTGTGTAGACTTAGTATATACAAAAGAAGGCAATTGTATATTAAAAGTCAGCAAAAGCTGGATGTAACAAAATTTTGCAAGTACACATTAAGACAATTTATTTCATATAATTATTACCAATTGTGTGTCAAAGAAAACAGAAAGGATATGTTCTTTAAACTATTTTTAAACAGAAACCCTCTTGTAAAAGAAACAGAGGGAGTTTTGTTATTTATTTTATGAATCATTTGTAATTTTTTTGTTATGAAAGTTTTTTTTTAAATTTGTAATGTATATAGTGATGATTATAAATAAAAGATAAAAAAAAAAGAAGTTAGTAACAAACGAAGACAGGATTATTTTTAAAGCTGTTTTTTTTTTGTTTAAATGCCCACAGGGAGAGTTTCTGTCTGCCCCTGGGAATTGGGGATAAGAGGTTGTTTTAAATAAAACATGTCTACTAGCCACCTTGTTTTAGTTTATCTATGAAAACATATACACATAAAACCTATCTTGAAAGTTAACAAATGTGGGAAAATTATTTTCTATCAGAACCTTGTACCTTTTCAATATCAGGTCATGCACTCTATTATGATCTCTATATAAGTTTTTCGCTAAAATTATAGGTTTCATAGTCCTTTTTTAAAGATTTCAGGCAGGAAGGTGATCGTCATTATAATATTATAATTTTTCTACTCCAGAATTAAACTTAATTAAATGCATATATGATACTATATATACTCGACAAGTTTGTGTATGGGCTATGGTACTCAGGTGACCATTAAGGCCTATTGGCCTCTTGTTGTTCAGTGCCTGTCTGTCCGTCTGTTCATCTGACTGTAAACTTTGTACATTTTCGACTTCTTCTCCAGAACCACTGTGTGGAAGCATCCTTAGGTAGTGTAGATTTAAGTATATTCAAATCACAATCCTTGGGGAAAGGGTGAGGCCACATTGGGAAGTCAAATTTTTACATAGCAATTTATAGAGAAAGGTTTTTAAAAATCTTCTAAAAAACTATTCGCCTAGGATATCTGTAACTTTTGTGAAAGCATCCTCAGATAGTGTAGATTTAAATTTGTTCATATCAGGATCCTCGGGGGTAGGCAGGGTTCTCATTAAGTGCCGGCGACCGCCGATTTCACCGTCTATTTTTATCCCCTCGCGCAACTTGTTGCGAAGGGGATATAGCATCGCTACCGTGCATGTGTGTGTTTGTATGTGTGTGTGCACTCCATTTCAATTTTCTAGTAAATTAAAAAAAAACCTTCCAATAGAATTTCCTCAACCTTTGCAAAAATATGCCTCATTGTAAAAGATTAAAACAAATGCAATGTCATATTAATTGGTCAAATTTTTATGCAAAAACTTAGATAAAATTACACCATTGTAAAGGAGGGGGGCATACATTATGACAAAATTCGTTCAAAACTAAAAATATTTATCATAGATTGCACACTTCTGTAAAATAACAAATAAAAAATACATGTGCCTTTCCAAACCATTAATACTATTACAAATTATTATTTCATTAAATCAATGTCATAATCAACTTTGTATACTAGTTATCAATCGAAATTTCTGAGTAAGAGACACTAAGAGTTATCAATCACCCAGAGCGAAAGTAGCATGACAGAACAACACTCGGTGAGTTAATAGAGTTAATAGCTTAATGTGTGTTTGAATGTTTGTTATTATCCCCTCGCGCAACTTGTTGCGAGGGGGATATAGCATCGCTGCTGTGTGTCCATTGTCAGCTCTTTAACAAAATTCCAAGAAAACCCTCTAATGAATATTCATCAAACTTTGTACATTTCTTTGGCATGGTAAAAGGACAAACCCGGTTTGATTTCCAAATCAATTGATTCAACATTTTTTTAATTATCGTAAAAAAGCGAAGTTTAAACGTGAATTTTATGTACGACTTGACAATAGACATTTCCGGTAATTTAGTAAATCGCTACCATATGCAGTTCAAATCAACAACTTGAGATTTTAATCTAGTAAAGGTTAAAAAAAAAAAACTCCAAACGTTTTGTAGTATTGGAGGGTTAGAAGATTGCCCATAGGTAAAAGTTGAATTGGGCAAGAAATTTAAGTCATTCGATTGACATAGAAACAACCAGTCGACAAGTGGGCAAATTTTCCCGTATTACTTACAAAAGAACTGGTCCAAAATTCAGAGGAGACTTTGACAGATATCGCACATTTAACACACGAAGATTGTTTCATATTAATAATAGCTGCATATCTACTACTATGGGTTGACATACCACAATTGCACAAGCAACTAGAATTGTTTATCAGAGCAGACTACAGATCGCTAGATCTTTAGCTTATTTCATAATATATACAGATCATTTATGAAAATGAATGTCACTTAATGAATCTAAATTATTTAACTTTAAAGCATATGTGTACATGTGTTGAGTTTCTGCTAGGAATAGGAAAACTGTGCAACCACGTAAATGTATCCCCCCCCCCCCCCCCAATTTACACATTACAAGGCTTGGGGATTAGGATAAAATAGATATAATGAATTCAAATTGGTTTTTAGAAATACTTGTGTTATATTTGATTTGATCTGATAAATTTTGATCTGAAAAATTTACATGTATTTTCCTAAAAAATGCATTTCCCCCTACAACAAGTCATGTCGCGAGGGGATGCTCCGCTTTGCGGTGCCCTTGTTACAATGGCGACGGTTACTTAGCTTTCAAATTAGTATGATCATGTAAAGAAAAATCAGTAATGCAGTGGAGGTCTTTGGGTATCTCGTTTGTTTTACTAAACATAGGAATGAAAATCGTAAACATAAAATATAATCGCTGTCATTTGATGCTTTTCTTATTAGATTACGATGCCTTCTTTAAAACATGGTGATGATTCTGGAATCACAATCGGACGGGTTCAACTTTTACTAAGCATTTTTCTTTTCCAGTTTTGTGTGAGGCATGGGAAGCCAAGTAAAATATAAATGAATTGATGGACCGATTGTTTTAAAGATTAATAATGGCACGGAATTTCCTGAAATTGGATGACGTATTTGAATTCGATTTTATATTATATTTCTTTGTCTTTCTTATCTTTTTTATTCTTTAACACAAATGAGGTATGTATATATGTCCCTGCACGCATCCAATTTATTTATCCACAAGGAAAACACTTGATCATTTTTATCCAATTTAAGACTAAAATGATGACCTGATTTCTTTCTCAAACCCAACATGTTGGGTTGGTGCATGAGAACGTCGGCCATTCCAGACCCAATATGCCAGACATAAAGAGTTAATTATGAACTGAAGTACAAAATAAAGTCCGATTCATTACTGATAAGTCAGTCTGTAAGTGTGTGTCATATTTTTTTCTAACAAAGAATAACCAGTGGGTACTTATAACTTTCTAAATGGATTTCAGTGAAACTTGCACATTTTTTTTACAATTATATCTACTTAACAAGCTGCAGATACTCAAACTCTCTAGTCTTCCAGACACCTAAAGATAAGTATCAGTACATTTAATCAAACAAGGTATACTAGTACAACTGCTACAAAAATGCAAAGAAAAAAAAAATTAAAAGATATTTGAATACAAAATTCAAGGAAATCAGATGGATAGGCTCTGTGCTATGCCTATGAGATTTTTTTTCTTTTTTTGCAAAATGGCCTCCTAAAAAGTGCCACATTGGGAACAAATAAAACTGGTCAAAATATGCCCAGGGAGGTCCAAGATGCCACCTCCTGCAATGTAAATTTCGAAAATATTCCTGGGAAGCATTCCTGTATCCCCCTATTGCCGAAAGGGGGGAAAGCCCCCTCTCGGACTCACCCCCATCGGGTCGCTGGCCCTCAGTTTGAGCCTTCGGTCCTCAATGGTGCCCCCTACTATTTATTTTCCTCTACTTACTCTAAATATTAATGAGAACCCTGGGTAGAATGGGGCCACATTGGGAGGGGGGGGGGTCCAATTTTACATAGGAAACATTTTTTAGTTATTCTCAAAAACTAAAATTATATTATAATATTTGGTATGAAGTATCTACAAGCATCTTGACATATTGTAGCTGCAGAAATGTAGCTCCACAGGAAATCAGGTTGACAGACCATGGAGCTACAGGTCCATCCATATAAAAAACTGTATATTTATTGCACACAAAAAGTTGCGCGCGGTTTTGGACTTATTTACCTAATTAAGGAATATTTTCTGTGAAAATTTCAATGCCAAAAAATTTCTGAGACATCTTACTTTAGATGTCATTACTTTACTTGTCTCTGAATATCTTTTAAACACACTCACCCGCCCCGTAAAGTGAGATGGTGTGGTTTGTTTACAGGTAAAAATGGAGACTCTTGATCCTGAGGTATATTTAAATTACTTCATTTTCCTAGGTCAATTAGAGTGCTTAGGAAAACGTTTGAGGCAAGTGGAGTGGCGAATCAGTAGTAAATTTTCTCAGGAATTTTATGGTATTGAAGTTTTTACTCCGAGCTCCGACTCGTGCACTATGTATCAAACCCTGACTACTATTTAGGCATACCGGTAGTACATGCACAACACAACACTATTGTTATTATTATGCTGACTGTTGTATACTGATGTGCCTTACTATACAAGTAGCTGTGATGTTTGAGTTTTGTCTAGTCCCTAAAAATAATCATCGGAAAAGCAAGCGTTTGGTCTTTCAAATTAATCAATTGATTTGATTGATTATTTAATCAACAAGTTTCTGTACAATCACAAAAAAAAAATCAATGAACGTTTATGTGTTTTCCAAGCAATGAGACACGATTCAACTTAAGAAAATTCGAGTTCAGTATAGCAGACGAAATCTCATTGATTTTTTTTCTTGTACATTCTTTATCAAGTGTCATTTGAAAAAGCATCTTCATGATTCTCATGTACAATTTCTTTTAAAAATGTTTGATCATTTTGATCCAAAATTTATTAGAGAGTCTAATTTTAAAATTTTCATAATGAGGCGTTTTTGGAAAGATTATCAACTTTAATTGCTTAATGTCAATTGTATGTATCTACGTTTTATATGTATAAAAACCGCCAGTTACATCATCGGCTGCTCTGGTGCAATGGTAGCGCGTTGGGCTTTTGACTTAATGATTTTAGGGTCCAGAGATCGGAACCCGGTGTCTGCTCTTGTGAGATTTTCGTTGAAAACATTTGCTGTGCTCTATTTTGACATGGTATGCTTTATTATATATCCTTTGTATACTATGCGAAAATAGATGAGTAGTGAATATATAGAGACAAACTGACAGGAAGCATGATAATAAGTTATAGTATATATCATATGATACAATATTGTATTGTTTAGTAGTGTATTGATAAATATTGTATCAAACAATACTCTGACAGTATGAAACTACATTCACTAATGCTATCACCTGTGACAATATTTTAAATACAAGAAAACCTCCACCACCATATTTTTCTGTTGGTGACAGGATTCAAAATATAATTCACACTAAACTACACCATAATTGCACACTAAAGTGCAACTTATTCAAATATAATATTGTTGACAGTCCTTTATGTACGTGTGGAAAGGTTGAAGATGCATATCATTTTTTCTCATGTACTAAATATGCTGAAGCCAGAGACGAGTTATTATCGGCCGCAGGAGCGGCCGATCTATTTGTGGTTGTGTTAGAATGTGCACATGGGGAAATGAGACGTTATTATTCCTATTTCTAAAGAAATATTTAATTTCATTACAATCGTAAAATTCTGATTTATATTATTTTTTAAAAATGTTTTTAATTGAGTTTTACTTGATTTCTAAAAAAATATTTTCTTACTTACTTTTATTGTATATAAATTTGTAAATTTATTTAAGTTTTTATATTTAAACAATGAATGCTCCAAAGGAGAGTAGTGTATAAGATATAAAAGCAACTCGTTATGAATACGAGATTCCGGATAGTACTTCATTAAAAAAGAATGAAAAGACGGAGTAAAAAAATGCAGATGTTTTACATTCAATTCCTGTTTTGTTTTTCATTATTCTGCATGCTTAAAAACAACCATATTATATTGTATTTTGTATTTTTGAGTATGCAACAGCATGCAGCATCTTTTGCCAAAAAAAAAAATCGGCATCATCACATTCTTTAACAGAGTAAATTATGAAAAACAAAAGTGCATATCAAAATCACGTAGTTTGATTAAAGCAAACGATTTCAAATGCTTACATTTAAATGACATTTTTATTTATTTTTTCAAAAATATGTCCACACATTGCGTACATTAGGAGGATGTCAAAGACTTATTGCCCTTTCCTCAAACAATGCATCGGTTGAGAATTAGGACAATATTTTTTTCTTTCAATCTTATGAAAATAGACAAGCACTCTTTTTCATTTTACAAGTTTTGTTTATTGTTTACAAATGTTGTTTAAAAAATAAACTTCAGCAAAAAATACATGTATATAGGTGTATATTTCTTTTACTCGTATGCACACCATTTAAAGTGTTTAAAGGAGCTAGGCTCATTACACCCACCGTTAATTTCAGTTTCATTTTAGCACTACTTTTGATGTACATTTCAAATGGAGGTTACAATGCTATAAATATTTTTGTTTAATGCATTTTGCTAAAAATGAAAATGCTTCATGATATTCAATATCATTTTTTTTTTAGAAATAGTAGTTTTCTCTTTCAAAAAAGTAAGGTAAACCGTTGTATTACTTCATTAAAACGTACTGCAATTTGCCTCCTTAAACAGTTTGCGGCCGATTTGATGCTTTGCATCAATACTTATCTTGTCTAATAATGTATTTAGCATTGGCGATTTAAATATTGTTAATACACATATTTTGCTTTAGGGAGTTGACAAACTAAGTAATACTGTGAATGAACACTTGTTTTCCTTAGTTCACATTTTTATTAAAAAATCCAAAAGATATTGATTACGTGTTTACATTTGCATCAAAATGTGCTATCTGAAACTTTATTGTAAATCATTTCGAATCTTTATATTTAAAACTTTGTATGTAAATTATTGTATAGGGAGAGGGCTATCGTAAATAAGTTATAGAACTTGTGCCGGATCCCATTGTACGGGTAATCATATTACAATAAAACAAGTTCAAACCAAACCAGTATGAAATTTTTTATCATATAATTATATATGATATTGTGTCATACCACACTGCAATATATGATATTTTCATAAAGATTACTAAATATGATTTTCATATAATATGATTATATGATAATGGTTTCATAAATGTGATGCCTCATCTCGATCCAGGCATGTAGTATCGGCAAACATTTTTCTTAAATTTTCATACAAAAATTTAACTATTGTGGAGTTAGTTTCCCCACTTTTTTTAGGAGTATGTAAAAAAATGAAATAAAAATAAGGAAATTAAGAGTAAAATTGAAGTTAATGATATACCACGCACGCACACAAGAGAATGGTATGAAAAGATATTTAAATTCTTGGCTATGTGCAAGGATCAGACCCATAGATTGGCTTTCTTTTCCAGGTATAATCTGTGTTGAAGGAATGAATGGAGGAGCTGTCCATATTGATTATAATTGTGTCCCATCGGTCATTTACACACATCCAGAAGTGGCATGGGTTGGCAAAACGGAAGAGCAACTTCAAGAAGAGGTAAACTTTTAATCTTCACTGAGATTTGGCTCAGCTTAAATTTAGGACTGAAGCCTTCATATAACCTATTGAAGGTCATTCATTATTCATGTATGGAAATTGTTTGTCCACAACATCAGTCACTTGTTGCTGTTAAAATCAGGGAATTGGAGGTTTGGGTCCAATTTGTGGAGTTACCGGGGTGTGTATGTGTGTTGGGGGAAGGTTCAATAAAAATAAAAATGTTCATATATTAGACTAATCTATAAAATCATAATGGACATAGCACCAAGAATGAAATGTCATACAGATAGACGAAAGTTTCAATTGTACATAATTATGATATTTATTTATTATGGTACAGTTGAACTTCGATATCTCGAACACTGATATCTCGAATACAATGGATATGTCGAAGTGATTTGTAAGTCCCAACCACTTATTTTTTTACATATTTTACCCTCAATATCTTGAATACTCGAATATCTCGAAGTTTTTAAACAGTCCCATCTAGTTCGAAATAACGAAGTTTGACTGTATTTAAGATTTCATTGATAATAAATTAATACAGTGGGTTGTATGTTGATGCAGCAATGCCTCAAACTATACACATTGTGAAATAATCTCATCACTTTTATAAGAATCAAGGAATTACATAAGTATCCACCAACAAGGATTCTTTCAGAGTATTGAATTATATCCCCTTGCACAACTTGTTGCAAAGGGGATATAGCATCGCTGCTGTGCATGTGTGTGTATGTGTGTCCACTTTTGGCTTATGGGCAAGATTCAAAGAAAACCCTCACATGAATGTTTATCAAACTTCGTACACTTCTTTGACATATGGTAAAAGGACAAACCCTATTAATTTTCAGGTCAATTGGCTAAATATTTATTGAAATATTGTGAAAATAACAACATTTAAAACAGGAATTTTATGTATATACCGGTATGACTTGACAACACTGACTTTCGGTTCTTCATTGTAAAACTTAAGTGGAAGTAAACAGTTGAAATCACCAACTTAAAATATTTTTTGGATTTAGACCTAATGGCTTGTAACAGTAAGAAACAAACATTTTGTAATAATGGAGAGCTAGAAAAATGTCTAAAGTTAAAAGTCGAAGTTGACAGGAAATTAAATTCATCCCATTTCATTGAAACAAGAAGCCGAATTTTGAGCAATTTTTCCCAATTTCTACAGTTTAGTACTAAGAGTGGAACTAGTCAAATTCTGAAGAGACTTTGACGAATATTGCCAACATTTATCACAGGAAAATCGTTTCAGATCTGTTACTAAGGGTTGACATACGGCATGCCAACTTGAGCAGACTACAGAGTGCTAGGCCTAGATCCTCAACTACATTTCGTTATCAAATATAAAGAACAAGTGCACGTAAGCTATAGAGAATGGGCCCTTTTTCAGTGCCGTTTTTATGTAGAAACTAGATGCTGTCATTAGACAGTGATACCCGCACCAAGTGTTTGCCCCTAAATAACACTCCCTTGTACCAGTTTTAGTAAAAAAGAAGGCCACATGCAATTTCCGGTACTTTTTAAAAATTATAATTTTCATAAAGGATGAGGTCCCATCCCATAATACACATATTGCCTTTATGTACAATTTGGGGTTGAACTGTTTGCATGTGAACTTTAAATTAATCAATAATCTAAACATTTCATGTCATAGAAAGTATGGTCTATATAATTATTACTAACAAAATTAAATTATGCCCCCCCCCTCGGCGGTTGCCTGCTTTATTGGATATGCTTTTGTGTGCCAACATCATCGTGTTTGTGTGGATTTAGAGAAGGAGTGGGGGTGAGGGGTCCAGACCCCCCCCATCCCCCCCAAATTCATTTATGTAGTAAAATTACCAAAAATAAACCTCGGACCACAACCCCCTCCCCCCCCCCTGGAAAAAAATATATTTTTCTGCCCCCCCCCCCCCCAACTACCCATGGATAAAAAATATACGAATATTTTGATAACAATGAAAGCCCGAACATGTAGTTGCAATAAAGAATATTGTAAACAATGCAAAGTAAATGACATATTGCACCATGATTTTCACTGCAGGACTGCTAGGACAGAAGATATAATTACTGATTAAGGTGGTATCGGATACATGTCAATGTTTATGTGGATAAAAGTGCGTTATTTATATTATATAGTTATATTATACTACTTTCACCATTTTAGAATTTAAAACTTTTACAATAATTGACCAAAAAAAACCAAGTTTTTAAATTTTTGGAAACTTAAGGTAAAAATTAGATAAGCCCCCGAAGGATTCAAACTCTCTACTTCCAGACACATAGTTATCGCTCTAACCCATTGCGCTTTGCTGTTAGGTAACATTATTTTGGGGGAAAATGTTATATTTTTTACTTTATTTGTTTAGTTCAATAGGGAGTACATCACAATATGCAGGTGTCCCATACCACCTTAAAGTTGAAAATTGTGCTTTACATGGTTAATTACCTAATAAAATTGTGCAAGGGGTTTTAAAGAATATAGTTGTGAAAATACATGAAATATGTTGCAAGTAAATGATCTTTGTCCGAAGTTACGTACAACACAGGTCTACGGGTTGCATTAGCGGGTACTAGTTTTACCCAGCTCTTTCGTTAGATGGGTTTCATGTGGTGTACATGCATATGTGTTTTCGATATGCAGAATAGGATTAATTAATATGAATAAACATTTCTTTTGTGGTGATCAGCTAAAGGAATTCATGTTGTGCTCTTATTGGATTATCATTATAATGTTGACCAATATCGGTAAGTATAATACATGTAGTAGCGCAATATTATGAGACACCGGTATACAGTAAAGTTTTACTTTCACTTTCTAAAATGTGATCTCCCTTTGCCAGCATACTGTATCATCATCTTTATTTAAATAAGCTTATCATCGTTAACTTTCTTATTGCAGTTGTACAGTTTCTGTCATTTTATTTGCAAAAGTTTTTTTAGCTCACCTGAGCTGAAAGCTCAAGTGAGCTATTCTGATCACATTTTGTCCGTCGTCCATCTGTCCGTCCGTCCGTCTGTCCGTCTGTAAACTTTTGTACATTTTGATCTTCTTCTCTAAAACCGCTCGGCCAATTTCAACCAAATTTGGTAGAAAGCATTCTTATAGGAAGGTTAATATAAATTGCAAAAATAAAAGACCGATCTTGATTCAAAGCGGAGAAAACCTCGAAACTGTTGAAAAAGGGGGGTGCATTTTTAAAAATCTTCTTCTCAAGAACTACTGAGTCAAATTCAATGTAATTTAGCATAAATAATCCTTATGGAAAGGAAAATATAAATTGCAAAAATTATGGCCTAATTCTGTTTCAAATCTGAGTTATTACGAAAATAATAAAGGAAATGCGTGTTTCAATCAGTTTATAGCTTCGGGTTCGGTATTCCATGAGTCATGGTAAAATGGGTAGGCAAACCCGGGCCGGGGCAAAACAAAAGATTGGCAGTTATTAATATGCCGATCTCATTAAAATTTTGAGGATATGTTACGGACCAGTATATTTGTATTCGTTGTAAATATTGCTGCAAAACAATGCGTATTTTGGAATTGCCGATTGCCGATCTGCCCCGGCTTTTATTTTGCCCCGGCCCGGGTTTGCCCACCCATTTTACCAAGACTCGTATTCCATACTAAACGGGTCGATCTGACAATGATGAATTAGTTTGTTGTGCAACAGTTCGCGTACGAAGGGGATCTTTGAAACATGCAGAATACATTGGTGCCGATTTTGTGAAGTAAATTGAGGTTAAATATTTCAATGCGTTGACAGTTTTCACATATGACAGTGGTGTTAGCTTGTTTTGATTTTCGTTTCGTTTTCATTATCTATGCTTTGTAACCTGGGAACTATCGCCTGTATTTTGTAATTTTTACGTATCAAATCAAACAGAGACTTTGGTAAATCAGACAGTTAACTGTTAACCTGCGCAAATTAAGGAAAACCTGATGTATTAAAAGAGTACTAAAATACTATTCATTCTATCGGTAATTCGGTATGATCTTTTGCGTAATATTAGATTAATGCAATGTGTTTTGTTGAGATGCTTAGCATTTTCTCGAATTTATTCATAAGTTTAAATAGAGTTTAATATCGCTGACGGAAATATGTAGGTATATTTTTTGAAAAATAAATTGTGCACTTTATTTGTTATAGTACATATGTTTCTTGTGTTTAATTGTTTACAATTTCTATTTACTAACCATATTTGAGTGTTAAGTTTCGAATTATAAGCAAGATACAGAGATTTGCTCACAATTCTATGTACACAGATCTGAGGCCATTCTTTTTTCCACTTTAAATGCTGAATAGGAAATACAAAGTTAAAATTCTTAAGCTGAATGTAATAAACTCATGTGAACAAAATATATGACTCAAACCTAGCAGAATTGTGAGCTCTGTATCTTGCTTATAATTCTACGATTGACGCTGAAATTTTGGTTGATCATTAGAAATGTCTCGCTAAATGTTAAATACTTGTACAAAAAAATTAAAGGATGATATGCTTATATAACTACTCTCTGGGGTCCCCAATGGATAATGTGAAATTCACATCAATTGTGATAGTTTTTCAGACACGAGTAAATAAAAACGACACCGTTAAACTATTTCCATAGTTCTGACACATTTCTGTTGCGGGGATAAAGGAATTATCGCTATTCCTAAGAAAATATTACAGCGAAAAATTATCTTGGTCTATAGCCATTTTTTATTTTTGAATAAAGATGAAAATAATGGGTGGGCCTTAGTAAAATAGAGTGATGTGCCTGTCAATACTGTAACATTGATTTTTATAGCTCTTTAACATGTCACGTGACAACAATTTTCATTCCAGTGTATTCATCAATCAAATGTGAGTAAAGTTATAAAAGTCACACGAGTTTACGCCAGGTAAACAACAGTCATTTAATTATAATGGAGAAGACAAATTAAATTTTTGAATGTTTTTAATTTGAGGAATTGAGCGGATTTGGGTACAATTTTCTTCTTCACATCTATAGGATTTTTTTTTTAATAAAATGCAATAATTATTATATGATATTTTTAAAAAAAATACAATAACTAGTAAGTAGTTGAGAAAGAAAATGTACCTATATGCTCTCATATATTTTGATCGCTTTATAAAGTGGGGGAGTGGGGGGGAGAGAACGAAAATATAGGGAATTGGAGGGAGGTGTACCCCTACCAAATGTTTAGATTTATATCTTGTGTAGGATTTTCTTATTCTGGGTAAAAATAGTATTCCATAAAGATACAATGTCAAAGATTACGTACTGTATGCAAAAATAAGTGTAAAATTCGAATACTTTACAATATTTATTTATTTGTTATTCTACTGAGTGGCCATATTGCACAATATCTTTTGAACACCCATTGTTGCTCAGGTGAGCGATGTGGCCCCATGGGCCTCTTGTTTCATTTGTCAGACTTACAAATTTGTGTATTAAATATCATGTTTATATGAGTTATAATAGGGAAGAAGGGGAAGGGGTCTAATTAACCCTTCCCCATCCCCAGGATATGTGGATTAGATACATTTCTAGTGAGAATGAAGGCATGGTGCAGCTTTTTTTCCCCATTAAACCCCCTACCCCATCATCACACACCAGTAATAGAAAAAGAGTTATAATGAGTGTAATTTTCTTTTAGTATGCTTACTCTTTTTTGTCAAGAGATATATGGTATGTCAAGATTTATGACTCATGAAAATTTGTGCATTTTAATCCTGATTGTTAACAAATATACATGTATAGTTATATATATATATACATGTGATAATATACATTAGGGATGGCAATCAATTGCAGAATTGCATATCGGTTATTTATCACTCATTTTGACTGATTAATTTGTTAATCATTTTGAAAATATAGACATTTCTAAATATAACATAGTATCAATATTTTTTGAAGATTGATTTTGTGACTATTAACAACTTAATTAGGGCCCCACTCTGCAGATGCCCTATAGTGATCATTCTGTCCAATTCTGCTGATCATGTCAAGATACATTTAAGATATGGCCCCTGCCCCTTGGGTCATTCCCCTTCCCCCTCCCCCCTCCCAGGAGTTGTTTTTAAACCACCATCCCCCCCCCTCTGAAATAGGAAATGATAATACATTTTCATAACTGTTAAGATCCCCACCCCTAAACCATATTCATTCTTGCTCCTTGTATCATTGCACATCAATTGGTATATACTGTAGAAGCACATATTTTCGTTGGTTCAAAATTTTGTTGTTTAATAATGAAATAAGATTTCGTTGGCATTTAATTTCATCATATCGTAACCTCTTTGTAATCATTAATAGTTGGGTCAAAAATTCGTCATGGATTTAATTTCGTTAATTTATACTGCCAATGAAAATAACGAATTTAAATCCTCAACGAATATTTCTGCTTCTACAGTAGGTTATGCCCCCTTTCAGATGCCCAGACTTTCCAGAACTGGAACTAATCAAGTATTTTATCTTATTCATATGTAGTTTGACTTATGTAGGTAATTCCTAGCCCTAGCCAAATGATGACCCTGCTTTGTGTTTTACAGCAAGGTTTTTGTTGACTGACTTTATAATTTCCGCAATTACATATAACATTTTGTTTATCTTTAAGATCAAAAAGCAATTTCCAAAATCTCTTTAATATTTACATCTGACATCGTACAGAAAAATACAAAATTTAATCAAGAAATTATTTTGCTTCTGTAAAATTGTGAGAAGAGACTCTGAATCTCTCCCCCCCCTCCCCCCGAAAACATGAATACCTGGTAGTCAAATATTTTTAAAATATCTTCAAAATCATCGAAATCCCCACTCCTAAACCATATATATTTTTGTTTCTTGAACCATGACCATGTCAAGGCAAATCTTGTTGTGGTATTAGTAGGTCATGGCCTCTGGGGGTCACCCTAACACCAACCCCACCCCCTTCCCCCAAAATCAGAAATGATCAAATACCTTGAAAAAAATGCTTGTGATCCCCACCCCTAAAGCATATATATTCTTCCTCCTTGTGCATCTTATGGCATGTTAATTCAAACACAAGAGATAAGACGAGGTCCAGTAATTAGGTTTTTTATGGGACGGAACATCATTTTGCAGATAGTATTGACCCTCAGAATCAAATTTGTATTTCTAAACCCTTATTGCATATCTATAGCTCAGCCCTTGTTATATCCCGATAGATGATGTGGCTATTCATTAAATCATGAGAGGAGTTCTGGGAAGTAGGGTTTTTTTAGGAGTGATAAACGTCAATTTTCTACTACTATTTGACTCCCTGGATGGAATTTAAATTTTTAAAACCTTATTGCACATCTATAGGACAGCCCCTTTCATATCCCAATAGATGATATGGCTATTCATTAAATCATGATAGGAGTTCTGGGAAATAGGGGTGTTTTAGGAGTGATAAACGTCAATTTTCTACTATTATTTGACTCCGTGGATGTAATTTAAATTTTTAAAACCTTATTGCACATCTATAGGACAGCCCCTATCATATCTCAAGAGATGACATATCTACTGCATAAATTGTAAGAGGAGTTCTGGGAACCATATTTTTTTTGCAAAAAAACATCATTTTTTGTTGCCCACCGACCCCTGTGATAAAAATAAAAATTGTGAAACCTGATTACACGTCAACATGACACCCCGAATCATATTCTAGTAGATCATTTGGCTACTGCAAAAAGAAACTGACATTTTTTGAAACCAGATTTTTGTAAAAAAAACATCATTTTTCAGCCACTAAATGACCTCCAGGACAAAATTGAAATTTCCGAAACCATATTGCGCATCTATGGGACACCCCAAAACATATTCCAAGAGATGAATTGTCTACTGTTGAAAATGTAAGAGGAGTTCGAGGAAGAAGATTTTTTGTGAAAAAACGTCATTTTTTACTTATTATTTGACCCCCAGGACTACAAAAGAATTTTTGAAACCTTTTTACAAAACAACATGACCCCCCAAGTCAAACTCCAAGAGTTCAGTAAATTGCTGGTTTATAAGATTTAGGAGCAGTTTGAGAAAGTAAAACGTGACAGACAGACGGACGGATGGAACAGGACAACAACAATATACCCGAACTTTCTTTAGAAAGTGCGGGTATAAAAATATCAACAAATTGCTTTTTTCCCATAATATTTAAGCACTGATGGATACTTCTGATTTATATACATGCTTAAATTGACCAAAATTAGCGAACAGTTTAAACAATTGAGGATTTTTAAATGCCTATAGATAATCTAAATCCAGAAAAATCGTACCGAACCTACTTCAGTTGTGTCTATTTAAATCAGACTGAGGGAGGAGACATTTAAATGGACATTATTCTGTTGGTGGATCGATTGACGCGTTTACTGAATTATACTTTTTGCATTATTTTACGTCTGAAAAAACCCCCCGAATAAAGCTTTGAAGTTGCATATGACCATAGTGATCAAACAAACATTCCTGACCATACAAAGTTGATGGAAAGCGATTTAAAACGTGCCTTGCAGTGTTTTACAGTGAGCACATTTGACAAGACTACCTGGATAGATCCCAGACGTGACTGTTTGAAATAATTTATTCCATACGTGGGTTCAAACATGGGTCACACAGGTAATAGCTGCCACTTGCTATAGGTAAAACCTTGAAATGTTCATACGTTTTCATTATTTTAGGTACCAGCCTAATGTTGTACAAACTTCTTATTTTCACAGGAGTTTTCTAAATGTATAATGCGTCTTTTGTCTTTTACACAAGTTTGTACACGGTTAGGCTGACAGTAAGCAAAGGCTTTGAATTGAATGCCCATCCTCGAATTACTATACAAAATCAAGAATGTCGGCTGACTCCTACTATGTTGTAAAGTATCGTGCTATTTATATACACTAAATTCAGCGCTAAAACCTGTTGATTCTTATGATTTAAATATCAATAGATGATGTGAGATAACAGATTATGCTTAATTTGAATCTTCATTTTTTTTTCACTTTTTACCGGGGCCCATAAGTGCACTTTGCTTACCGATACATGAATTTTTAATGCTTAATGTATGTCACTAAAGCTAACTGTACAACCACGTAAATGTAACACCCTCTCCAAATATATACACCAAAGAGCTTGGGGTAGGGATAAAATAGTTATGAATTCAAAGTGGTTTAAGACGATAAATACTTGTTTCATATTTACTATATGTTATATGTGTATATATGCATAATATATGCCTTAATTTTCCACGAAAAAAATTTGTTTACCTCGATTAAAAATGCATTTTCTCCCACAATATTCCATGTCGCAATGGGTCCGATGCTCCACTTAACGGTGCCCTTGTTAAATTAATTTTGTACTGAATTTGAAAAAATAATCCACCAAAACTGTTTCATTTTCATGAAGACAGTGTATCTTAACAAGCATTCTAATTGATACATGTATTATCATGTGATTTTAATCAAGGAGCTCAAGCTTGACTGGTCTTGGGGTTTTTTTTTTTTTACCTAAAAACCTAAATTAGGAGAACTATTTAATTTTCAACCAAGTTTCAAGAAAATCTTTTGTCTGGTTATCTTTGGGACAGTTTCAAAATACATATACATATACATGTATTAATTTTTCACACTTTAAAGCAAGTTCTAAATAAAAAGTCTACAAAAACATTGTAATATTTGATAGATGTCATTTTTCGTTGTCCCCCACTTTTAGTGAAAGTTTCTTTGAGGTGAAAAGGTTAAAGGTCAAGGTCATTAATTCCTACTTCTGTCTGTGTGTAACACTTGTTTCTAGGCAATATCTTAAAATTTTTAGCCTTTAAGCTGTTGTAATGAAACTTGATATCACTTACAACTTCTAATAGCCTCAAGAAGATTGGTATAAACATAACACATGACTGCTGGATATATACCGTAATCTTCCATAATACACATTTTTTTCTAGAAAATTTCTTTGCGAGAAAGGGGTGCGTATTATACCGGTACACCCCAATGGAATTTTGACACTTTTTTCAAACACGTAAAACATTGGCTATCAAAGTTCAGTATATAGCCTTTATATGGAAACGCTACTTCTGTTTGTTTATCGCATTTTTAAAACAGTTGAAAATTATTTTTAGGGCATATTTAGCAGAAAATGTTTTGCTCTTAATCCATTAATAGATAAATTGTAATAAAATGGCCATTAAAAATTACTATAAGCTGCTTATCTAACAATCCAAGCTGTGCATTCACCATCTTCGTGTACGCCACCATTTACAGATGTTATTAATAGATCTGTGCAATAGATGCCTGATTGAGTTTGCCTACCACGTGTTTTTCGAATTAATACACATTTTCAGCAGTTTTAAGCAAATGAATAATTACAAATAATTAAAATTAAACAACTCATCTCACTTGAAGATTTGTTTCACCTTTAATTTTAACATCTCTGCGGCCTTTTTGAAGTCATTGTTGTATACACACGTGTGCATGCCACTTATTCAATGCTTATTATCTCAGACATACAATGTACCCTCGGGCAAAGAAATGTTACACCTTGAGTTATACCCTGTTGTCTGTGATCGTGTTTGAAGATTACCGCTAAGTAGACAGTCAAGACTTTTTAAAAAAACTGTGCAGAAACGTTACATTGAAGATGAAAATTTGCCCTTTTCCCTGAATATTACCATGACATTTGGTCGAAACTCTTTGTACCTATTATACACCCGAACTGCGTTTTTTCGTGAGTTTTCAGCCCAAAGTGGAGGGTGCGTATTATACACAACTGTGTATTATATTCGGAAATTTACGGTATCTATGTGCAGCTGATGAGAATTTATGCGATATGGCCGACACTTATTTATTTTAAAATTTCATATGGAAGTATTTGATTTGTTTTTCTAAGTTGATTCATTGTATTGCAGGGAGTAGTGTACAAAGTAGGGAAGTTTCCCTTGGTGGCTAATAGCCGTGCCAAAACCAATGATGATACGGATGGTTTTGTCAAAGTCTTGGCAGATAAAGAAACAGACAAATTGTTAGGATGTCACTTTATTGGATCAGTAAGTATATTACAATGAACTCAAATGTAACAAAGCAAAGTGTGAATTCAGAGTCTGTAGCTGAGTGGTGAAAGTAAGGTAAACTAGTAATTTTATTAAATTGCTTAAAAAAAAACCCTGAAAACTAGTAGATTTATACTTCTGGAACTGTAAGTGATTTTTCCACATTTGATAGTTTTTGAAGTAGTAATGAAGCCAGATGGTTTACACCAAACCCCGATTGGTTTGACACACCAGAGTCCAATGGTCCACACTCATGTTCCAAAATGCGATGGTTTGCCCCTCCAAGCCCGATGGTTTATAAAGATTATAAAAAGCACAAAGATAGTTTTCTTTATGATACCCCACGCAAACAAAGTTTTTTTTTTTTTTTGGGGGGGGGGGGGGGGGGGTTATATAGGAATCACCTTGTATGTCTGTCTGTACAGTTGTGTCTGATCCATATCTTTCTTAAGGAGATCAATTACTTCACCCAAAGATTGTTTATGACCTAAGAGTGTGTCATTATTTGACCCAAAGTCATTTGGGCAAGATCAAGGTCACTTATTGGGTTAAAAGAAAAAGTGCATAATTTATGTCATATCTATACCGTTCTTATGGAGAAAAATTGGAAGTTCCCAATTTACAGAAAGATTGCTTATGACCTGAAAGTATGTTATGATTTTAACCCAAAGTCATTTGTAATGTGTCCGCTCTATACCTTTCTTATAGAGAAACATTGGAAGTTCCTTCTTCACATAAAGATTGCTTTTGACCTGAGGGTATGTCATGATCTTGACCTAAGGTCATTTGTGCAAATTCAAGGTCACTGTAAAAAAAAAATGCATAATTCCTGTCTAAGACATATCTTGTAATGGAAAATAATTAGAAGCTAAAACTTGACACAAAGATTGCCTGTAACCTGAAAATTTGTCCTGACCTTGACCTTTAATAATTTGCAGAAGTTCAAGGTCATTGGAAGAAAAATGGTACATCTGTTACCTTCCAATAAAGAAATACCTGAGTAATTTTATTTTCTCAGCGGGGAGTATCATTTGTGAACTTGCTCACATTTGTTATACCTTTAGTTCATTATTGGTCCAAACAGAAGGGCCAAGATAAAATAATATCAAAGCAAAATACATACTAAAGTGAATTGAGAAATGTTATTGAGGCATCAAAATGGGGGATGGATAATATCATGGAAGCAGGTTTTCCATATAACTGCTTTATATTATGTATGGAGATGGAAGCAGGTTTTCCAAATAACTTGGGAGAGTATCGTGAAAGGCTTTCAAAAAGAGACATCCTGGCCTCATGATTAGAAAGCCAGAAAAACGGGGGAATTCCTGGGCGAAAATTTTGAAGTTTACCATGGTTAAAAAGTATATGGTAGATTTAGGACATAAGATTTCTGAGTTAAACTTGTTGACAAGCCACATTTAATTTGGAACTGAAATGAAACAGGGAAACAGTTCCAACATAGACCTGTTAGGGTCATCGCACAGAAAGGATCACAAAATGTATGTAGAGTGTCTGAAAACAGGACATAGGGTTGCTAGAACTAACCATAGAAGAAAACATTAAAATATTCTGCCTATTACCGCATACTACACATGCCCTTCAACCTTTCGATCAACCAGTCTTCGGCCCTTTCAATACTGCATACGACACTGCTTGTTCAGAATTTTTCTCACAATCTCCCTATCATGTAGTTAACATACAAAACTTTCCCAGGCTTTTCAAGAAAGCCTGGGAAGCAGATGTCAGCAATGACAATATTAGGAATGGCTTCAGGGCATGTGGCATCATACCATTTCACCCAGACGCACTGTCCTCTGAGGTATACGACCCTTCCTCTGCTACAGAAACTCCAACGCTATCAGCAACCGCCTCAAAGCCACCAGTAGTCACAGAAACAGAGACGTCTGTACACACTTCATCTGAACAGCTTTCTCCTACGTTTCATTCTAACAACCCTGTAATGATCTCTACTAGGATGAAGCAGAGGCCGGTCAGGAAATCTCTACATGTGATGAAGCACAAACTGGTCAGGAGTCCTTAGCAAATCTTCCCCTTGAGTCTGCCTACACTTTCTTTGCGCTTAATGACGCTGATATAATGCTTTCTCTAATAAGCACAGGCAAAATAGAAGTGGTGGCAAACTCACAAGAAACAAGTGTTGAGTCCATATGGAACAATGCAATTGAGAGTATTTTCCTCCCACCACTCCCTGCACCAAAGAAACTTGCAAAAAAATTGAAGGCAAAAACATCACACAGAATACTTAAAGGAACAGAAGTAATTGCAGAGAAAAATCATGGAATGGAGAAAAATAAAAGAAGAAAAGATGGTGTAAAAAAACAAAACAAAATACAGAAATAAAAATTATCGAAATAAAAATTCTCCCCATGAATTTGATTGAATTTCAAGCAGTGACTAGGAACAAAATGTTATTGTTCAATTTGATAAACGAGTTTCCTTTAAGATTGTAGCAAATAAAAGTTATATGTTCTGCTGATTTCATTTTAAAGATAAAAGGGCATATTTCGGGGAAATTTCCAGGGTTTTTGAAAGGGAAGTCAGAAAGAGTATCTGGAGAGGGTTTACCATCACAAAATTATTTATTAACTAATAGGTACCAATCTGCCTGGTGTATTGTACCGGTAGTTCATTCTTAAGGTCAATTTACATGAAATTTAGTGACAATACTGATGGATAAAGAATTTGTCTAAACAGTCACTGTGATATTTTCATTTTTTGGGCGTAATTGATAAGGGGAGTGCAATCGCACCCCTTTCCCTTCCGAACATGAAGGACCTTATATTGGTAATAAAATGATAAAGTCAAATAGACGGTTTCAAATACAGCAAGATTGTGGGTCCTTGAATACAATTTGCTGATCCAGATTTCTATATCTAAAATGGAAAATTATATTAAATAATCCATATAATATGTTGACGGATACTTTAATATTCACATTGTCAGCATAACTTAATGATAATTTTTTTATTATTGAAAAATTAGACTATACCTCTATGTTGAAAGTGAGAGGTGTCTGACTTTAAATCCTTACCGTCCAACTTTCAATGTCCTTGTCCGACTTTACATGTCTTTTTATCACAAATCAAAGCATTAACATACACTTAGCCAATGAAAACTTACAATTGTTACAAATGAAGTCAAGAGAATGCTAAAATAATTCATAGTTATAAAAAAGGAAATTTGAAAATTTCCATCACAAATTGTGACCATGCATCACTAAACCATTGAACAAAATTTCATGAAAAATTTGTAATTTACAGGAATATACATGTATTGTGTAGATTTGCACATTACTAACTTTTATACTAGCCAAGGTGGAAAAACCTTAATAACAATAAGTTAATGTGCCTTCTCCTTGCGAGCAGGTCTACAGTCATAGTAATGATGTGATAATATTGTATAATGCTATTAATATTATATTTATGCAGGTGGCAGGAGAACTCATTAATGAAGCTGTATTGGCAATGGAATATGGAGCTTCCTGTGAAGACATTGCTCGTGTTTGTCATGCACATCCAGTAAGTTTAATATGTTTATTCTGAGAAAATGAAATATAAATATATATGTAGGTTTGATTAATGCAATTTATACTTATACATGTATTGTTATTTTTTTTAGACTGTTTCGGAGGCGCTTCGAGAAGCTAACTTGGCAGCCTATGCAGGGAAAGCTATTAACTGTTAATATGTAGCATTTGCTATACAGTGTTGGTGATAAGACTAAAAATTTACATAGAAGAGTGGATTTTATATACATGTATATTTTCCCTATTCTTGAAGTCCTAAAACAGCAATTTCGGAATCCTTGTTTTAGTTTTGTTTATTGCAATATTTGAACATTGGTGATAACAATGTGTAAAATTGTATGATGCTGTCTGAATTATTAAAGGGGAAAATATTTCGATTAGACATGTTTAAGAAATAAAATGAATCTCATAATTGTATTGTTATGTCTTATTGAATATGCTGAACCACATTCTGACAAATTTTCAAATGTCACAATAATTAACATAACTGCATTGCTTGTGCATGCCTATGTACGGAAAACGTACCCTATGAAAATCATAAATATACTAGTTTTTAATACTTTTCAATACTATCATAAATATACCGGAAAGTATGAATTTTATAGATGTATGAATTTAATACTTTATATATTTAAAGGGTTTGGACATATCAAATAGTTTTCTAATGCTACTTTAATGCATATTTCAATGCATAAATATATAGAAATATATTCATTTTATAAATTATATCTTTATAATAATTGTAGCAAATTTATTTTAGTACGAATGACCTGTCATAAAGTGTTATCAGTCTACTTCTAAGTTTTCCATTTACCGTTAGCCTTGCATATTTGAGTATCTCTATGCGAGATCCCCTGATTACCTTTTAATTATAGTGATAATGAATTAAATACCTGAGCAGTTATTATTATGTAATATTACGTATTGCCTCCCTGCGCTAAGGACGTAGAAATATTCACTCCCCACACATTATACAAGTCAGTCGCATCGGAGGCAAATTGAGTGTGTGTGTGTGGGGGGGGTAGGGGCAAGACTTATTAGGATTATTTATTTTATGATTAGGATTTCATATATTTAATAAGACAGACTGTTCAATGTGTTGTTATTCATCTCGTAGTATTTTTCATATATATGAATCAAACAAATATTTAAAAGACTTGGACTTGATTTGAGCTAAAAAAAAATTCAACTTCGTTTTATAAATAGTTTTCAATAGTTGATAGAATTTCCATGTTCGTTATAAGTAACCTGCTATAGACCTTTGAGACTTTCAAAGTATGGTCAATTCTAGAGACATTTCAGCAATGGAAACATAAACTCTTAATATGGGTGACATATAATTTATTTCGTTTATTTACAATCTATATACATAGAATATGTAAAACGCGCTATCGACTTCTTGAGATACTCATCATTTAGTTCTCCAAATTAGATTGCAATAAAAACTAATTATTTAAAGGTTTTGTTTATGGTGGATTAATTGCCGACTAATTTAACAGCTCGGGCGATGTTCGTGAATGTAACAAATTATTGTCTAATTAAACAAAATTATTATCTTAATAATTTATGTACGTGATTATGTATTTAAAAACAACAGCAACAATTAATACAAATGTTAATTGTATATTTTATTTTGTTTCATCCAAGAATATTAATGAAAACTATAATTTATGATTTTCATAGGGTACGTTTTCTCCTGGAGAAAACGTACCCTAGAAAATGGGCACGTTTTCTCCTGGGTACGTTTTCTCCAGCATTCCTATGTACATTATGTGTTTAACCTTCAAGGCAAAAACATTCCAAAAAATCCTAAGCATCAGCATCCTGATTTTTTTCGTCATAAAATCAGTCTTCATTCTTTTCAAATTGTCAAGTATAGATTATAGATAGGAAACAATAACAAATTCTTAAGTGCAATATAGAAACATCATTTTGTACATCAAAATATAAACATGGGAATCAAAGATTACAGAACTGATCAAAAGAAAACATCACCTGAATGACGCTACTATCATGATATATCAAATTGATAGTTTATTTTCTGCTGATTCAAAAAAAGTATGATTTATATGAGTATTTATTTCATATAATATATAATCATTTTATTATTATTTTAATTGAGGTCTTCCGTTTCCAACGGAAGACCTAATTGTTTTCGTTCAGTTTCTTTTTCCCAATTATTATTATTTTTTTTTTCCAACCAATTTTGTGTACGTGATTTCTCTAAAACTACTCAACCGATTAACATAAAACTTTCAGATCTGATAGATATTGATCTGTGCCTTATTGGAAATTTTTTTAATGGTGACGTCACTTCCGGTTTTGAGATAATTTTCAGAGGGTCTGCTTGTCCAGGGGTAAACTCCTAAACGATTTAGGATATTGAGTTCAAATTTTCAGGGATTGTAGACAAAAGGTTGTAGATCTGACATGTGGTATATATATATTCCTGTGACCAAAAGCGCCGAAGCTCGCCCGAGCTCGAAAATTACGGTTAAAAAAGCGTCATGAATTTTCGTGGTTTTCTTTCAATATCTCTTTTCTCGATAGTATTTTGTTAAAATATATAGAACAAAAAAACTTAATAAAGTCAAGAGCTTTCATTTGACATCTAGAAAAAGGGGCTGGCACTTCAAATTTGGGGCCGAGAGGGCTCTAAAGTCTTTTAATGATATCTTAAAACTGTGAAATATTTTGTAATACATTATAGAAGCAATTATGTTTATCATAACGTTATTGATTTATGCATGGCAGTTGTTAACTCCTTTGCTACGTAATTACGGATTTAAAGGGGCCAGAAGTCCGACATTTTGATCTTCAATATCTCAAAATGGAGGAAAATTCTGAAAAGCATTACTGAACAGAATATGCTCAAAATAATATGCCTAACAATATGCAACCATAATTTCTTTGTTATCCGGCCCCTAAAAGGAGTTAAGGTAACTTCAGTGTCTTTCGGATCCGGTTCTTTTTTTACACGACGTGCTTCATTTCCGGTTATAATTTTGGCGCACAACAAGTGTTTTAAAATAGTAATGGTTTGGTCAAAAAGTGGGAAATTTGTTAAAATATCGCATCTCCGTCGTTTAGAGGGATTGTAGAAAGCAAGGAAAGCAGCGAAATGTAAACATGGTAAATGAGTGTGTACTGTATATTGTACGTATTGTATGCATTCTTTTCCAACAATTACACTGCGTTTATGTAGCTTGACGACCTCATGTGTCCTCCGGGACAAGAAGAGGATAAGTAAGTACTTGTGTAGCTTGAACATTAATTAAAACTATATAACACTGATTGGTGTTTAATCTACAGATAAATATATTTAAAAACTGAAATAGAAAGTATTTGACAGAAAGGGGGGTGGGGGTAATACTGCACTCAATTATATATGTTTTTTGGCAGTCTCGACCTTAATTTTATATGTATAATACAGTTTCATTGAGTATATCAATTTTAGTGACTGTTGGATTGTGTCTTATTGGTACATTTCAATTTTTTCCAAAGTTTGCAAAAAACTACTTGTAAAATTTACATTTTCAATATGGGGGTACACGTGTTCAAGAGACTATCAAGCAAAAACTAGATGGTCAATTTTGATAAACTATGTTTTTTTATTAACACAATATGTAACTCTTAATAAATATTTTTTAAAAAAATGTATGTAAACTGAATAATTATTTAGAATTTTCCAAAAATATGCAGTTTTGTGATTTTTTTGGAAGGTCGTGGCAAGAAAAAATGTAATATTTTTTATATTTTCTGTAGAAAATCAATAATTTTTTTATAATTTAATGATAATCAATTGATTTGCTTAAATTATAACCTAACATGATGTATTTTGGTGCATAATTTAATAAATTATGAGATCATGCTTCATGGTGTTAAATTTTGGCTGTTGAATTTTTGGACCTTGTGAGCTGGAGCTCACTGTAGGAAAACAAACGTGCAAAGGTATAAATATTTTGGCCTCTATAGTAAGTTTATAAGTTGTTTTAACTGTTAAAATTAAAAAAAGTTTGGTTTGACACAGATATCTAAAACACTGGAGTTACCTTAAAGGGTCGACCCCTAAAACGATCTTTTCCATATATCTCGAACACGGTTCAAAATTTCTAAACACTTGTTGAACAAAATGTGTTTGAATTGACAAGAGCTTTCTTATGACATCAAGAAAAAGGGGTTGGCCGTTCAAATTAGGGGCCGAGAGAGCTCTAAAATTTTTAATGATAACTTTTAACTGTGAAATATTTTGTGATACGTTATAGAATCAATTATGTTCATCATAGCGTTATTGACCTACACATGACAATAATTTACTCCTTCGTTACTTAATTAGGGATTTTAAGGGGCCAGAAGTCCGACATTTTGTTCTTCAATATCCCAAAATGGTGGAAAATTCTGAAAAGCAATATCGAACAGAAGATGCTCAAAATAATATGCCTAACAATATGCAACCATAATTTCTTTGTTATCCGGTCCCTTAAGGAGTTACAGGGTCGGCCCCTAAAATGACCTTTTCCAGATATCTCGAGAACGGCACATGATTTCTAAACACTTGTTGAACAAAATGTGTTTGAAATGTCTTTCTTATGACATCAAGAAAAAGGGACTGGCCCTTCAAATTAGAGGCCGAGAGGGCTCTATAGTCTTATAATGATAACTTTTAACAGTGAAATATTTTGTAATACATTATAGAAGCAATTATATTTATCATAACGTTGTTGACCTATATATGGCAATTGTTTACTCCTTTATAACGTTATTAGGGAATTTATGGGAACAGAAGTCCGAAATTTTGATCTTCAATATCTTTAAATGGAGGAAAATTCTGAAAAGCAATATTGAACAAAAGATGCTAAAAAATATGTTTAACAATCTACAACCATGTATTATTTGTTATCTGGACCCTAAAAGGAGTTATAGGATCGGTTCTTAAAACAATCTTTCCCAGATAGCTCAAGAACGGTAACCAATTTCTAAACACTTATTACAAAGAAATACCGTTTAATTGAAAAAAGGGAAAAGGAGCTGGTCCCTCAAATAAGGGACCTAGAGGGGTATATAGTCTTTCATCCATAACTCTTTAGATCCCGCTCCATTTCCATGTATGTTTCGTTGACGAAGATCAAGGGCAAGGCCATTCCATCTTCAAAAAATCGGATGGAAGACCTCCTCGTTGCTCGGAACGAGATCGTGTCTAATTTAAATTTATAATTCAATAGTATATGTTATGATAAGAATGACAAAATATCATTATCTTTTGCTTCCCGAAACGGGCAGCTAAATCTATACCCTTGGCGTATTTCTCCCTTGTAAGAATTTGCCCAATGCAGGTATGTTTGTATCAGGAGTTAGACATTCGCTAAAAAAATCAGTCAATTAAGTTTTCAAAAGAGAAAACAAACCTGTGTGTATAATATTAACGTATCTTTTAGTAGTTTGTGTAATCTACAAGGCAAAAATATATGCTGAATCAAAGCAAGCAACCGGGGGATGAAACCAAATAGTATCTTTGTGTTTACGTTTGCATCAAGTCGAATATTTTATCCTTGAAAGAGCCGATTCTGCTGGTTTAAATACCGGTTGGTAAAAGTTTATAAGTAATGGATATATGCCGAAAACATTTCTGTATAAAAAATATCAGACAGTTTCGAGGCCCGTTAGGGCCAAGAACTGTCTGATATACAGAAGTGTTTTAGGCATATATCGTACTTAAAACACTGCCATTGAATTTCATTGTTGATTTACCTGAGACAGTCCAATTTTGAAGGGTATCAGTACTGTAACCACTGGTAACGGTCTGATATTAAGACGCTCACTAATATTGGACTGTCACGGGTAAAATTTTAGACTGCTGGATCA
The DNA here is from genome assembly GCA_016163765.1 of Magallana hongkongensis. Taxonomy (NCBI): domain Eukaryota; kingdom Metazoa; phylum Mollusca; class Bivalvia; order Ostreida; family Ostreidae; genus Magallana; species Magallana hongkongensis. The sequence continues at coordinate 46,766,077 of WFKH01003881.1, forward strand.
AAGGATAATTATTTAACAACAGAAGGACTAAGCTGTATACCGGTAATTATTTGACAATTATGAATTATGAATTAATGCAGGTGAATAAATGATGGATGAATAATTTAGAAGTAATCAATATCCTTGTTGTTGCAGAAATCGGGGGGGGGGGGGGGGGGGGGGGGGGCTGTCTATCCCTCAAACACACTGTCTACACAAAGTTGTAATAAAATCCAATTTTGATGATAACCTAAGAAATAATTTCATGCCACCTCCAAGGTGATGTAGTGAAATTATGATGCACTTAAAATTACAAGGCTTTTGTGAATGTTAAAAATTTAAATCTTCCATATAATGGATAGCTTGGGCAAAAGCTTGATATAACAGACTGATTGGTTCTTAAGAAGAAATGCTATTGAAATACCCACCCTTTTTTCATTCCGTGTTTTCATCTGAGCAAATTTTAAAGTCTCTCACAAGATGCTTTGTGCAAAGTTTGGTTAAATTGGTCAAATCAGCTAAAAATATCACATCACATTGATATAATACTGCACAAAATTAATTTAGGAATTTTTTTTAAGATTTACGTCTTGGATAGATGGAGGAAAACTATAAAAATCAAGTACTTTCCAGACTCTCAGGGATACTCATCATTAAGTCATTTTTATATGTCATTTTATTAAAATAAACATAATATATCAATGGCATACAAGTATAATACAGAAATTTCTCTGTGGAATCATTTAAATTTTTGATGGCTAATTTTTTGTAGATTCCAGCCACAATTTATGTCCCTAAACATGTTATGATATTATTTTCTTAATTCTATATACGTACAAATATATCTAAAAAAAATCACATCACCATGAACATTTAAATATTATTGACAATCTACAAAATGAATTCTACAGTAACCTGAAAGTGCTAATAGATTTTAATTAGTAACCAAAATACATGTTAATAAATGTTACATTAAAAAAAAAACCCATAAAAATTCTGTTAAAATATTTTGCACAATGCAAAGAACTTTATTCAATACGGTCAGATATCTGCCCCCTTTTTTACCAATTTTTAAACAGTATAACATCAAAATCATATCTTCATTAAACAGAAAATGTCAATCATAATAGTCTTTTATTAGTTGTCATTCTCCAATAGTTGTTCATCTATGACATCACTAAATGTGCCTTTTCCCATGATTATGCAAATAATGGAAAAAATGGCCTTTTTGTCTTCATTTTTTGCTTCCAGTAACATTGAGCGCATGTCTGCTCAAGTACTACTTTCAATGTTTTTGTTCATAAAAATATGGTACTAGAGCAAGCATGTGATCAATGTTTCCCAAGTCGAAACAGTTGGGAAACACCCATTTCGTATTTGCTTACAAACATCAATTTTTAAAAATACGTTGATATTTATGACATCATTTCTACATTATTACGTCATTAGGATAATTAATTCATATATACTTATGTTCAACATGATTTTAAATATCTTTAACCTTATTTTTAAAGCTCTCTTAAGAACTTAAATTTTTGGACCGAAAATTGCACAATATCGTATATAGTCCTTTTAATCATTATGAAGGTTCCAGATCAAACTCTTTACTTAATCACTGCCAATGCTAATAACTTGTCACACAAAGCATTCTCCCTCACTAGGTTCAAGCCTCTGATGTTGCCAGTGTGTATTAGAATTGACTTTCAACAGTTTAACATCTTTTTCTGATTCACAACCATTTGCTGCAACTGGTGAGAAAGTTCTCATGTTTTCTGTGCCTACTGAAGGTATACTACTCGTGATCTGGCTTGCACTGTTTTTGGGGTTTTCAAATAACATTTGATCAACTGTGTCTTCTTCACAAAACACATTTGATACCTCACTGAATCCCAAGTGTGGTGTCAAATCTTTTTGATACTTGACTGTAACAATATTAGTTTGTGGCTCTTCACTGACTTCCGATGAGAAGAGCCTGGAATCATTGTCCCCGTAGTTCTCCTCCTCAGTGGCCTCCGCCGGACTGGATGGGCAGAAATGAATGTTGATTGGTCCTTGACGTTGAACCTCTGCATCTTGAAGGGTCTCAATTTGATCATCATCTTGTTCAACAGTTTGACAAGTAAAGGTATCCTCCTGACTCTGCTCCTCTTCATCTGGATGCCAGTAGTAAGCACTGTCATCATTTTCACTTACTCCTGTAATGATGTTGTAATCCCCATCATACTCCACTGATTCTCCAGTGTCATAGTCCTCTTCATGCTCCATATCTAAAGCCTCCTTGTATTTTTCAAAGAGAGACAAAGAACCAAATCCAGATTTCTCACCAACTGCTGCAATTTCTTGTGCAAGTCTTTCTTGATTTCCCCCTGGAAGATTCACTTTTGCAGTACTTTCAGGGTTGGTGTCATAAAAAAAAAATTCTGATTGAGAAGTAACAGTAGATGTTTGGTAGTCATGAGAATTGGTATCAGTTAGTACCATATTCTTTAAATCAGACACTGTTATCTCAGTTTCATTTGATTTCATATAACCAGATTCAGTTCCCTCATCTTGTTGCTCATAAGAATGAGGCTCATCTTGTTGGTTACTTGAAAAGTCTAAATTCTCTCCAATCTTTTTAATATCTTCCAGTTTGTTGATATCTGTTGGGTACACACTACTGTTTGTTGGTCTGTCATGGGAGCACACAAAATCTTGCTTTGTTAAATCTGTTCCTTTATTTTCAGTATACTGCTGATTTTGAAAGTCAGATGAGCATTGCATGTCTTTTTCTTCCATTTGAACCGGATCTGATTCGTATGCAGTTTGTGTCTTTAAGATTCCAAATTCATCTGGCTTTAATCCAGAGTCATATTCCAGTTGTAATTTCATAGCTTCTGTAATAGGTTGACCTGTCATAATCACTGGATAAGTTGGTATATGATGGGGAATATGTACTGGTTGATTCTCATTGTTAGTAACTGGAGATTCTTGTGGTGTGCCTAAATCAGACATTGCCTCAGATGGAAGGTGCTCAATATGAATTTCCTCAATTCCTGTTGAAAAATATTGTTGAAATTAAGAGCTTTATGCCCTTCATCCTTCTGATTTAACTTTGACACAAGTAACACAGTGTAATCTTTACATACCTGAACATGTGGTGGGAAATTCTTTATTGATGGATGCCTCCAAGTCACTCAAATTTGTGTGTACCTGTCCAGGAAAAATGAGTTAAATATCTTAGCTATGAAGTTGCAATTAACAATTCAAAAACATTAAAGTCAACATTGCCAGAAATGAACATATCTGTACATTTTGAAAATGAGCCAATCTTGTACCAGTTTTGACATTTTGCCCAGTAGTCAACTTGCCCCTTTCCCAACCCCAAAACAAGATATCACACACACAATCATAACATAATTTATATATTATAATGATTCAGTGTAAATAAGGAGGTAAAAATTTTATCTGTGTCTTAAACATTATAAAAAGTCACTGTGAAAGATTGATTATTATAGAAAGTTCCTAGGAGCCATTGGATTTACTTTGGCATATCTGTAATTCCTCATAACCATGCATATAACAAATTCATAATAATTAGCGAATTCATTATATAAATGTTTCCTCCCACATGTCAACCATTTGTGTTTATTTAGGCATTAAATAAAAATACATTTTCAGGAAATCGAATTGTGAATTGAAAAATAAACTGTGGAATCATTAAAATTTGTGGGGGTCAATTTTCGAGGATTGCTTAAAATTTACAGGTTCGTGGGGACGTAATTTCGTGTATTCTCTTATACCTACAAAAGGAAGTATGACTTTGAAACCCTTATTTATTAATTCATGGAGGGTGTTAATTCGTGGAAGAGAATTACCCACGAATTCCATGAAAATTGAGCCACCACGAAATCTAATGATTCCACAGTATGTGAAAGTTAATTCACTTAAACAATTATGTCAAATTGTTAAATGTTAACAATATTAATAAGTTAACGTTTAACATTTTAAAGCCATTTGTTATCAAAATTGTAAATTTTGATATTTTTCCACCTCTACTGGCCTCAAAATTAGTTTGCTATACCCATAAATTTGATATAACCGTGTTCATTGTCTCCATAATTTTTGGGGATTTGTTTTAGAATTTTGCTGGGGACTCCACAAAATTCACTACTGTATACAGGGTTATTTTCACCCCATGTTATTTTCATCCTTCTACATTTACAAAAGGTTTCGCCCCGTCTTAAATTCGCCCAGACACACTTGCATATTAAGAAGATAATTAGGTACATTGGAATTCGCCCAGTCTTAAATTCACCAGCTGACATCGAGGGCGAAAGGGGCGAAAATAAAACAGGGGCAAATATTTCCCTGTATACAGTATATCCGTGATTTTGCTATATCTGTTTTAAGTTTTACTGTATCAAGAAGATAAAAAAAAAAGATACCCAAAATATATTTGTACACATTATTTGATCAAGTAAGAACCAGTAATTTGAGTAAATTGGTTATGCTTTACATTACCTCCACCATATCAGGTCTGCTCTTTTTGAGCTGTGATATGCACTGTAGAGTGAGTTTGAAAAACTGTTTAATCACATCTTCACTTGTAAATTGAAGGCCTTTTTCAAACAGTTCTAACCACTTCTCCTCTGTATCACTGAAGTCTTTTACATAGTCTTTCTGGAATAAAGAGTACATTACTGTACATTAGCATATAACAAATATGAGCAATCAAATTATTATTTTCCAGCACTAAATATAGCTTGTTAAAATAAAAAGCTTATGTACAGTATATTTATTTTAGTATTTATAATTTTTGGCAAATCACTTTTACCACTAGAAATTAAATGGCACGGTCAATGTAACAAGAGGCCCATGGGCCACACTGCTCACCTAAGCAATGATAGACATAATAATTCAGCTTTATGGAATCATATACAAATATCTGAACAATGTTGTGTAATAGATCCTGTATAAAAACAAGAGGCCAATAGGCCTTAATGGTCACCTGAGTACCATTGCCCATACACAAACTTGTCGAGGAGTCTCATATATGCATTTAATTAAGTTTCATTCTGGAGTAGAAAAATTATAATATTGTAATGATGACCACCTCCCTGCCTGAAATCTTTCAAAAAGGACTATGAAACATATAATTTTAGCGAAAAACTTAAAGATCACAATAGAGTGCATGACCTAATATTAAAAAGGAGCAAGACTCTGATAGAAAATAATTTTCCAATATTTGTTAACTTTCAAGACAGGTTTTATGTGTATATGTTTTCATAGATAAACTAAATCAAGGTGGCCAGTATAATACATGTTTTATTTAAAACAACCTCCCACCCCCATCCCCATGGGCAGACAGAAACTCTCCCTGTGGGCATTTAAACAAAACAAGAGGCCCAGGGGCCACATCGCTCACCTGAGCAACAATAGCTTTTGTTTAAAACAACCTCCCATCCCCATCCCCATGGGCAGACAGAAACTCTCCCTGTGGGCATTTAAACAAAACAAGAGGCCCAGGGGCTACATCGCTCACCTGAGCAACAATAGCTTTAACTCTGATCAAATTAGCATTACAGTATCAAAATCAAAATATCTTGACAACTAAGTACAGTAGATCTTGCTCAAAAAATTTTAAAAATCTGCCGATATTTATCCACATATTTTTATGGTTACGTAAATACCAAGCCCCTTTTGTTGTTGTACCTGTAAGAAGATTTTTCTCTATTCCTATATACCCCCCCCTCCCAACTTTCTCTGGGAAATCATGGTTTGATCAAACTTGAATCTGCACAACCCGTGCTTTCACACAAGTTACTGCTTTTTGGAGTGAAAACTTTCCCAGAATATTTTTTAAAATTTTCTCCATATATTCCTATGTAAAAATTCATCCCCCATTGTGGCCCCGCCCTACCCCGGGGGACCATGATTTAAACAAACTTGAATCTATACTATCTGAGGATGCCTCCACACAAGTTTAAGCTTTTCTGGCCTAACAGTTTTTGAGAAGAAGATTTTACAGATTTTCTCTATATATTCCTATGTAAAAATTCATCCCCCCATTGTGGCCCCACCCTACCCCAGGGGACCATGATTTAATCAAAATTAAATCTACCCTATCTGAGAATGCTTCCACTCCAATTTGAGTTTTTTTGGCCTAATATTTTTTAAGAAGAAGATTTTTAAAGATTTTCTCTATATATTCCTATGTAAAAATTCATCCTCCCATTGTGGCCCCACCCTACCCCCGGGGACCATGATTTAAACAAACTTGAATCTATTCTACCTGAGGATGCTTCTACTCAAATTTGAGCTTTTCTGGCCTAATAGTCTTTAAGAAGAAGATTTTTAAAGATTTTCTCTATATATTCCTATGTAAAAATTCATCCTCCCATTGTGACCCCACCCTACCCCCAGGGACCATAATTTAAAGAAACTTGAATCTACTCTACCTGAGGATGCTTCTACTCAAATTTGAGCTTTTCTGGCCTAATAGTCTTTAAGAAAAAGATTTTTAAAGATTTTCTCTATATATTCCTATGTAAAAATTCGACCACCCGTAGTGGCCCCACCCTACCCCTGGGGACCATGATTTGAACAAACTAGAATCTACACTACCTGAGGATGCTTCCATACAAATTACAGCTTTTCTGGCCTAATAGTTTTTGAGAAGAAGATTTTTGAAAAATACCGACAAATTTTCAATAATTCTAAATTATCTCCCCTTTTAAGAGGGTGTGACCCTTCATTTGAACAAACTTGAATCCCCTTCACCCAGTGATGCTTTGTGCCAAGTTTGGTTGAAATCTGCCCAGTGGTTCTGGAGAAGAAGATGAAAATGTGAAAAGTTTACAACAATGCCAACGCCAGCGACGACAGATAACGGACAAATTTTGATCAGAAAAGCTCACTTGAGCTTTCAGCTCAGGTGAGCTAAAAACACATTTCAGTTCCAGCTATCCAATGTTCAATTTTTACCATCTGGCATTTATACCAATATCATTTTACATGTACTGCTTATCGGTGATTTTGGTTAGCCAATTATTACTTTACTATTAACGAGTCTATTTGTTCATTTAGAAAGTTCAAAAACTGTTTTTGTTTCAAATGATAAAATATTTGCATAACTCTTTTGACCATACAACTTCTTAATTACATTATAATCAATGATTAATTACTAAATTTATGAACAAGCAAAGGTGTGTGGGAGTAGAGAAGATAATTTTTAAATATTATATGCATTAACACTATACATCCATTTTGGCCCAACCTAGCATCAAAACCCATACTCCAGGGGACATGAAATTTACAATTTTAGTAGAGGACTTCCTGGTTAACATAATTATGAAGTCAGTTTTTCTTACAGATGTGTGGGAGTAAAGAAGAAGATTTTCTAAGATTTAATACATTTTTACTATATGGCTATATTGGCCCCACCCTTGGGCCTAAACCCCTGACCCAGGGGTCATGAATTTCACAATTTAGGTAGAGAACTTCATGGACATCAGAGCCATGCATTTAGTTTTTCTCAAATATATATGGGAGTAGAAAAGAAGATTTTCTAAGAGTTAATACATTTCCACTGTATGGCCATATTGGCCCCACCCTAGAGCCTGAACCCCTGACCCAGGGGCCATGAATTTCACAATTTTGGTAGAGGGCTTGACGTACATCATAACCATGCATTCAGTTTTTCCCTCACATGTATGGGAGTAGAAAAGAGTATTTGAAAATTTGGCTTTTTTTTTGCATATTTGGTACCGCATGTGGCGGCCGGGGGTGGTAGAGCCATGAATTTCACAATTTAGATTTCTCTTACCATAGAGGTGCTTCACACCAAAAATGGTAACAATTGGCCTTGTAGTTTTCAAGAAGAAGTTAAAAATGTAAAATTGGTAACGCACGACGCACAAAGATGGACGAAAACAGATAGCAATAGGTCACCTGAGTTTACTCAGGTGACCTTAAAAATTCACCTGCATATTCTTATGATTATCATTGAGCCCCTTTGTAACAGGATGATTTTACAGTCATATCACATATATTGAGCATTGCAGTTCTTGAGAAGATCTTAAACAACTGTTTATATATGGATTATAATCCTATATCAAACTTTGAACCCCTTTTGAGGCCCAAGAATTGTCCAGGAGCCAGAGTCTAAACAATTTTAAAGAATCAACAATATGTCAAAATGCTTGCATATAAGTAAAACCATATATAATAACATTTGAGTTTTTGTGAATAGCTTAAGGACATTGTTTACTCAGGGTTTGAGTTCTCATATTCAGATTGTTGTAAAGTTCAATGTCATGAGTAAAATTTGTTCTAAACACAAAAAGTATTTATGAAATGAACTATTATTGACATAACATTTGATATTTTTACCATATTATGGAATTAGGCTCAAACAAAGTTGGACTTTAGCAAAACAGAGGAAATTCGGACTAAAATTTTCAGATTTTGTTTTTCACTGAAATATTTTTGGTAGTAATGTAATATTCAAAGTTAAGATTTTATTTGCTAGTCAACATAATTTTGCATTTTTTCTGTTGGTTTTATCTCACTTTTTCATTTGGATAATCGAATGGCACACACTACAAAAATATTAGAAAATGCTTAAAACTGATAAAAGACACCATATCTCAAAATTTTGATCATTGACCTCATATAAATTTTATGCCTGCAGAGTAAGGTCAATATACTTAGTTTAATACTATAAATGTTTAAGTATTATCATCATTCAGTTTTTTGTTAAATTGAATCAAAAATGGGTAGGGATTTGAAAACTGATAGAAGAAATTCGGACTGGAATATTTATAAAAATTGTGAAAGAAAACTCAATGTTTTGTGTCTATTTGGTGTCACTGCCATTCATAAACTGTATTTCATTATAAAAAGAGTTTAGCATTTTGTATTATTTTTACAATTAAGAAAATCTCAATCATAGTGTAATATTTTTAGGGATTTTTCTTAAATTTTCAAAAAGTATTCAATGGCCACTAACTTTAAAAAGTAGATCATTGACCTACTTTTTTGAAAGTGAAAAATATCACTACCATGAAATGTCTTTAACACACAATAGATGGTTTTTCATTTTCAGAGGATTTTTTTTTCATTCTGAGTAAACGTATACCTTAAATGTTTTCCTTTGTAAAATTGGAAACCCCCTCTAATGTGGCCCAACCCTACTCCTGAAGATTATGATTTTGCCAAACTTTAATCTACACAATTTGAACTAACTAAAGTAACAGCTTTTCTAGGCAAATTGTGTTTCAGAAGATGATTTTTAAAAAATTTTCTCTACATATTCCTATGTAAAAATTCACCCCCCCCCCCCCATTGTGGCCCCACCCTACCCCTGGGGATCATGATTTAAACAAACTTGAATCTTTACTACCTGACGATGCTTCCACATGAGTTATGGCTTTTCTGGCTGATCAGTTTCTGAGAAGACTTTTATTTTTCCTTATATATGCCTATGTAAAAATTTGACCCACCTATTTTGGCCCCACCCTACCCCAGGGGATCATGGTTTAAACAAACTTCAATCTACTCTATCTGAAAATGCTTCCACACTAGTTTCAACTTTTCTGGACATTCGGTTTTTGGGAAGAAAATTTTTAAGACTTTTCTCTATATATTTAAATGTAAAAAATTCACATCCCCCTCCCCCATTGTGGCCCCAACCTACCCTCAGGGATCATGGTTTGAACAAACTTGAATCTACCCTACCTGAGGATGCTTCCACAAAAGTTTCAGCTTTCCTGGCTGATTGGTTTCTGAGAAGATTTTTACAGATTTACTCTAAATATTCCTATGTAAGAATTCGACCCCCCATTGTGGCCCCACCCTAACCCCAGGGATCATAGTTTGAACAAATTTAAATCTATCCTACCTGAAGATGCTTCCACACAAGTTTCAGCTTTCCTGGCTGATTAGTTTCTGAGAAGAAGATTTTTAAAGATTTACTCTAAATATTCCTATGTAAAACTTTGACCCACCCATTTTGGCCCCACCCTTCCTCTGGGGTCATGAATTTCACAACTTTGAATCTACACTACCTGAGGATGCTTCCACATAGGTTTCAATTTTCCTGACCAAATGGTTCTTGAGAAGAAGATTTTTGAAAATTTCTCAAAAATTTTAAATAATTCCTAATTATCTCCACTTGAAAAAGGGATAGGTCTTTAATTCTCACAACTTTGAATCTCCTTTGCCTAAGGGTGCTTTGTACCACTTTTGGTTGAAATTGGCCCAGTGGTTCTGGAAAGATTTTGAAAATGTGAAAAGTTTTTGGACAGATGGACAGACAGACGACAGACAAAATGCGATGAGAAAAGCTTACTTGAGCTTTCAGCTCAGGTATGCTAAAAAATTTGGCCTTTTTTGGTATATTTGGCCCTGCCTATGGCAACCTGGGGGTGTTAGAGCCGTGAATTTCACAATTTTGATTCCTCTTACCATAGAGATGACAGAAAACGCACATCGCATGACGACGGACTAAGACCAATTGCAATAGGTCACCTGAAAAATGTTTTATATATGCAGAGAGAGATAGAAAGAGAAAAAAGTGATCTTACCAGAAATTGTCCCCCTTCCCGCTTTTCATCATATGCCGACTCTCCAGTAAAAACTTCTAACATTACCTTTAAAAATAAACATGAAATAGTGAGAATTTTGCATTAGATATCTAAACTATATCTACATATCATCAATTTAATAATTGACAATACACATCATGAACAGATTCTGGAATATATCCTTTTTTTTTGGGGGGGGGGGGGGGGGAAGGGTTCCAAGACCTTACCTTTATCATGTAAATTTTAAAGGGATGAGTTCAAACTCCTCTGACCCCATCTTGATCTAAGCATGCATATAACTAGACAAGAGGCCCATGGGCCACATCGCTCACCTGAGCAACAATAGGCAAGATAAAATCAGTTTAATAAAGTCATAATACAAAATATCTGGACAATATAGTATAATACATGTAGATCCTGTATAAATAAAAGAACATTTTCCCCTTAGATATTCTTACGTTTACAATCAAGTCCCTTTTTTAACAAGAAGATTTTATAGTCATATCACATGTTGAGCATTGCAGTTTTCAACAAGATCCTAAACAATTGTTTATATACGGGACATAAACCTACATCAAACTCTGAACCCCTTGTGGGGCCCAAGAATCGCCCAGGGGCCAAAGTCTAAACAATTTTTAAAATCAGCAATTTGTCAAAATTTAATGCTTGCATATAAGTAAAAGCATTTATTATTTATCATAACATTTCAGTTTCTGTGAATTAAAATGTTTTCCTTTGTAACATTGGATCCCAAATGTGGCCCTATCCTACTCCTCAAGATTTTAATTTTAACGAATACTAGCTGAGGATGCTTCCACATAAGTTTCAGCTTTCCTGGCTGATTGGTTTCTGAGAAGAAGATTTTTAAAGTTTTACTATGTAAGAATTTGACCCCTCCATTGTGACCCCACCCTACCCCCAGGGATCATGATTTTCCGAACTTTTAATTTACACTAGCTGAGGATGCTTCCACACAAGTTTCAGCTTTCCTTACTGATTAGTTTCTGAGAAGAAGATTTTTTAAAGATTTACCATTTGCTTACTCTATATATTCCTATGTAAAAATTCAACCCCCCCATTGTGGCTCCACCCTACCCCCGGGGCTCATGGTTTAAACAAACTTCAATCTACCCTATCTGATAATGTTTGCACACAAGTTTCAGCTTTCCTGGCAGATTGGTTTCTGAGAAGAAGATTTTTAAAGATTTACTCGATATATTCCTATGTAAAAATTAGATCCCCCATTGTGGCCCCACCCTACCCCAGGGGGTCATGATTTTCCTAACTTTGAATCTACACTACCTGAGGATGCTTCCACATAAGTTAAAGCTTTCTTGGCTGATTACGGTACACAGGATGAATTAGTGCATCCTTTGCAATGCACTTATAATGAAATCATGCATCCTGAGCAAAATTTTTTGGTATTTTACGCAGGACACACATAAAAATGAATCACTGCCTTTGAGAATAAGCCATTCATTCCTTCTTGCACTGCATTCACTCAATGTCCGATCAGCATTCATATATTATTTTTTTTAAAGTTTTTATAAAGGAATACATTTGGTATGGTTAAATATCTGTCCCCAGTTTTAATCTATTTTTAAATAGTGTTGTATAAATATCAAATCTTCATAAATCATTATACAGAGGATGCCTATCACTTCAATCTTGATTTTAGTCATCATTCTTCATTCGCTGTTTATCTATGACGTCACCTAAATGGGCTAATTCCCACAATTTTGCAAACAAATGAAAATATTGTCATTTTTAGCTCACCTGCTGAACGCTCAAGTGAGCTTTTCTGATCACATTTTGTCTGTCGTCTGTCTGTCTGTCCATCTGTAAACTTTTCACATTTTCAACATCTTCTCCAGAACCACTGGGCCAATTTAAACCAAACTTAGCACAAAGCACCCTTTGGCAAAGGGGATTCAAAGTTGTGAAAATTGAGGATCACTCCCTTTTACAGAGGAGATGATTAGGAATTATTGAAAATTTTCATGAAATTTTCAAAAATCTTCTTCTCAAATACCATTTGGCCAGGAAAGCTGAAGCTTATGTGGAAGCATCCTCAGGTAGTGTAAATTCAAAGTTGTGAAAATCATGACCCTCGGGAGTAGGGTGGGGCCACAATGGGGGGTCAAATTATTACATAGGAATGTATAGAGTAAATCTTTTAAATCTTCTTCTTAGAAACCAATCAGCCAGCAAAACTGAAACTTATGTGGAAGCATCCTCAGGTAGTGTAAATTCAAAGTTGTGAAAATAATGACCCCCGGGGGTAGGGTGGAGCCACATTGGGGGGTCAAATTTTTCAAAGGAATATATAGAGTAAATATTTAAAAATCTTCTCAGAAAACAATCAGCCAGGAAAGCTAAAACTTATGTGGAAGCATCCTCATGTAGTGTAGATTCAAAGTTGTGAAAATCATGACCCCCAGGGGTAGGGTGGGGCCACAAGGGGGGGGGGTCAAATTTTTACATAGGAATATATAAAGTAAATCTTTAAAAATCTTCTTCTCAAGAACCATTTGGCCAGGAAAGTGGAAACTTGGATGGAAGCATACTCAAGTAGTGTAGATTTAAAGTTGTGAAAATTGTGACCTTCGGGTGTAGGGTGGGGGCACAATGGGGGATTGAATTTTTACATAGGAATATATTGAGTAAATCTTAAAAAATCTTCTTCTCAAGAACCATTTGGCCAGGAAAGCTGATACTTGTGTGGAAGCATTCTCAGGTAGTGTAGATTCAAAGTTGTGAAAATCAAGACCCCCGAGTGAAGGGTGGGGCCACAATGGGGGGTCGAATTTTTACATATGAATATATAGATAGAAGTCTTTAAAAATCTTCCTCTCAGAAATCAATCAGCCAGGAAACCTGAAACTTGTGTGGTAGCATTTTTAGGTAGTGTAGATTTAAAGTTGTGAAATTCATGACCTTCTGGTGTAGGGTGGGGCCAAAATGGGGGTCGAATTTTTACATAGGAATATAAAGAGAAAAGTCTTTGAAAATCTTCTTATCAGAAACCAATCAGCCAGGAAAGCTGAAACTTGTGTGGAAGCATCATCAGGTAGTGTAGATTTAAGTTTGTTCAAATCATGATCCTCGGGGGTAGGATGGGGTAACAACGGGGGAAATATATAGAGAAAAATCTTCTAAAGAACTGTTTGCCTAGGAAAGCTGTAAATTTAGTGAAAGCAACTTCAGATAGTTTAGATTCAAATTTGTTAAAATCAAAATCTTGAGGAGTAGGGTGGGGCCACATTAGGGATCCAGTTGTACAAAGTAAAACATTTTAATTATTCACAAGAACTGAAATGTTATCATGTATGGTTTTACTTATATGCAAGCCATTTGACATATTGCTGATTCTTTAGACTTTGACCCCTGGACGATTCTTGGGCCTCACAAGGGGTTCAGAGTTTGATGTAGGTTTATATCCTGTATATAAACAATTGTTTAGGATCTTTTTGAGAACTGCAATGCTCAACATGTGATACCAGTATAAAATCATCCTGTTAGAAAAGAGACTTGATTATAAACATAAGAATATCCAGGGGGAAAAATGGATTTTTATTTATACAGGATCGACATGTATAATAACACAGTCTAGATATTTTTTATTATGACTCAAACTAAGCTGATTTTATCATGCCTATTATTGCTCAGGTGAGCGATGTTGCCCATGGGCCTCTTGTTACTTTATATTTTGCATTCGAAAGTATAGAGCGCAGGTCTGCTAAAGTACTATTTTAACATATGTTTATGTTCATATTATTATACACATCATACTAAAAAATGGTACTTGAGCAAGCCTGCGTTTGATGTTTCCCAGTCCAAAAACTACTGAGAAAACACCCATATTTTGCTACAAAATATCAATTTATCAAAATTAGACAATCTTCATGACGTCATTTCTACATTATGACGTCACTGTGGTGATAACCTTTTACACACTCATTTTCAATATGATTTCAACTATCTTCCACCATATTTTTTAAGCTCTTTATAAAACTTCAATTTTTGGGGTGAAAAATGCATAATACTGCACATAGTCCTTTTCGCTCAATGGTTTTCAGTGTTCACTCAATCAATTTCTGTATCATTTTAGAGATAAAACATCCAATTGTTATGAAATGAGAATAGAACCTTTCAAAGATTAGTAAATCTGACACTAAAAATTGTTAAATTTAACAAAAACCTGTTTGAAGGTGTCAAAGTTAATGTACATAGAGGTTTTTTTCAATAAAATAGCTCATAAAACTTACCACACCAAATGAATATGTATCTCCTTTGATTGACATAGCATTCCCTCTAATAACCTCTGGGGGAAGGTAGGCTTTAGTTTGATACTGTTTTGTGAATGTCTGTTTCTTGGTGATGTGTGTTAACCTTCCTGACTGGCTAGATCCACCAGTTGCATGCCTGGCCAATCCCAAATCTGCTATTTTTGCCTCCAAGTGCTTATCCAGTAAAATATTGGAACTAAAAGTAAAAATCAAACACATCAGAACTTTTTATTCAGCAGCAAGTAACTTCAAATAGTTGACTCCATTATTTATACACAACTGTCCTATACAAATGGGTGATTTCACACCTAATTACTGGTACATCAGATTAGTAAATAACAACTAAACAAGGGTGCAGAGCATCCCCTCGCAACATGAATTATTGTAGGAGGTAATGCATTACAGTCGCACCTGTTTTAAGCGGCCACTTGTGGGACAATGACAAACTGGCCGCTTAAGACAGGTGGCCTCTTATTTCAGGTTTTAAATTAATGAAGAAAAAACACCGAATATATTCATTTTGGCTCTATTGCACAGATTTATTAATAGCATCTGTAATGGCGGCGTACACGGAGATGGTGAATGCACAGCTCGGATTGCTGAACAAACAGTTTATATTAATTTTAAATGGCCGTATTATTTTAATTTATCTATCAAGGGATTAAGAGCAAAACATTTTCTGCTAAATACGCCCAAACAATAATTTTCAATTGATTAAATGCGGTAAACAATCAGAAGTAGCGTTTCCATACAAAGCCTATGTACTGAACTACGATAGCCAATGTTTAACCTCTAAAAAGTGTCAAAATTCCATTGGGGTGTATAATAAGCTTCGCGTCGATTGACAATGGTTTTCTCGGGGGTGTCAATTTCAAAAAGACATTCAGGAGTCCCTGTTTGGAAGGGTAACATTTGAAATTGACACCCCCTCGAAAACCATTGTCAACCTCCGCTTCGCGTCGATTGACAATGGTTTTCTCGGGGGTGTCAATTTCAAATGTTTTAACCCTCCCAAACAGGCACTATTTATATAGTACATGTATTATCATTTTATTTGAGAAAAATTTTTTTTTTTAAATATATGTTGGCATGATTGAAAATAATGCATCATTTGATTATTTTGTTTTAATGATAAAGCAAATCATTTAGTTTATTGGTAATAATCTTGTTTGTTAGAGTCACTTGTATATAGCTTATCAAATTATTACAATAGGTCAAGCTTAGATACGATGCCGAAATATCCTTTTAAAAATGCCCCTTTCAAGGTTTTGCAATATACAACGTGGAAAAAAGTGCCCTTTTCAACATATCATTTGTATGCACTTTTCAAATTCTAGATTTAACACTACATGTTCATATAAAATTTTAAAACATTACAGTAATGAAGATGAAACAGTTGAATATTATAGAATGGTGTCAGGAAAAATATGTGAGTTATTACAATCATCTTAACATGGGCCACATCGCTCACCTGAGCAACAATAGCCATAATAAAATCAGCTTTTGGGTGGTATGGGACACCTGTCGATATTTATGTGGATTATAATAGTACATTATAATGAAATACTTTCACTGCTTTAGGATTTTTAATTTTACAATATTTGACCAAACAAGAGGCCAACAGGCCTTAACGATCACCCGAGTACCATAGCCCATACACAGACCTATTGAGGATTCTCATATATGCATTTAATTAAACTTCATTCTGGAGTAAAATAAAATCTAAAATATGGTAATGACCACTGTCTACCTTCCTACCTGAAATCTTACAACAAGGACACTGATAGGAAATAATTGTCCAATATTTGTTAACTTTCAAGATTTGTTTTAAATAAATCAAAATACTTGTTTAACTCTTTTAATATTTGAACTTCTTAATTACATTATTTTACAATGATTAATCATTAAATATGAACAAGCAAGGGAAGATAACTCCCTTAACTGTTACACCCCCCTACCCAAACTCTTGCCAAAGGCTTTCATGATATCTTTAATTTTGATAAAGAGCTTCATTCATTCTCTTTTCTAAATATGTACTTATTTCTTCTATTAAAATTCAAGAGCTGAATAAAATAATTAAAATATTTAACATAATATACAGCCCACCCACACCAATTATATGGATAATTTAACACTATACAACTATTTTGGACCCCCACTCAGTGTAATTCGACATCAGTTTGCACAAGGAAATAGCTTGTCAATAGACAATCTGATTAAAATCAGCCGTTCTGATACGCTACCGCTCTCGAACATCTGAAACAAGCCGCTTAGAGGTCACGTCCGAACGACCTTTCGATAAGCCAATCAAATTGTAGTTAGCAAAACTCGGCCAGCAGATAATTTCCCATAAATCTGTGCGGTTATATTTACCTTGCTGTTACTTCACTCAATAGTCTTTAAGAGACGGGGATTCTTATTGGTTAAAAAGGTCACGACCTAATATTTAAATATTTAGATTGTCGGGTCGTTCGGACGTGACCTCTAAGCGGCTTGTTTCAGATGTTCGAGAGCTGTAGCGTATCAGAACGGCTGATTTTAATCAGATTGGTCAATAGATTATTAAATAAACAATGAGGCTTACATACCTGTTATCTGGTGCTTGTCCCCCAATTCACTATTTCTACCTTCTAACTGAACTAACTGAACACAGTTCACCGTACATTTACTTACCTGTTTACTTTATAAGCAAAGAGAGATAACTCTATTACAAGAACAAAACTTTTTATCAAATTTATGCTGATTTATTTTCCGCGATTCAGAAATCGTCGCGGACAAAGCAGAAATTTGTTACACGCAGATAAAACCTGATATACAGTATTACTCTATTCATATTCAAGTGTCCATGTCTTATATGGGCAAGTCATCTCTGGCCTCCAGTCTCCATCATACAGGTGCTAGTTGGATGTTTCCCATAGCCAGGTTACAACACAGAATCATTGAGTATCATAGCTAGAGTGAAACTTATTATTGGTGCAGCACTAAGTTCAAATTGTAAGGGTTTGTTTAATATCATGACAAAATGTACATCAAGCTACACAAGCCCTCATTGCAAAATTGTGGTTAAAGTGTTGAATAAATATTTAGAACCTTCACTTGTTCTATGAATGTAAAATATTTTGTAAATTGAGTGAACCTTGCAAGTAGAATGCTGCTTTGTGTCTCGGACTGTGTACAGGTAACCCCAATTCATGACAGTGATAAAATTTATACATTATTTTAATTACCTTTTGATGTCCCCGTGAATCAGGGGTTTTTGATCCAGTGTATGAAGATACTGTAAACCACAAGCAGCTCCTTTCATGATTTCTAATCTTTGATGCCAATCTAATGGCCGTGTGTTATTCTGTAAATAAACGAGGAAAAAAATCTGTGCTTATTTTGATATTTATTTTGTAGACTGAAAACAAGAGGCTCATAATTGTTTAAGCCCACATGAATAGAATCCAAGTCTTCCACACATACCTTACTATTGTATGAACCTCTTCAATCATTAAAATTATTCAAACCAAGAGCATAGTTTTAAAATTAAAGTAGCAGTAGTAGTAGTTTATTGGCGTATACATTACATACATTGCCATAGCATAAATTTAGTGTATAATACACGCCTTCCTAAGTTGGATATAAAATGCTGAAAAAACTGCTGTTCCTTTGTATAATACGCACCCAAAACACATAGAAATTTTAAATCAAGATTTTTTAAAAGTCACCGATGTGCATGCATTGACAATGTATTCCAAGCGCATAAAAGTAATTATGTTTGCGCATCTAAATAAACACAACAACAAAAGTAATGACTTAATTGATAACTAGTCCAATTCCTTGATTATTGTAAAATAAAAATTCACAAGAAAGGATTTTTGTATGTTGTATATTGTCATTATCAAGTCAACATTATCAAGTCTTACAAAGGATCGATCCATTTTAACATTGTCTATGTAAATTTACAATAACTGCATAATGGGATACAAAGTACATAAGTTTTCAATCAAATCATAATTGATAAATATTCCTGCACTTGATTAAATGGCGAAGTCAGACATAAAACAAGTGCATGCTTCACTGGAAAATTGTTAAACAAAGATTGACCACTCGTCAAGTCAACAGGTGGCTGATTACGTAATAGCGAATACACTGTGACTTTTTTGATGCAGCGATCAATGAATAAATATTTAAATACATGGAAATTATATAAAGAATGAAGCATTTTTGAAGGAGTAAGATGTAACTATGTCAGTGTATACCCATACAACCTGCATTACACATGATATCGACAGTCTTACTCCCGCGGTATCCAGGTAGCAAGGGACAGTTTCGGATCAAGTACCCGTCAATATTTTTGTAAAATTGAGAGTTGCTGTACTTGAAGGCTTACGAGTGTTGCTAAAATTAATGAAATGATTTTTAATGATTATAATTAGTTACAGGGATGTCTCTTGTTGAAATTGTATGCAATATGTAGGCCCCTAATGTTAAGTACATGAGAATCAGAAGTAAAATGCAAAACTTGCAGCTATGACTGTTGTGTTGATTTTACATAGTGAAATTGCAAGTTACAGACGGGAGGTAAAATAACACAAAAAGTAGGTGGATGGGACATAGTAAACTATACATTGGTAAGTTCTGACATGTGATGGTGCAACATGCACACAGTAGGGAATGTCAACCCTTTGCAGGGAATTAGCTGGGGGAGGTCTAAAAAGCTAAAACAAGAGGCCCAGGGGTCACATCGCTCACCTGAGCAACAATAGCCTGAAATCTGATCAAATTATCATAACACTAACAAAATCGAAATATCTTGACTACTAAGTACGGTAGATCTTGCTAAAAAAATTTAAAATATCTGCCGATTTTTATCCACATATTTTTATGGTAAATACCAAGCCCCTTTTGTTGTATCTGTAAGAAGATTTTTCTCTATTCCTATATACCCCCCCTCCCCCACTTTGTGGCCCCACCCTGTCCCAGGGGACAATGATTTAAACAAACCTGAATCTGCACTATCTGAGGATGCTTCCACTCAAATTGGAGCATTTTTGAGAAGATTTTTTTAAAAAGATTTTCTCTATATATTCCTATGTAAAAATTCATCCCCCCCCCCCAATGTGGCCCCACCCTACTTCCGGGGACCATGATTTGAACAAACTTGAATCTACACTACCTTAGGATGCATCCATACAAGTTACAGTTTTCCTGGCCTAATACTTTTTGAGAACAAGATTTTTAAAGATTTTCTCTATATATTTCTATGTAAAAATTCATCCCCCCCATTGGGGCCCCCATCCTATTCTGGGGAGCATGATTGAAACAAACTTGAATCTTCACTATCTGAGAATGCTTCCACTCCCAATTTGAGCTTTCCTGGCCTAATAGTTTTTGAGAAGAAGATTTTAAAAGATTTTCTCTATATATTCCTATGTAAAAATTCATCCCCCCCACCCATTGGGGCCCCATCCTAACCCCGGGGAGCATGATTGGAACAAACTTGAATCTTCACTATCTGAGAATGCTTCCACTCCAATTTGAGCTTTTCTGGCCTAATAGTTTTTGAGAAGAAGATTTTTAAGATCTTCTCTATATATTCCTATGTAAAAATTCATCCCCCCATTGTGGCCCCACCCTACCCCCGGGGACCATGATTTGAACAAACTTGAATCTACACTACCTGAGGATGCTTCCATACAAGTTACAGCTTTTCTGGCCTAATTGTTTTTGAGAAGAAGATTTTTGAAAAATACCTACAATTTTTTAATAATTCTAAATTATCTCCCTTTAAAGAGGGTGTGACCCTTCATTTGAACAAACTTGAATCCCCTTCACCCAGTTATGCTTTGTGCCAAGTTTGGTTGAAATCTGCCCAGTGGTTCTGGAGAAAAAGATGAAAATGTGAAAAGTTTACAACGACAACGCCAACGCCGACAACGCCAACGACGACAGACAACGGACAAATTTTTATCAGAAAAAGCTTTCAGCTCAGGTGAGCTAAAAAAATCATGAAAAATGAGCAAAATATGAAACAAGAGGCCCATGGACCACATTGCTCACCTGAGCAACAACAGATATAATAAAATCAGCTTTATGGAGTCATATACAAAATATCTGAACAATGTCGTATAATAGATCCTGTAAAAAAAAATTCCCCTGCATATTCTTATGTCTATCACTGAGCCCCTTTGTAACAGGATGATTTTACAGTCATATCACATATTGAGCATTGCAGTTCTCGAGAAGATGATCAGACTTAAACAACTGTTTATATATGGATTATAAACCTACATCAAACTTTGAACCCCTTGTGAGGTCTAAGAATTGTCCAGGGGCCAGAGTCTAAACAATTTTAAAGAATCAACGATATGTCAAAATGCTTGCATATAAGTAAAACCATATATAAAAACATTCGAGTTTTTGTGAACAATTTAAATGTTTTCCTTTGTAAAATTGGACCCCCCCCCCCCAAATGTGACCCAACCCTACTCCTGAAGAATATGATTTTGACAAATTTTAATCTAGACTATTTAAAGACTGAACTGACTAAAGTTAGAGCTCTTCTAGACAATTTGTGTTTTAGAAGATTTTTCCCTATATGTTCCTATGTAAAAATTTGACACCCCCCACTTCCAACTGTGGCCCCACCCTACCCCCAGGGATAATGATTTAAACAATTAGAATCTACCCTACCTGAGGATGATTCCACACAAGTTGCAGCTTTTCTGCCCAATCGGTTTCTGCGAAGAAGATTTTTTAAAGATTTTTCTCTATATATTCAAATGTAAAAATTTGACACCACCCCCCCCCCCCAATTGTGGCCCCACCCTACCCCAGGGGATCATGATTTGAACAAACTTCAATCTACACTACCTGAGGATGCTTCCACACAAGTTATAGCTTTTCTGGCAGATCAGTTTCAGAGAAGACGATTTTTAAAGATTGACTCCATATATTCCTATGTAAAATTTGACCTTCCAATTGTGGCCCCACCCTACCCCTGGGGATCATCATTTGAACAAACTTGAATCTACACTACCTGAGGATGCTTTCACACAAGTTACAGCTTTTCTGGCTGATCAGTTTCAGAGAAGAAGATTTTTAAAGATTTACTCTAAATATTCCTATGTAAAAATTCGACCCCCATTGTGGCACCACCCTACCCCTGGGGACCATCATTTCAACTAAATTTAATCTACACCACCTGAGGATGCTTCCACACAAGTTACAGCTTTTCTGGCTGATCAGTTTCAGAGAAGAAGATTTTTAAAGATCTACTCTAAATATTCCTATGTTAAAATTCGACCCCCCATAGTGGCACCACCCTACCCCTGGGGATCATCATTTCAACAAACTTTAATCTACAC